>CM057822.1:39626374-40023874 GCA_030067965.1 Latrodectus elegans | reverse complement strand
TACATACATACATACATACATACATTATATGTCATTTGCATACATACATACATATGATACATACATACATAATGTACATACATACATACATACATATATATATATATATATATATACATACATACATACATACATACATACATACATACATACATACATACATACATACATACATACATACATACATACATACATACATACATACATACATACATACATACATACATACATACATACATACATACATACATACATACATACATACATACATACATACATACATACATACATACATACATACATACACATATATATATATAGCCAATAGAAAATTATTATTTTCTTTAAAAATATTCTTAAAAACGTTTGGAGGAATAATTTTTAGATAAAGTAATAATAATCTTGTAAATATATTTCCTAATTTGGATAAAAAATAATAATCTAAAGAATGTGTTAAACATTCAGAATTGTTCATGGTTAAAGAGCTATAAAATATCCTGTTGAAAGTAAAATAATCTAAATGATGATTCAGTTTTTTTAACGTATTTTGTAAAACTTTTACATTTTTTAAATAAATTTATTTGTTATAAAACAGAATTGTATTTCCTTCAGAACGTAACTTTCCTTTATTGTCTCAGAAGGCTTCTACTTTAAAATAAAAATATAGTATATGAACCATGTTAATTTTTTTTTAAAAAAATATACTTTTCTATATATTTTCAATATTATTCTCTAGGGTAAAAAATAATAAGTAAATAATTTGTATGAATTGGTGTTGTTTTGTACAGGCTAGGCTGGCAATATGGGGTGCACTGCCCACTTTTCTAACTGAACAGTAATTTTGATGTGGAGTCCGATTTCCTTTGTACAAACATGCCATAAGAACCTGCTTTATATGGTAGGAAACTATTTACAACCATTTATACAAGGAAAGGACAAAGACAGGAGAAAGAGAGAGAGTACATCCATGCCCGAACTAAGATTCGAATCCCGGACCTACCTATCTTCAGTCAGGCGCGCTGACCACTAGACAGGGTTTGGGGGCATTTATTAAATTAATAGAATAAAATAAAAGCAACATTTACATTTCATATATAAATTCTGCTTATTTTATTTTATATTGGATTAATTTATGAGCAAAATTCACTTAATTCGGAAAAAATCAGAGTTAATTTAATAAAGAAAAAAATCAAGATACATGAATTGAATATTTTGTTGAAAAACTGCGATGATAGTAGAAAAAGAAATTATAAAATAGTAAAACCACAAAGAAAGCTGATATACAAAAATATCTTTACTTCTTCAGGACTGCACGTAGCTTAGAAAAAAATTTAAGAGACAACTCAAATAGAAAATAATAATTAAAAAAAAAAATACTACAGAACTTCCGAGAAAATTTCATCAATATCACGAAGGAGATGTCGCAAAAAATTAGGACTTCTAAGTCGTCATTCATTAGTGATGAAAGTAAACAAAAGGTAATCATAATTTTTAAAATGAGAAGTGTAAAAATATACAATAAGAGATTAAAAGAAGAAAAAGAGCAACAATAACTCATTTTTCAGTACGACTTAATTTTCTGCCTTTATTTACTTACATCAATTGATTGATTAAAGATGACCTATCCTACAGTTGTTCATCTTAAGCGCAAATTGTCACTAGAAACTTTTTCTTTAATTATCTTCGAAGTAAGGCGTCAAGACGGTGAACTTGAAGATCCTACATTTGTTCACCTTAAGCACAAATTGTCACTAGAAACTATTTCTTTAATTTTCTTCGAAGTAAGGCATCAAGACGGTGAACCTTTTTGACAGATTTACTTTCATCATCGTATAGAAGAAATATTTTCAATTCAGTCACTTTCTTACTATTAACTTATTGATAACAAGTATTTTGGGCATTGCTAACAGCGAAAATTTGGCATAATAATAAGACTCTAAAAGACCTTGAATTACGTTCCACAAGAATTTGTTGGGATTTTATTAAACAACCACAGTATATGTTAAAAGCATATAATAGTTGGTGAATTTCAAATAAGTATGAATAATTAAATTAAAAAAATCACCTCTCAAAAATTAATCCCATTACCGGGAATAAATTTTTTTTCATAGAAGGAAAAAGGAAACTTTTTAAAACTTGTAATACTCTTCTACACAATGCTTTTATTCCCTAATAAACATTTTAAATGTAAATTCTGCAACCAAATTAAGTGAAATAATTTTTAAGGACTTAATATTTTAACTAACAATATAAATGGTATATATTTAAAAAAACATATAATTTTCATGAAGCTAAAAGAATTGTGATTAATAGTTATAAAGCACGACATTACAAAAAACAAATTTGTGGAAAAAAAAAGAAAGAAACGACTATACATCCTTTTTTTCCTCTAGTTTCCCGCAGTGAATCTCAAGCACGTGCTGGTCAGGTCAGTCCGAGAAACCAGCATCCGGCATCTTTTCTCCGAACTTTCTCTTGTCTTCGAACTCTTCTTATCTTTTCTAGGTAGCTGGAGCTTAAGAAATCCATTACTTATTGAGTTAAAACTGACCAAAAAAAACTTCAAGGTCTAGGTCCAAATGCGTTATTAACAAAGACGGATTTTTCTAAGTAAAATTATGCTTGATAATAAATTTATTATACTTCAGTTAAAAATAATCACTATGAATAATTACACTTGATATTGTGAAGCTACATAAATGATGTGAAAATATTTTTAAAATATTAGAAACATTATAATTTAAAAAAATAATAATATTTTATTTAGGTTAATTTATTGACTTGGGTAATGTTTCTGCACTTTCAGATAAGATATTAATTTTAGGATTAATATAAAAATACTATTTTATGGTATTATTTGTTATGCTTATAGTTTTAATTTCCACTTCAGATAGGGATGCTTATAATGTCTCGGAATCAGCTCTCATAGGAAAAACTGATGAATGTAACAAACTTCATTGTACAGTTAGATACGTCTGTATTTGCTATTTATAGGAAAGTAAAAATAATTGGAATTATATTTATAATGCCATATCTTAAAGTTGATATTTGATATTTTGTTCCTCTAAAATTTGATATTTATATCTTCAGAAACTTATTCTACTGTTATAGTGCAATGTTAAATCTCAATTCGCAATCTGTTGAAAAATCCTTAATATAAAAGCTTTTATATTTTAATATCTTTTTCAATTCAAATATATAACTTAAGAAATTAAGCATTCTAATATATTGATAAATCCATATTTTTCATGTTTTAAAAAGTTGCATTATCTTAATTTTGATCACGTTTATTATAACTAAGCTTCTTTTACCCTTAAATGGTCACTTACACCTTAAATGGTTTGAAAAGACTAAAAACATCCACTTCAAAAGAGGGAATTAAACCAGTCAAATAGAGAAGATGCTAACTTTTACGAGCTGGCCGAAGCGATAATCGTGTAGCTGCTAGCTAAATATCAAAATTCTCAAGAAATTCACAATATTTATTTAAGCACAGGTATGTTGTTGAGATTATAATTAGTCCTGTTCTCTTTCATATGCGAAAAATTACTGAAAAATAAATCAAATAAATAATTTCAAGACCACGTACGACGAACTAAAGAACAGAATGGTGAACATTCAGCGACCATATGAATGCTTTGTTCTTCAAATCAGTGATATAGTTTAGTAATATTTAACAGAAATAAATTATTTCTAAAGCACATTTATTAACTTAATATTGTATTAGAGTCTATAGAATTATTGCATTGTTAATAACACAACAATTTATACATATATTTCCTTTGAGCATACTTAAAATTGCTCCCCAATGTGTGTTATAAAAGTAGAATCGCAAAAGTTAAAATTTTAAACGGAATGTAGCTCTGATAGTATATTTTGTTCATTTGCTAACAGACGGTTCATTTGCTATAGTTATTTCTTCTCATGAACCACCTATTAGATGGGAGACAAGCATATATATTATTGAACCAATACCCACCATGTAGCATAATAGAAAACAAAATTGCAAACTAGATTGTTTTAGAGACTCTGTTTTCTCGTTATTATTTAGATGCTGCAATTGGACTCACCTTTTCCTTATAATAATTGTCGTTTCTTGGAATGTAGCTTATTTTTAGAAAAAGCTCTATGTGAACTGACGCCCCTCCTCATCAAGTGCATTAATGAGAATGGTCCCTCCTCTTTTCCAACAATGCCAAGTCAATGAGTTTTTGATGATGATTCGTCGCGGCAAGGTTGGAAAGGTACACGCGCTTCACGAGAGGTCGCTGCTTATTTTTCACGTGCATCGCTGCTGATGGTTGTGCTAATGAGCTATATGTCTAGCCTCACTCTCTAATTAGTGTCTTTAGCAAAGTGACATGGATAGAACTGCCTGAATGAAATTTGAATGATTACAATTGCAAACGGGGCATTATACTCCAGGAATTTTAAGTGGCAAAAATATTGAGGATTTGAATTGTATTGCCTTTTTCTTTCACACTCAAATCTTTGAAGTTCTTGATTTAAGAATTTCCAAACTTCTCCTAGAACTCAATTTTGATTAGGATTATTTTAATGGAATTATCCCTAATGGCCAATTAAAGTTAAATTGACAGATTGATATATATTCTTACTATTCAAACATTCGACAAAATTCACTTAATCGAATATTATGGTTACTTCGTAGTATATATATGTATATAAAAAAAAAAACTAGATTAGAGAGAATATATTATAAATTGTAAACGTACTTAATAACGTTTACAATTTATAAACTTACGAATTACTTGATTGGAAGGTTGCATATCAATATCAATCATAGTTAAATAGTTGTTAAATGATAATATTCTTAGTGATACTCAAATTTTACAGAATCCAGATTTGATTTTTAAATATCTCGAATCTTAAATCCTCCGAATCCTGTATATTTTAAAAAAAAAGTAGAAAAAGACATACACAAAATATAAATACTTCTGTTTGAAGTTAATCGCAAACAATATATTAAAACCACTTATATATTATTTATAGTTTAAATTAGCATATTTATGTAAAGAGTTAAATATAAATAAATTATTCAGTATAACAGAACCTTTGTGATACTTAAAATTTCGGAACAACGTTCGTTTCTAAAAATTTCATTTTCCATTTACAATTCTGTATTACTTTCCGGAATTCGATAAAATTAGATTTTCCTAATTAGTTCCGAAGAATGAAGGCTAGTAATTATACTTTCAGCTTTTGAATCATTATTCGATCCTATCTGGATTAATGACTACCATTTCGATTGTTTTCTGCAATAATCCGAGAACTCGGTTGAGATAAAGAGCTTTCGTATCAGGATTCGAAAGTGAAAGAGATGAAGTGGGCGCGTTTGTCGCCTCCTATCAACAAGGAAATAGTTCTCTCTCCCGGAATTATTTCTTCCGTATCAGGAACTGAAAAGGAAAAAAAAAATGAAGAAAATTATATGAAGAAACAAGATGAGAAAGATATATAAAAATTAGTGAAAGATAATTTCCTTCAAAAAAATTTAATATTTGTTTAAATAGTCATATGGTAATTTGCATTTTATTATTATGCTGTGCTCTGCCTGCTTATTTTTGCTGACAGTAGCCTCAAAAACATGCCTCCCGTATCCTTGTTTTGACCCTCATCTTTTAATCCCAATTGCACTGATATTTTCGACACTATAGTTGGAGTTTCCTTCTCTGTTAGCGCATATAGATTTAATTTTCTTGGGCTTGTTTATTTTACTGTACTTATTTGAGCTGCTTGTTTTTTGCCCACCGAAAGGACTTACCAAACATACTTCGTTATTTTATACAATGGTCAAATTAGTTGTGTGGGTGTGGTCGATATCAAATCTTCAAAGTTCATTTTCAAACTTTCATGTCTCATTAGCTTATTAAAACTTTTTAATATTTTTTACCTATACACTTTTTACAATAATAAATAAGGAATGCTTTAATGATAAGCATTCGTTCCGATATTGTTCATTGACTTAAATGATAATCCAATATTTAGGTATTTCTCTTAAAGGATTTGTTTTTGGAAAATTATGAAATTTCTTGTTACTTTAAACTTCTTCATGACAGATTATTGAATGATATTAAAGAAAATGCGAGTTTAGAAGATTCAAAGAGTGAGAAGTAATTTGACCATACGTAAAAATCACATTACTTGGAACGTAAGATCTTACGTTCGATCTTAGTCACAATTGAAAAGTGAATGATGAACAATGCAAATCGCAACGATTTGCATTTTGTTCGTAGAGACATGGATTTCTGCAGATTTCCTCTCTAATGACACGTGAATATGACCCACTTATGATTGGGAAGCCTTTCCCAGAAGACATTTGGTGGGTTTTTAATAGATTTACAGAAACCTTCAGCTGTTAGAGTGTTTAGTAAAGTGAGTGACAAAGTACCTTGGTGCCTGTTTTTCTTTCAAATAGGTTAAGTATTAAGCTCTAAGAGCAACATTGGGATGATGACAGGTATTACCTTACTCTGATACTTTAAGTGAAGGGAGAATATAATTTGATCTCATTCAGTTTTCATTTACCCGATCAAAGGCATTCGTTGTATGTATCCTAAATATTCGGCCAATCCACTGTCCTCCATTTGTGGTGAAGAGTGCAGATTGAAAGTCAATTTTGTTATCTAACGATGGTCCTAAATTACAAAGAGTATAACGATGATAAAATGTAACCAATACTGTGCAAGATGGTTTAATGTTACATTAATATTGTATCCTTAACTCCATTGAAATTATCCTTGAAGCCCGGTAGCTTAGTGGTAGTGTGTTTCACGCTCTTAAGGCACACAAATCCGAGGTTCAATCCACGGGCTGGGCAAAGTCGACTCAGCCTTTCACCCCTTCCTTGGGTCGATAAACTGAGTACCAAGCATGCTTGGGAACTAAATACTGGAGGTTTCGCCTTAGGCTCACAACCTAATCGGGACAAATGCTTCTCACTCCTGGGCCTCTCTTGGTGAAGAAAACAGAGATGGGAACTGTAAGCCTTGGCCCACATGTGCTGTCGTACCATAGAGTTTAAAGGGAAATTATCCTTACAGTTAAAGTTAACAGAAAGTCATTTGAAAATCTTTTAGCACTTTTCATTGGGGAGAAAATACATTTGCGGATTGCTAAGTTTTTAAACTCGGAAAACTTTAAAAAATACCCTTGGCATTTTTTAAAGTTTTCCGAATTTTGCTGAAATTAGAAACACACCACCTAAATCATGTTATACAGCACAATGACTCAGATAAAATCAAAAATTTCCTACCCGTAAAAACTATCTCACTGGGAATCACTAATAAATAAAATAATCCAATAAAAAATAATAAAAAAATAATAATATAAATAAAAAAATTCCATGGTCTGGGATATCCTTATTTAGGTATATATTCCTAGATCAGAATATCTATGGGAAAACCTTAAGAACAATGGATAATATTACATTGGGAAAGTGCTATTTCTTCAACTAAAAACCCAATACCATTCAAGAGATTTTATTGCAAGCCATCTTGTGTACTCACCAACCTCATCGAATTATATCTCAAAACGATCGGGGAAAAAATTACCATTACAAGCAATACTTCCACTAAAAAATTGTGACGATTGGTCGCTTAGCAACGCGCTTCTTAAGGATTTGTTCGACTGTCTTTCCCAGGACTCCTGAGGACACACGTGACTATATCCGCCACGGGTGTCAACAGTGCCTTTTGCAGGGATCTGGGCGTGGAGAGGAAATGTAGGTGCGGCCGCCGAAGAAAAATCCCGAAGGGAAATCCGTTCATTTTAACACTTCATTCATAAGAACAATTAGCTTTCCACGAAGTTGCCGACGTCACGAAGCCGATTACTACGGAACCCAACGTCACCGCGCTACATCGACAAGTGTTTCCTTTTAGCCAGCCTTCTGCAGAAAGTGGTGCACATCGAAAACAGTTCCCGAAAGCTACTCTTCCTTGAGAAGCCCTGCGAAGATAGCGAGAACAAGGCAAAGAGGTGCACAGATATGAACACTAAAATTTTTAATGCTATTAAATTTTTGGATTAGCTAATATCAACGCTAGTGGTGTTTTTTTCTTGAAAAAAGTGTAGTGTTTCTTTCATCTATGATAATATATAGATTCATGCAATTTTTATTTTCTAGTTTTATGAAGGTATAAAAATGGCTATTTTTTAAAGTATAGAATATCGATAATTTATAATTTAAAATCAATATAAATTTGATCATATTGCTAAAATATAGTGACATTCTAAAAATCTATTAGGAGAAAAATACAACTACTTTTTTTAGTTTAAACAACCCTGCAGAAACGAATGAAAATACATTTGTTAGTTATAAATTAATATAACATACTTACTACTATGAAATTTCAAGTGATTAATACGTATAATTATTATTTGTTACTTTACTCCAATTCATTAGCTTTTTCATCTTTTGGTCATACATTTTTAATTGATAATGTTTATTGTATACAATACTAAAAAAGTTAGTATAATTCTAATATAAAAAAACAACCAAGTTGATATTCTTATAATCCTATATGAAAGCTCTAAAAGATAATTGAAGTTTTTACTTTTCATTCATTCAATTATAAGAAAACTTTTGCGAAAACTTATTTTCTTAATCAAAAGTAAATATATATGTGTTACAAAATTTGATTTATATTGTTATTTCTTTGCAAGCCGGAGCTAATTATAGAGTATTACTTAATCTTTGAAGCGGATTCCAGATTCCTGAAAATACACATGTCCAAAACGGGAATTGCTCTCACAAGCTGTTGAACTAAACACAAAAACCTTGCCTTTAACATGCATGTTTAAAGGCAAGAATTCTAATCATTTGAATAACATTTGAATGCTAAATATTGGTCAGATACATGTATAAATTCTTCCTAGATTAAATAAGTTTGTTCAAAATATCAGATTTAAGCATAATTCTTATCGATCAGAGCATAAATTTTCAAAGAAATACATATATACATATTTAAGTTGTTATTCATTTTTTTTTATCATGTCCTATCATACAACAAATTTCACATTAACATTGCATATAATAAATTACTTTAAACCAAAAAACTCTAAAAAATCTGAAAGTTTCGAAATCAAACTAAACGATCATTATTCTATCAAAAGTAGATTTGTTATTCTAAATTACTTTCTATACTCCAGCTACAGTTCAAACGTTATTTACAGTTTAATGTGGATTTTAAGCTTTAGTCCTATTATGTTGCTGTTACTTGGACAAGTCAAGCTCACTGCGTGAATTTAAGTCAATTGGGAATGCCTTTCGTTTTAATCAGAGCACCATGAAGGTAAAAGTACGACTTTTGCTCTTCAAGCCTTCCGATAGATGGCAGCAGCAGGGGGATCAATTTCCTCAATTTTGGCATTGATCTGAAGGGGAAGTACATTTTTCTCCAGACCATTGCACCCATGGTAACTGCTCAACGACCGACCACTTTCGATTGAACAGATTTAACGAACACGTATATCACATGTAATCGGTGGGTATTTGGTGGCATTGGGAATCGAACCCCACCCTTCCGGATAGAAGGCCGATATCCTAGCCACTAAGCTACCACAGCCTCTAGTCCTATTATAAACAGCGACATACAAAGAGAGACGAATGCATGAACTACCCTAGTTTTAACTAAAGATTAACATGATATTAATCTAGGTAATTGTTAGTATGTTCAATCCTGTGCTTTGTGAGTTCAAAAAATATTACTGAAGAATGATATATCATTTTAATATTAATATTTTAAGTCAATTTTAATATTTTAAGATTTAAAATCACAATAATAATTTAAATATTGGAAAAAATGCATACAATTTATCGAAATACATTCATATGCCTCTGGAATCATGTAGATTTTGCATAAAAAAATTACAGCGTTAAACCAAACCAAACCGAAAAAATTAAACATGTTCTCTATATTATCTAAAAGGTTTTTTAATGAAATGTTTGCCGACAGCACTTGTCTAGTGGTCAAAGTGCCTTATTGCAGATAAGAAGGTTCTGGGTTCGAATCCCGGTTTGGGCATGGATGTGCTTTCTCTCTCTACCTATCCTATCTTTGTCCCTTCTGTATCTGAATAAGGTGTGAATGGTTGCCTACCCTATAAACGGGTCCCTGTGGCATGTGTGTACTGAAGCAGTCGGACTCCACACCAAATATGGTTCAGTATGAAAAGATGGAGCAGCGCAACCCATATTGTCAGCCTAGCTGGCACAAGAAAAAAAAAGTTTTTTAAACTAAATCAGATAGATATAAAATAAAGTTTATTGTAAGATAAAAATTTACTAAGAATAATTTTTGTTTGAATTCGAATGACTATTGATAATGACAATAAACTTAACTGCTAGACGAAAGATTTGATATTATATATTTTCTGTTTGTTCATAGAAAGTAGCTGAAATGGAATCATTAAAGCTAGAAATTTTATTAAAAAAGAAATAAACGCATGTGAATTAAATCGACCTATTGCTAAAGAAATTATTTTAGTAACGGAATTTTTAAAAACTTTTTTATGATATTAACCTTTATATTAGATTTTTATGACACACAGATTGACATCTGAAAAATATCATAAAATTTTGTCATTTTATTCGTCAATCAAAATTCAGTGTCTGCACATTTTATGACATATGTTACGTGACTTCTGTTTTCTCAACTGTCATATACAGCAAGAGCATCGAATAAGTATTTAAAATTATGTAATTATATTTGATGTAACCCATATCTTTAAATATGATGATTTCTTAGCAAAAAGTAGCTGCAATGTTATTAAATATTAAAAAAAAAATGAACTTCTCTATCTCTATTTGATGTTATATATATTTTCCTCTAAATTCATCGGCATTTATTTACTCTATATCTAAATTCACAAGTATAACTTTTAAATATTTAGAGATAAATATAATTAATAAAATTTTAAAAGTTAGATGCGTTATGATTTGCATCAACTTCAACATCTTTGTTAATTTTTCCCATTTATTTCTGTATGGAAAGCAAAAGTTTTAAGATCTCAATATTTAGTATTTAGTTTGATTTGTTTTTTAATCAGGTGTCATTTTTTAGATATTAGGGGCTAGTTAGACCAGGACCTACTTTTAAACTGGAATCTGAACCACTAAAAAAAATCAAAGCCTAAGGCGGAACTTCAAAACTACAAGCTATTGAATCATGCAAAAACCATTTGGTTACGCTCTCGGCAATATATATGTTAGATAAAAGCTGATTTATGCAGAAACAAAATCGTTTGATCCTTTTCAACCAAATAAAGGACACTCAGTGCTAAAGGTCCTTAAATATACATAGGTTGTATATTTGAGGACCATTTATGGTATGGACTCGTATGCTAAGGAGTGGAGGATGGTAACTTAAATGTCAACCTCGTCATATTACCAACAGTCACCTGACAGCTCAACGGATATTTCCGTTAAATGTTGAAATTCAAATTTATTCACTGACAAAAAATTATAATTAATTAATAACCTTCTAATCAAAACCATGTAAGGAAACAGATGAAACAAGTATGAACACAAGTTAGAAATTGTAAAGGAAAATCATGCCTGAAATTTGAAACTAACCCCCTTTATGTACAGAGAGCACAAAGGCTAACATTTCCCTACATCCACTTAACAGGAAATAGAATATTACATAATGGGTCCATCTGAAATAATCGATTTTATAATGGAAAAACGATCTATCACAGACAGAACGTTCGATTATTTTATGTTTGCTTTATTGTAAAAGCACAAAAAAATTGGATTGTTTATACAGTAGTTTGAATACGTCCGGTCTTATTTAAGGCACTGGATTTTCAGTGATTGTTTGGGTTATAATCTGCAAGACAAAATCTGTGTATGGATGAATATAGCATAAAAATGGCTTACAATAATTAATAAATGAAACATATAATTACTATCTTTAATATTGTTACCATCCAATTAATCAATTATAATTGTTAAGCTATTTACAAAATCATTCTTAATTAGAAAATTAAATATCTGGTAAAATATTTAAATAAAATATTTTGTAAAGTTTCGGTTATATACTTAATTAACATGTAAAACTCAGTTAGGTGAAAATACTAAGCACTATTGTCTAATAGAGCACAAAAAGATGATAAATATAAGATGATAAGGGCGATAAGAAGAGCAGTTGACCTTAACCAACTGTTTAAATGGATCAGTCTCATTTATGTAATATGTATTTAAAAAAAGTCAAGAACAAGGTCGATTCTTAAGCTAAAATCATCTATTTTCATTCTGTCAAATCTGTTGAGTTCAACGCATATATAAAATGAATTTATCATTTGAATCCGAATTAATGTTTCGGATTTTCTTCAAGCAAATGACATATTGACTTTGCATAGTATGACACCCAACATTCATCAAAAGATTGCAGTAAATTTTTTTAGAAATACAAGATAAATTCTGACAAGTAAATTTTTTTTTTAAGTTAGAAAGCCGTTTTCCTGAATTGCATAAATGGAAAATTGGAAATTTTTTCAAAAATTTTACTATCGTAAGAATTATAAAAATTACAGTCACATGATTTTAGAGTAATTATACTAAATAAAATGCATATTTTGATAAATATTGCATAAGTATACTTCATAGAAATATTTTATTTTGCTTTATGAAAAAAAAATCTAACTATTTTAAAGAATTTCTTAAAATTTATTCATGCTAAATTTATTTTTTCTGTTACTGTCTACTTAGCAAAAACATTATTCCTTTATATGTATTTTCTATATAAATTAAAGATGAATATAATTTTTTTTTAAAATTTAAGAACAGGATTTATTTGAAAAGATTTTGTAAACAAAATGAATGATAGATAATAAGTAAAATAAGTAATTAAGATAGCATAACTTTAAGTGAGAATATTTATTGCTAATGCTTTAATGTAGCATCTGTTCAGTTTTATCCAAGTGAAATCAAAATATAAATTGCCATTTATGAACAACAAACATTTTAAATATTTTCTGAAGATTTATGTTAAGCATTTCTGTTTCTGCTTTAGTGAAAAATCATCTTGACAGAAAAAAAAAACTCCGTAAATATGCATCTAAAAGAATTTCATTTTTTTATTGTAGAAGCATTACAAAATGAAAACAGAAAAAGGATAATTTAATAGTGTAAAAAGCGAAAACAAACCAGAGCCACAAGACAATTACAATCAGCAATCAGTTTGTGCCAAGAATCAATTTAACATAGCAATTTATTAGGTAAATAAAGACAATTACAGTCAGCAATCAGTTTGTGGCAAAAATCAATTTAACATAACAATTCATTAGGTAAATAAGCACGTCAGTGGGCTACTTTTCATATAACCTCTAAAAAGCAATCGCCTAGAACTTACAGGAAAATAAATATTTGTTTCTAAAAACGCGTAATATTGTTTTATTTTTAGAGGAATCTCTTTAAATTAAAAGATCATGGGCAACGGGATAATTCTAATGAATTGTTTTATTAATTTTTTAATATGGCCTCAATGGGCGGGGCTCATTATTGACGTCATTAAGTTGAGGAAAATAAAAGCTGAAGCAAAAAATGAGATGTCGACAAGGTGCGTAAAACCAAAACAAATCTCTTTTAATATAATTGCTTGGTAATTAACGTCATATAAGCGGACGTTCTGGCGATATCGCCGACAATATCACAGCCGTCTGCAGACAAACAACTAAACTTTCCCGAACGATCTATAAATAGATTCGTCCGTTTTTATTTACTAGCTAGTATTTTCCCTCTATAGTAAGCCAATCATCTTTTGATGAAACAATAATAAAAAATAAAAAAAAACGATATTACGTTATTGTCTAGAATAGTGTATGTTACAGAGTTTGATTGATGAGGAAAAAAAAACGAATTATAAATGTACGAGTAAACTCTTTAAGGAAATCACTTCTGTGAATTGTCTGTCACTGGAAATTCATTGACTGAATATTTTTAGTAATTTATTGTGAAACATCTTTCATTTCCCAAGAAACTAAAATTAATTCATCGCCATATTGAATTAAGAATCACATTAATTCCGGGTGATGCAACACTAGTATTTGATTTTGAAATTTAGATAATGTGAATTTTTTCGTAAACTAAATTTTAAAAAAGTAATAGTGCACTTTCTCCGTCGAAAATATATATATATATATAAGCTTTGAGCCCATCTTCAGGCACGACAGTAGGTGGTAAGCCTTAAGCCTTCCTGAGGATTATTTATATATTATTCCTATGTTTTCCAATAAGGGGTTTTCATGATATTCAAGAAATTTTTTTAAGCAATTTAGCCATCTAAGGCTTGTCCATTCTTTTTAATTAAATGGAATTTCTCTTAAAAAACTATTTCGCTTAGTAATGAAGCTTCATTTAAGGAAATCGTGAGAACTTCATCGAAAATTCCAATTTGTACATTTTAGTTTTTGAAGATTGGTAAAATCTATTGTATGAATCTTAGCAAGTTTCACAAGGTTTATTGCTTGTTCCTCTTTCGTCAACATATTAAAACGTCTGAAAATACTTGTCACAACTTTTTGATAAAATAATGATTAAAATTTCTGCGATTTTTAAATTATTCTTAATGTTATAAGTACATGTATAATACTAATCTACAATATAAATATGAAGTGCTATATATAAATTTGAGTTGATATTTATTAGATTTTTATTGCACTTCGTGAAGAAACAGTTCTCTGTAAATGTGATTTAATAATAGGAAAATCAATTTCTGTTGTTTTCAATAAGAAACTATTATTTTAAATTAAAGGGAAAATATTTTTATTCATATAATGCCTTTGTTATAACTATATATTCTCATTAACATGTTTAAAAATTATTTTCACATATCTTATAATATTTCCCTTTAGAAAAGAATTTCTTAATGATTCATATTTTCAATGGATACAACTCAAAGAATATTTTCTTATATAAAAATCATTGATGAATTTTTATTCTAAATCCAATTTTTATGCATATGCTTTTCTAATGCTAATTTTTTTAATAATATTTCAGTATATTTTAAATTCACGAATAAAGTAAATCTATAAATAAAATGATTCGAAAATAAATTAGTCATATGCTAGAAAATTAAAAATTAGATAAGTAGAAAAAAATGTCTAAATTTATATTGGAAAGCAATTACTGATACTTAAAAAAATATTAATTTATTTCAAAGATTGGATAATCAATAATTAGATCGGTATTTTGATAAATAATTTAAGAAACGAATAGTTTTTGTTTACTTTACAACGTGTCATTAAGACAGAGATAAAAAACTATAGTAGAGCTTAGTAGAACGTTAAATGTTCATATAGTCCATTATAAATCCTTTTATGAAAATGTTTATAGAAAAGAGCCAAATCAAGAGTCGATTTTGTCACAAGATGATAGGTAGTGTTTACAAGGAAAAACTAACCAGTTAAGTAATATTAACTTGCAATTAGATATCATTCTAATTGCAAGTTAATGTTAATATTTCCAATTGCAATCAGCAAACAAGTAAAAATGGAAAAGGAAAAGCCGAATATGTCATGAAGATACATGCATGACCTGTTTTTATTATCAAAACTTATAAATATTTACTGTGTCAAATTCTTCTTTGAAGCTGACAAAGTAGATAGCTTAAAAAAAGCATTTGTAAGTTCTTTGAACATCTGTCTTGCTTCTGCGTTCCCAAAAGAATTTAAGAAGAGAATCTATCCGTTGTAACATGTTGCAAGACGAGCTTGCAAAGGAATGGCTGTCACTCTGGTATTCAGTTCAATAATTCAAGGTTTCGATTTCCAATTCATAAATGTATGTTTGTGATAAACCACTTATGGTACTGGACTTTTTAAAGGTGTACGCGCTCGTGAACCTGGTCTAGCGCTGCTGACCTCGAGGGCATGCAACAACAACAACAACATGTTTGTGATGGCTCGAATACACTTTAAGCCGTTGGTCTCGCTGTAATCAACATTAGACAAACAATCACATGTCGTAAAGAATAAAACATCGAAAAATTCCAAGCATTCGATCTTGTGGATATTGTAACCAAAATATTCCATTGTTAACAGTATATTCCTACCATTTGACCACAATGAACCTTGTTTTTTAATTTTACTACAATTTTAATTTTTATTGATATCAAAACTTCTAATGTCTCAATTTGTTTCAAAGTGATTTAATTCAGTGTAAATATAAAATACTATATCAAGTAATATCGTAATTCTTAAGATTTTATAACAAAATAGGTGGCAATGCTTTTCATTTCAAAATACATGATGAAAACATCATTAAATTTTCATGATAATTTTCCTATCAATTTTTTTTAACTTATATTAAAATATGATTCATGTATGTTTTCAGCATGAGTTGAAAACCTTTATATCCAAGTAAAAACTTTAATTCTAATAACAGATGATAAAGGCTTATTTAATCGCAATCAAAGCAATATACTATATGATGCAAGGTTGAAATTTAAAGTTATTAGAAAGAATAACACATGAAAAAGAATTTTTTCGCTACTTTAATCTTTTGATAAAGTAATGTTTCTCCAATTTATAGCTATCAAATAAAAAAAATACTAATAAATTTCAAATAATCCAGAAATTCTAGAAATTTTTATAACCACTTTTGTTTAAATAGAATAAAAGATCAAACGTAAGAAAAATATCAAGAGTATATCCATGTTGATTCTGAAATGGGTTGTTAGAAGATGAGGAAAAAAAAATGGTTTAAAAACAGCCAAATTGGCGTAAAATTAAGTGTCGATTACAAAGAGCAAAATCAGTTTCTTAGAGTTCAAGTTTAATTTAGCAAAATGTGTGTTTTCCTTCAATTTCTTTTCGGAACTGTCTCAGTAATTGACGTGGAGATGATGCTGCCACTCTAGTTCTATGTCAAAATCACTATTTGGCACCTGGATTTGAGTTTTGACAAAATAGCGATATCTGTTCTTGGCTCCACAAGGCTCCTGGTAATGAGCTCTTCCTTTTTTAGGTTAAATATCGAATTTCAGCAATGGGAAGTAGTTGACAGTTGAACTTTCTCAGTTGGCAGTAAATGGTAGCTATTTTATCTCGATGCGATGGTAAAATGAAACGTGTTCACTTGGAAACTTAAAAATATTGCGAAAAATAGATTCGCTATTTCTTTTCCTTATTGCAACTCGCAAGAAGAGTATTAATACTTCTTGTATTAAAAAAAAATTAATTTTTAATGTTATTGGGTATATTTTTGTAAAAGTGACATTTAAATTACGAGATGGAACATTAGAAACTTGAAGATTTAAAAAAAAAACAAACTCAATTTATAATCAATTTTCTGTTTTTTCCTACGATTCTAATCATTGCTACAGATTTTAAGATAATATATAAAGAATGTAAACATGTTTATAATCCAAAAAATACTCTCATAATGAAACTGCTTAAGAATCTAGGATTTGAACTTAATCTTGTATTCAAGAATATATTAGGACCTATGTATTCATTTCATATTATTTTGTGATTGCACAATTTATATTATTTAGATTATAAAAAAAGCACACAAAAAATTTATAATTTTAATCAAGTTAAAATCTTTCTCAATTATAGTAATTTTTTAAATAATGCATTTATAATAATAAAAAAATATTTTATTTTACGTTAATGTAGCCAATTTTATCACATTTTCTTTTTGTTTAAAATGGAGCAATAAAAGAATCTTCTCCCTGATTTAAAAAGCAAATTCTTTATTTTAATGTATTTTTCTAATGACCATCAAAAATTACAGACCGGTAGTCCTTTTTGTCTTAGAAGCCGTATTTTAATTATAATTTCACTCAACAATTAAAAGCAATTGTTTGGGGAGAAATGGTTTTAATGTCACACTTCCTTTTGGACAAAAATAAAATCTTTTAAAAAGTTTATAGAGCTCAAAGCTGATTTAAATGATGGTCTCATTTAAAATAATTTAATTATGAGTAACCTCAAGGGTAGAAAATCAAAATTTCGAAACAAATAAATTTAATTATAATCAAAAACCCCACTTTTAAGCAATTTATAAATTCGAAAAATGAAGCTGACAAGATTCACAAATAAAAAAAGTGTGAGTTTATAAAGATTTAAGTAATAAGATTTAGACGAATAATTCTAAAAATGAAAGAACGCTGAAGAAAAAAGCCAAGTAAGAATTAATTTTGTTCCCTTAATTTAATTACTATATTTAAGAACAAACACTCATCCGAATTATTAGAAAACTTACAAAATACAGTTAGATATATTTATTCTTACA
Organism: Latrodectus elegans; assembly: GCA_030067965.1. NCBI lineage: Eukaryota > Metazoa > Arthropoda > Arachnida > Araneae > Theridiidae > Latrodectus > Latrodectus elegans. The sequence continues at coordinate 40,005,612 of CM057822.1, read as the reverse complement.
GCAAATAAAATATTTCATTCTTACTTTTAAGTCTTCTTTCATGTTGTTTTATTAAAAATGGAATAAGCGGATCTAGTATTTCTTCTTGATGTTCACATATTTTGGAATACCAAAAACAGTTCTAATGTATAAAAATATAAAAATATATACCAATATTTTCAAAATAATTCTTTTTGGAAATTAAAGAAATATGATATCATAATCTAAGATTTTTAGGGGCGTTGGTACAAGAAAATATTATGATATTTAATTTTAAGATGTTGTAAAATCCTCTTCTAAGCACATACAACGTTTTCAAGAAAGAGATAAGGAAGTAATCACATCTTTTCAAACGTAGTTAAATGGAAAAGACGTTTAATGGAAAACCATTGAAAAATGATTTTAGAGGCATGATTAAAACTGCTCAAACCTTCTGATTATGTTGTTATTACCAAAAATATTGAATATTTGAAGTAGTAGAGAAACATATTACCAGTTTAAAATATACAGAAATTTTTATAATTATTACATACACATTTTTTTAAATAAATGTTCTTTTACAGGTTGAAAATTTATCATGTTGTTATTACATGTACATTTTCTGCAAATAAATCAGAAATGACACAATCATCAAGTGCTTGGAATGTGGTTTGGATAGGTTTATTTGTTTTAATATGCATCGTAATTAAAAAAATAATTGGATGAGAGTTAAAAAAAAATGAAAAATTAATTTAAGATGTATTCAGGTAAAATAGTCTTCCCTGAAAAACTTCTCTGTGTATTCCTTATTTACAATCAATAATTTGCTATGGCTACATTCGGTATTACATAATCACTCTATCCTAATGATTAAAAAACTATAAAATTCCTTCATGGATATGGACAATTTCGGCCTCTCTTTGATGACGTGGAGTGTCTCTGGCTCATTTCATTTAACAAAAGCCGGATATTAATCGGGATATTTCTCGGCAGGCATTCCACATACTCTTAGAGGAATATGTGTAATGGGGTTGATCGATGAAAAGCAGAGACCCTTTGCTACCGTATTGTTATATCCTACTTAACTTATCGTTAGCAGCTTGAGTCACCCTTGTTGCACGCGGCAAGAGAAGGGGTAAGCGAACACGCTTCCTCCTGAGAATACAAAAGAGCAACAGAATCAATTCAAAAGGATAATCACACGAGATTCTAAGCGTTATTGAAAAGAAATTAGTTCTTTCCTGTGCATGTTCTCGAAGTTAATCACCCCAGGGGTCTCGGTGGGATAATTATCTGATGGTGATAACACTATATAATCATCCTGGGAGTTGTGGAGTCAAAATCTGCACATAGCACAAAACAAAAAAGGAATCAGAAAAATCATTTCACTGATTCTCCTTTATTTTGTAAACGATTGATCTTTATAATCATTTGTAATTCCAAAAATACATAGTTGAAGAAATTAAGATTGCACCAAATTTTATTCTAATTAGGAAACAGAGTCAAAGGAAGAGGTTAACACTGGAATAGGATTACACAAATTGTTAAAAGTTCTCTCATTTAAGGACTTTTTAATTGTGAATTACTGTCAATAAGGAAGTTAAAACCTGAGTTGGCACTCTTTTCTTTGCCAGACGAAATCAATGAAAGGATTATGCATTCTACGTGAATACTCATTATTCAACTTTCACAACAAATGGTATTTCATTGGGCAAGAAATGCATAACAAAATTTACTTCTACCAACATGGCCTCAACAACCTAAAAGCTAGGAAGTAGGTAAAAATATCGTTTTTATTCAAATAGATATATTTGAAGTGAAATGGATAGTAAAATTTCCTTAATCTGCATCACAAAAATTCTATAAATCAAGGTAATTAAAAAATATAAAGTAATTTTTAATTAAAAAATTCTTAATCTCATTGCAATGTTAGAAATGTTTTGTATAAAAAACTAGCAGAAAATAAATTTAATTTTTGCAATATTTCAAAACATATGAGAGTCAATTAAGATTGATTTATTCATTATTAAATTCACTATTGATTATAAATGTATACTTTAATGTAGGTAAAACTACAAGAATCAGAAATATTAAATACAAGAATAAAAAAAAAAATTGTTGGGGTAGCAGTTGCTTGTTGAACAAAGATAATTCCTTGAATTCAAAAGATTGCGGATATGATACTGGATTTAGCCAAAGATCTTTGGGGTGTAATTGCCTATGCACATCCAATACTTTCCAGTTCTATTGTTTCTTCATTTGTATTTTATAGAACTTCAAAAAGGGGTGAATAAACATTTCGAGTGCCAACTTAATCACTTGATTATGATTCAAAATGATGAAGAGTTTTGTTCATTAAAAATAAACATATAAAATTGTTTTTTTTCTACCGAACAACTATTGCCTAAATATAAGTTGGGACATAAATCTTTTACAGATAAAAATAGGTAGAAAAAATCTTCTGTAGATGAAGAACTTATTAAAAAAATAGGCAGATAGAATCTTCTGTAGATGAAGAACTTACCTATATTAAAAAATAGGCAGATAGAATCGTCTGTAAACGAAAAACTTATATTAAAAAATAGTCAGATGGAATTTCTTATTTCTACCGAGCAAATACTACGAAAATATGATACGATACTCTGTAGTATTTAAAGTTTATTAAGTACACATGATATATAATAAACTGTGAAAATAACTGATCAAATACACTCAAATCTTTTGTACTATTTAAATTTATATAATTAACTGCTATATCTGTTTTAATATAATTAACTCGAATTGGATTTACCTTTTTAACCAACAATAAATACATTCAATTAACTATTTGGCAGCTATTAAGAATGCCAATAAACGTAATCTTAAATAAAAATATATGTGTCTTATATAATGTTTTTAATAAATAATATAGGTGGTTTGACTATAATTGCAAATTTTTTTGTTACTCTTAAGGTTCTTCTTCTCTCACAAAAACACTATGTCTTACATATAAGTATTCTTTTCTTATTTGTCATATAAATATCTTGTTTTCTCTATGTGTAAACATTTTGGGAATCACTTTGTTAGCAAACCAGGATTCTTTCTTTGAGTAAAATTGACCTTCATTAATTTACATGTTGACTTGTATGATATTCGAGAGTCACTCTGAAATTTTTGAGATACAAAAAGGTTTTTAAAGTTATACTTACAAAATTTTAGGTGTGTTCCAAGTAGTATCCTCCAGCATCAATGCACTTTTGTAGACGAATTTTCCACAGATTAGATGCCTCAAGCCATTCATTTCTTGGAATAGATGAAAAATGCATTTATAGCCATATCAATCTGTTCTTCTGAATGAAAACAACGTCCACGTAAGTTCTTTTTTAGATTAAAGAATAACCAAAAGTCGCACATAGCTAGATCAAGTGAATACGGCGGATGCTCAATCACTTTAATTTGTTTTTGTTTAAGAAACTTAACTGTTAATCTGGATGTATGTGAAGATGCATTGTCATTGTGAAGCATTAGTCCTCTAACATTCAGTTCTTGTAGAATTTCTGGAAGACATTTAGTGGTATACCAGTTTGCTGTTACTGTCTTCTGTTTTTCCAGCTTGATGGCTTTGACCAATCCCGTACTTCTGAAGAAAACGGCATACATCACTTTTTTCAATGCGCGTTGTTTTTTCACCATTGTCGGCGTGGGATCATTTTTAAAGACTCATACTTTGCTTTCTTGACTTGTTGGAATGTCAAAAAACGATATGTATGTTTCATCACATGTTACAATCTTAGAAATGATGCGTTGGCCACCATCATTTAGCAATTTAAGAGTTTCTTTACTGATTCTGACACGCTCCTCTTTTTGGCGCTCAGTTAGATTATGGGGAACCAACAGCAAACTACATTTTTCATACATAATTCTTCATGAATGAATTTGTGTATGGCTGCGGATCCAATGTTAAGTTCCTTCTGTATCATTTGATAGGTACAGCGATTATCATCCATTAACATTTTTCGTATGGCAGACACATTATCCGGGATTATTGCCGACGTCGGCCTTCCTGTGAGTTCTACATCATGAAGAAAATTGCGAGCTCTTCTAAATTCTCTAAACCATCTGAATACAGTAGCACGAGCTGGCGATTCATCACCAAATGCTAATTGCAACCGTTGAACGCATTCTTCTTGATTTAATCCTGCTTTAAAATCGTAGAAAATCATAGCGCGAAAATGTTCTCGCGTCAACTCCGTTTTCTCTTCTGTTTAAAATTTATTCTACGCTAAACAAGTTGAAGTAAGTCAGGAAAAAGTCGTCTTCTGTGTTAAAAGGCTTTGTATTTTAAAATTAAACCGTTATTTGTATTTTATAGATTCTCGTCTGCGCGTATCTCAAAAATTTCAGAGTAACCCTCGTATATCTTATAAAAATTTATTAAAATAAAGGCTTTCGGTAGGTTTTAAAGAAACATCGAAATAATCTAAACTGTTAAGTCGAGAATTTTAATGATTAAACTAGAGGGGTGTTTCACAACTGATTTATCACAGAATAGAAGCCAATACTAACATAGCGGTGTAGGCGGGCCCTGGACTGTACCTTTAGGTTAACGGGTTTCGAATACTCGCCCATCACAAAGTGCCTCTTAGTTTTGAACCTCGATAAGGTGACGTGGTCATACCTGAGCTGACAACACCTCTCCACACCCACGCCACACCAGCAGAAGAATAGAAGACAATACTATGTGACCGTATGGTCTCTTTCGTCTTCCGACTAGTTATTGAAATTCTATTCAGGTTGGAGATAAGGGACACTATTTGTTAACCAAATGGTACAGGCTCCGGATTCCCTCACCTTTTACAGGTTACTTGAAGTTGACTATCTTTAAATTTGCTTAAAGATTTAATATGTAATTTTTACTGTCAAATTGAGGGATCATATAATTCATTGTTTATAAACTCATTCTATAAATGACAGTTTTTAAGCAAGGACATTTTATTTGAGTACTTGTATTATTTATGGATATTCTTTTGTTATATTAATTATATTTGAGTCTTTTTTTGTCCTGGAAGCCATAGATTTCAAAACTTAGCTTATAAAATAAAATTTCTTTTTATGAATTCCCAACTGCTAAGTGTTCCCACTAATTAAGTAAAAACTTGTCGGATTTATCGTGATTTTTCACTGTTTAGAGATATATATAATTACTGCATGAGAAAATTCATTAATATGTAGCATTTTATTTTAATACAAACTAAAAAGTAAATAATTTGAAATGGATAATTTGACTTCTCGGAGAAAGCTGTTTAGAATAACTGGGAAGTATAATTAATTTAGATGTGAAACTTTCAGGTTCACAGATCTTTGGAAGAAGATATGATAATTCAGTTTCTGAATACTGTTTAATCACTTATATCTTGAAATCGTAAAAACTTTTAGGAAGTTTCCCTGACAAAATATATCAGTTTTTCTTTAGATCTTTTTATAAATTAAAAAAGAATTTAAAAAAAAAGAGTATAATTCAATTTCCATATATTTTCCTTAATTATTATCTATGAAAATCCAAGAGTTTGATTACTAGCATTTCATACTTAAGTTTGTGTATTTTAAGAGTCCATAATACTAAAAACAATTAACATTTAATCCATGCAGATAGAGCCCTTTCCTTAAATAGTTCAATTTTTGAATTCTAATATAATATTCTAAAAGCAAACGCATTTAATTATGATTTTAATTATAACTTAGATATTTACAATCCTGGTACACATTCTCCCCAATTTATTAAAAAAAATAAAAAAAACTTTTTTTTTCAATGGTCGGGGTATATTGGGATGTATTGTCCCCTTATAACTACGGAACCATCCATAAACAGCGACCTCTTTGCCGCCGAGGCATTGCCCCGGGTGCACCACAGTGGGTGGACCAAAATCGCACCCTCACACATGTCATAGGGACCCCCGTTTATAGGGTAGGCACCATTCATACCTCATTCACATACAAGGAAAGGACTAAGACAGGATAGAGGGAGAAAGTACATCCATGCCTGAACCGGGATACGAACCCAGTACCTTCCTATCCGTAGTCAGGCACGCTGACCACTAGACAAGTTGTCCGGCTAATTTAAAAAAAAGAAAACTTAATTTATATTATTTATTTCTTGAATTAAATTTAACAAATATGTCAAAATTGTAAAAACATTTTAACACAAAAAATTAAAAAATTTTTTTAAAAAGAATATTTTAGATGAAACATCACATAATATACCACATACATTAAGATGACATTTGAATCATATTCAAGTATTTCAATGAATACATCGTTTTCTTGAATTAGAAAGGATAATTTTATTTGGGAACAAAATAACGTAATAATATATTTATATATAGAAATAAAGTTAGTATGACTTACATGATGCTCTCACTAAATATAGTTTAGAAATGCTTTTTTCTTCAAAGAGCTAAATCAGTATTAATATATTCAATTATATTTATACATTTTTTTCTATTACACATTGGAGTTTAAATGTATAAAAATTTCTAAAAAACATTGCATTTAATTATGAAAATTTTTTAATCGTTTAATTTTAATGAATAATGCATTATTTTTAAAAACTGCTTTTGTATATTTCAGCTTTCAGTATTCAATGTAAACATATTTTTTTTTCGTGGTATTTGTTGTAAGGAATTTAAAATTTATAATTATATTAGTAAGATATTATATAAAGCAATCTCTTTTGACTAATTTTATTTTTAATATAGTCAAACAACATATTTATCAAAAATGGGAATATTGATTACAAAAGGATAAAATGGAGATAAATAATAAGCAATTAAACATAATTGACTTATGTCTAATTGCAGAAATATGCAAAGGCCAATTTTCACCGGAACAATCAGAAAAAAAATTAAAGTTAGGGAATTCGCTTCGTTCGATTACTAGATATGTTGATTGTTAAAAGCTTCATTTTCAAAATGTTCAAATTCCAGAGAGGAAATTCTCTTGAAATTCTATCTTTAACAATTTTAATGACCACGTGCCAAAAAATGGAGGTTTTTTCTTTTTATGGTGGGCGGCCAGTGATCCGATGGAGGTAACAATAGAGACGAAGCTGCACGCAGAGCAAAAATCGTCTGAAGTGTACAATTCGCTAGGGCATATATTGCTCCTAATTAGCATGCCGGGCAGACAGGCAGACGACAGAATGGATTGTGGCTGATTTCGAACTCAACCCTTGGCGTCTGCCGCTTCATCATTTTATTGGTTGCCATCTGTTACAGGATTTGGAATAAAAAAGCATGGAGTCCACTGCCTTTCTCGAACATACGAGCAAACGATATGATAAGAAATTTTTTTTTTTTAAGTTTTGATCTAATAAATATTGATAAAAGACTTTCGCGATTGTTCTAAAAACGCGATTGATGAGAGAAAAAAAATCAGGAGTAGCTATCGAAATGAAAAACTATTAATGCTCTTATTGCATCATTTTATAAATGCATTTTATTAAATGAAAAATAATGTATGAAAAAGTTTTCTTATTTCAGTTTTCTCATTTTAAAACTTAAAAATTACATAAATATATAATTGATATTTTTATTTTTACTTATTTTAAAATGCTTAGACATTTTATTTATGTTATGGGATTCAACAACATTGTAAAAAATAAAATCAGTTGGATTTTTAATAACATTTTATAGTTTTTCTTTTATATATTTATAATATTATTATAAAAACTTTAAAATACTTTTTTCGGATATATTTGCTTCTTTTTCAAAGAAATAGAAATAATGCTAAGCATTAATATTTTTTCTAAAATGAAAAGACAAAATTTTAATATGATGTATCGTATAATTTATAAGGTGGTAATAGGATTTTTATAAATAAATAAATATTATTTTTATTATTTTCCTCTACATTTTTATCCGCCACTTCTTGATATTAAACTACTATATTAGGATTCAAACAGAATCAAAACACTAGAATACAAATTTCGTAACTATTAAAAAGTTATAAATTTATCAAAACTCATTACTATTTATTAAAAATATTTTTAAAAGAATATATTTCAGATGATGATTTATCATATTTATTTTCTAATATTAATTTCATATATTTTGAGATTTTGAATGCACGAGTAATTAATATTTAATGTAATTGTGTAAAGACTTCTTTTTTTAATTTTGAATTTTTTGTTAAATGTATTTAATATCTTGAAGCATTTTGACATAAATACCATCCTTGTGTAACAGAGTTACTCATTTTGCTATTTCAGTTAAGTTATCAGATTCATGGGCTTAAAAAATTGTTATTGCATTACTTCTGAAGTAATCCGATGTTCTTTCAACTAAACATTATATCAAAAATCTAAAATAAATCTTTTGTATTAAAAACATTTTAAAATTAAACAATTTAGAAAATAAAAACATAGGATAAAATAATACTAAAAATGAAAACCATTAAAAAATATTCCAAATAATGTTTCTAGAAGGAAAACCAAAAACGTCTTAAAGTAATAAAAATTGTTACACTAAAACTATCCTGAGTTCCAAAGAAACATTTACGTGTGAAATATGTGTTTACCATTCCTTATTATATTTACATATAATGAAGTGTGGTAAAGGAAAGAAACTCAGAAAAGTAAACTGTCATCCATTTATTTCGCAATTTCCAATGAAGTTAAAACTAAAATTGACGTTAACATGCCCCATTGACAGTTACTTTATCAGATTCTTTTCTTAAAACTCAGAATGACTTATAACTTCCCATGAAGAACTATTTCAGAATTGTTAAGCCATGCCCGATTGCTAAATTCATCTTCCATTTTCATCTAGAACATGCTTCTGAAATAGGTTAAACAAATCTTTTTTCTTTTCCGCAGACAGTTTACCAGTGCCATCCAACCTAGTTCAACCGTGATCCGAAGTTCACGAGAAACCAAGAACACTCACAGCGGGGATCTGATATGAGTCCATAGATGGTGACCCCAAAAGCATGGAATGCTTTCCTTTCTTTTTTGCAGTGGATCTTCCCCCACATCTTCCAAGAAGAAGCACCACATACCGATAAACAAACGAAATTTCTTCAACTGAGGAACAGAAATACCACTTGTGAGGCTGCAAAAGGGAAAGGTGGTTGTATTTATTGTACAACTATTCTGGGAGCTGTTGGAAGAAAGGGATTTTTTTTATATCTTCTAAGAGAGGATTTTTTTTACCATCTTTTCCTTAGAATTATATGTTTTGCTTCAAAGTAAATATTGGAAATGGCATTCTTGAATCTAGAATTTTCCGAATTTCTTGAATAACCAAACAATTATGATTCAGATTTCAACGCTCTAATGCGCACATTTTTCAATATTTTCCATTAATTTGAATCTTAAATTTAGTTTTTAAACTGATTAGCAATAATTTAATTCGAATATCTAATCTTTCAATTAAGCTTTTTGCTTTATGTATTTTGTTCTAAATTCTTTTTTTTAAATTCTACATATTGTTTTGTATAAATTATTATGTTTTACTTAAAAAAATGTTGAAAGAAGAATTGTCGAAGGTAGGATTTCTCGGAATGCACAAACGTACTGAAACTTTGAATTAAGGAATTTATATTAAAATTCACAGAATTCTAGAATTTAAATCATGTTAACATTTTTCCTTTCAAATGCTTATTTTTTCCTTTGAATGCATTCGGAATAATTTTAATTGTAAAGTTTAACAATTTTAATTTGATTGTTTTTAATGCAAATTATAATTATTTTTCTAAGCCATTAATAGCATATTTCGTTTTAAGAATTCTGCATTTTTTGCTATCTTTTCTTAGAAATCTATAAGCATAGGTTTTCAAAACAAATATTTAAGATTATATACTTAAACGTCATTATAGTTTGAAATTTCTCAGAATTTCAAGACTTAGCCATTTAAAATGAAATTCAGATTGAAGTTTTTGTATGTTTTTTCTTAACTAATTTATTACTTATTTAAAACTTAAAACTTATTACTTATTTAAAACTTTAATTTTCCTTTCAATTTTTTCATGATTAATTTTAATATGAATTTAACTAATGCCTTTTCTTAATTAAGAAACTGTTATATTCTCTCCCAATTTCTTTATCCAAAATAATTTTAATTAGAATAAAATACAGTTTGTTCAAGCTATTTTCCATAGTTTTTCAAATTCCTAAATAAGAAAATTCTACATTTTTAAAATTTATCTTATTGTAAATAACTTGAGGTGGAATATCAACTGTTTAATGCAATTTTATCTTAAATAGATTCTGCGTTAAAAAATCACGTGAAAGGGATTTCATATAAATTTATTAACTTTAATTTATTTTTTATTATAAAATCATTTTACATTTTATTTGTAAATTTATCAAAAATAATTTTTATACGAATATCCAATCTTTTATTCAAATTTTTTTTCCTGTAGTTTCAGAATTCATAAATAAGATATCGTTCCATTTTTATTCCCTAAATTATTAGTCACAATTGCCTTACGTATCACCACTATTTAGCGCAATTTTTTCTTTAGTTTGATTTTTTATTTAAGAAATATTTAAAGCATTTATATATAAATTTATCAAGACTAATTTTAATTCGAACCCTTAATTTTTAAATCAAACTTTTTCTAAATTTATAAATTGAAATAATTTTCATTTATAAATTTATTAGGGATGCTTTGCATTTGTTTATCTGATTTCGTATGCATTATTCTATTAATTCGAATATTTATTTAAGAAATCATTCCAATAAATATTTATACATTTTTTACAAGCTATTTTAATTCGAAGGAGATGTCTTTCAATTCAGTTGTTTCTGTAATTTATAAATTTATAAATTAATAAGTGCTTATTGTTTTACTTAAAATTTTATTATTAACAATTTCAATTAAATTATTTAGTTTTAAATTAATTTTATTTTATTTTATAATTAAGAAAACATTACATTTCATTTATTCAGAAATTTAGTAAAAATAATTTGCAGTGTTGCTTACCTAAAAAATCGCGTATTTTAAAATTAATTAAAAATAATTTTAATTCTTAGTTTTTAATTCATATATCTAATTAATCTGTTTACACTATTATTCACAAATTTATTAAATGTAATTATAGCTCCAAATTCTCACAATTTTAATTCTCAATTTTTCTTTTATTTAAAGGATTTGTTGAAAGATTTTACATTATTCTCCTTTCTAATAGTCACAGAAAAAGAATAGTTTCCCACGATAATATTTTTAATCCTTAAAGTGATTTGACTGTGTTTAGAAAAGTATATAACGCAAATTTTGATCTCTTCACTCGGATTTTATATGTCTTACTGAATTTGAGACTAAAATATTTACAGCAGCAACAGAGGAGTTGAATTCAGTTACAAATAACATAATGCGAGTCTAGGTTGAAAAATCACTGCGAAACTTTTATTTTAAAATTATAAAAAGCAAAAATTAATTGTAATAAACGTCTCAAATCATAATGCAATTTCTGTTAAGTTCAATCATTAATTTATTTTTCCTTTTTGACGCTAAAATAATTATACTCAAATTCGAATTTAGATTTTCATCCAGAATGTTTAAGAAAGTTCCACAATTATTAAATGCGTATTTAATATAATGTTTTTTATGTTCTTTTCAAACTCTATAAAAATGGTAAAACGTAGTGAAAACTATTTTAAATAAACACGGTAAAAAGTGCTAAACCGAACCGCAAACCGCAAAGCAACCGTACCAAACCACAAATTTCAAATTCAAAGAAGATTTTTATTAACATTTAATCACATTATATATATATATATAGTAATGTATTTGAGGTTAAAGTGGTGGTAAAAAATGCACCTTCTTCCCTAACAAGATCAATCAATTACGATAGTCATCTATTTAGATTTAATTGCCAAAAAAGACTGTGACTAATGTACTATTATGCACTTAAGGTATGCGAATTTATTTAATTCACAAAAGGTGCCCAAATTTATTGGTTTTCCTTAAGAATGAACTTATAAGGGCTGTTAAGAATATTCTTTGATATAGAAGAAATAATATTGTTATTTGTATTTGTCTATGAGGCAATGGGGAGTTTGAATATTAGCAATCACCTTTATTTATTTACTCTCTCACTTTTCCATAAAAGGTAGATTCTTTTCTTTAAGATAAAGTTTCTCCGGCAAGAAATTTGTTCTTGCAAACCTGTTTCGTCGTAGTCTCAACTCCGTAGTCTGTAAAACAAGTTTTTCCTTTGGAATAAAATCATTGGTGGGAAACAAACTCAAGGAAAAAATCATAAAATGTTTCAAATTGCACATCTAGTTGTGTGTGTGTGTGCTTTATATTTTTTATCTATTTATTTAAAAAAATTCTGAAAGAATGTTCACTATTAATTACTGAATTTGTATTAAAATACTGGCACTATATTCTTTTAGTCTATATAAAAAATCTAAAATAGTTTATAATTTTTGACAATTTTTAAAACTTTATTTGATGAGTCCGACTAATATTTTCTTTGATATATTTTTTCCTACATCATTACGATTTCTTGAAATTAATATGAGTTTAAATTATTAAAAACAAAGGATTTGCTTTATTTCTGTTTTATTATAAAGATTGGTTGGCAAAAGTCCTTATAATATTCAAGCATTTTATTATCCATTCAATTTGAATTTTGGTAAATTTATTTTTTGTTCTTTCATTAACTTACTTATGCGACTTAACTTTCAAAATGTGTACCCACCCTTAATTATTAATTAATAAACTTAGATGAATTTCACGTTTAACTATCAACCGAGAAAAGTGGAGTTTCTTTTGAAAAGTGTTTCCCATTTGATGTAGTTTTTTCCTTTTACTACTTAAAAGCAATGAATGTACTTTGGAAGATAATATCATAAAAGAAATTATTTCTGTATCATAATATTTATACATTTATGTAATATACAAAGCAGTTTTAAATTTAATATTTCTTCTAAATACTAACCAGTCTTTTTTAAAATATTGCAGTTATTTAAAATAACTTTTTTTGGAAACGTATTATTTTTCAATATTTTTAAGAATGCGCATGTAACAAAGTGTAAGTCATTGAATCATCTTTATATGAATGTATCTGCAAACTAAAGATAAAAGTTTGACACTAACAACCCTAAATTTAACTTGAAAAATTAATGCATGGAGCCTGTTATTGAAGTTCTAAGAAAATAATCTATTTATTTTACATTCTTTCGTCTGTTATATAAATACCAGCTACATTTTCTACACTGTTTACTTCTCTAAATAGCGTGATAAGAAACTTCAAAACTTCTTTTCAGTTTGTTGTCTTGAAACACGGAAACTCGAATAATAGCGCCATTTTTCATCATTCGTTATTTTGGAATTCCTAAACAACAATCTTACGCTCCAGCTTAAAATTGAGGAAATATTTTTATGAAACAGAAAATTCATTCGTAGCATAATTTAAGAGTTTTAATGAATTAAATATTAAGTAAATTCTATTATTTAATTTAAATAAGAGTGTCACAATATAACATGATTTTTTGAGACAATTGCTTGATAGCTATTTTATTACATTATATTTTTAAATGTCCATTAGAAAATTAGCAAAAGGAATGATACTTAAGAGAATTTTTCTTATTTTCTGGAAAAAGACCCTTACACTATTGTTATTGTCTGGGTATTTGTTAATGAAAGTTTTAAATTGTATGTATTCTCTTTTTCTTTAAATAAATTTTGATTCGATGTCATTTCATTTATTTTGATTTGATGTCAAAGTTTTATTTTATATTTTAAAATAAGAGTATATATGGTAGATGATTTCGTCACAATTTATGTTTACATTTATTCTATGATGACTATTTGCTAACAAAGGCAATTTGACAAGAATTTGTTGTTTAAAGTGGACTACGAACCACTACTAACCACAATACGGATGAGATCTGAACCTACAGAGCTTTGAACAAAAAAAGTATGACACTTATTTCTCAGCTAAAATCTCAGATTACGTATCAGATCACTTTAGATACGAGAAAAGGTAATAACTTTTAAGCTGCCTGTATGTTTTTTTAAAGCATAAAATTAAATCTTTTTTAGATTCAGTTTTAGATTCGAAAAAACTTAGCGATTCAATTTTAGGATTTATCTGAAGAATTCTGGGCAAGTTGTTGAGTCATGTTTTTAGCTACTTATATGATCAGACTGAAGCCACTGAGATCACCGATGGTCAATTGGTGAGAATGAACAGGAAAAGATGCATGAAATGACATTCCATGTGAAAAAAATGATAGATTGTAAGGAACGTTTAATGTCTGTAGATTATTTGAGCTTGATCATGGTCAGAAGAGACAGATGATGAAATTACACTCTACACATGAAAGCAACATTATTTTCCCTGGAATTCCATGGTCCTTACCAAAACCCTACCAAAACTCAATGAATATGAAAATAAACACTTTGTTCTATACATTCTAATCTATTTTTACATTCCTCAGAATATTCTTTGTTTTCATACGTAATAACTTATTATAATTGTTAAAAATAAATGTTGAAGTAGAATTGAAAAAAAAAGGAAAAAGAAATTGAGTTACTTTCTAAAAGAACAATTATATGAAAAAAAAAAAAGATTCAGCTCAAAAACAGCATCAAGAAATTTATTTTAAAGTAATGGAAAAAATATATCATTATAGACAGTTTAATACAGTCACTAAAATATCTTAATTCACTCACAAACTTTTAACACAATAACGCTTAAATGGCGTGCTTTACTTTTCAATTATCACTACTTTTTGAAGCCATATTATCATGTATCTTAAATAATAATGTTTAAAATTTCTTGGAATAAATTCTGGCAAAAAGTATTTATAAGTCTTGTTACATTCATAAACAATCTATAGAACTTCCCTCGGGAGTCATTAAATATTTTCATCTAATAATCTGTATTTAATCATTTTTATTTAAATTAGATAATAATAGCAATAGTGTGTTACCGATATTATTTATACTAATTAAAAATATTTTTTTTAGATAGAGATTTTTTGAAAACGAATGAAAACTATTTATTAAAAATTTGAACAAAATAAATTTTTCTTAATTTTTTGCAGAAAATTTGAAATCAAGACAGAAACATATGAAATAAACAACAAATGAAAGATAACAAACAAAGAAAATATGATAAAGATTTCAAATACAATATTAAAACTATATAATAATCTTAGGTTTTCTGCATTATCTTTAATGGATTAAATCTTATAAATTTGACACTTTTTCCATTATTGTAAATGTGTTAATAATATTAACATCCTTCACAATCATATTTTTCATTTCCTTTGATTAACTGTATCAATTCTTCTAAAGATTGAATTAATGGGGTGAGTTTATTTGGAATCACCATCATGCTTTTTGCAAACTCTTATCAATTTCTTTTTATACATTTGATGGGATGTATACTAGTTGTAAACTAAATGGATTTCTGAATTTTATAAAGTATAATTTTATTTTTATTAAACTATTTTTAACGATTGTATAATTTAATATTATGCGCGGGAATATAAATTGAACTTATATGTGTTCAAGCCAAATATAATAATTTCATACCTGTCTTAAGCCGATCAGTATAATTTAACAATTTCTTTAAGTTATACAATAAAATTTAATTTTTAAGAAATATATATTGAGATGTACCTTTCACAAGCTAGGTGAAACAAATTGATTTGTTTTATTAATCTTGACGTAACAAAAGCAACATTACTGAGTTCAAATTATGCTGCAAAATTATTATAGAATGTATTATATGCATTATATTCAGCTCTTAAATTTAACAAAATAAATTGACGATTAATTCGAACTGTTTATTATAATTTAAAGTTTTAATATGATTTGAGAGATCAAGTTGAGGTTATTAGTTTATATATATCTTTAACAAGTCTTCCCAAAATATTCGATTTTTAATTTTGTATTATCACATATTAATAGAGTATTTACGCAATGCGACAATAATATTTGATCTATTCCTTAATTTTAAAAACATAATTTCACAGATTCGTTAAACTGCTTAGTGTAATTAAAGTTATGCTGATTTGATATCATTTGATGGTTTTTCATCGCTACCTTAATTAAAGCAATCTATTTTTCAATATTAAGCTATAATAAAGCTCAACTGTTTTCTCATAGTTTTCAAGACTATTTAGGTTTTAAATCTAGACAGTAAAATTCTCAATTATCTTTAATCTAGGGGAAATAATTTAAAGTATTTATAATAGAAGCACACAACTTCATTTAATTTTCTTTATTATGGTATAATATTAATTTAGATTTCAAATCTATGTAATATATTTTGAAGTATTTAATCTGTGTAATGTTATTTGATGCGATTTTCTTCTGCCAACATAATTTGAATACTTATCTATTTTGAAAATTTATCAATATTAATATTAGATTTAATTATGTATCTGATTTTATTGAAAATTTATAAAAAATATTGCATCATCAAACGTAGTAATTGAAAAATAATATATGATATAAAAATAGACTTAACTTTATTAATCTTATTATTCCTACTACATTTTAAACGAGCTAGTAACTGAACAGTTATGGGTACTAGTTTTCAGTTTAATGTTTTGTGAGTTTGATTTCCCTTTTTGTTAGAATAATGTAAAAATAACAGGTACTGATTGAGTTAGCGCAAAATGACCATATAGATAAAAGTCATGCATTACAACTTTAAAGGAAGTTCACAGAATTATAGAATCACTTAAGATTCAAATTCAACAGAATTTAGCTTTTCTTCATCCCTTTTTTAATACTTTTTTCTCCGTTCAAAATACGTGAAACATATTGGCTGCATGAGATTAAATTAATGATGAATTTAATTATATCTATGAAAGGCACTACATCTTTTGAAATTATTCTTAAAGGTCGTTAGCAATATATTTGCAAAAAAATACCGTTTAAAAAAACGGAAAACACTTCCGTGAAATATTTCCATTTTCAATGCAATTATGGTACCAATCATTCAAAAGTTCGTTACAATTTGAAATATTACAATAATCATCATAGTAAAATGTATAACATTTTACACATAAAAGACATTAAATGTGTAACATTTTACTTACATTTAAAGATTTATTTTAATATCTATGATTCAATTAAAAGATATTTGCTTTTAGAGCTATGAACTATTACCAAAATACATATAATAGAAATATCGATATAAAAAATTTAGTTAATTTCAACTCAATAATATATTTAAATATTAACTTAATATTATAAATACTGCATGTTACGCTTTATGACAAATTTAAGACACTTTTTCAATGAATGTGTTAGCACCCGGCAATTTTTTATACCATAATGAATTGAAAAATGTATTGATTAATTGGCTTTTAGTAATTGGTTCCCTAGTTCATGATTATTAAATAAGATTTACTGGAATTATTCGAAATTTTGGATTAAATATAGCTGGAATTTGAGACACTTAAGCCCTGAAATACACACACAATAAGACCTGAAATACAGTTAACTTAAATCCAAATCTTTCCCCGGATTCATAGTACTAAAAATACTAAAAGCTGAGCTCTAAAGCTTAACCCATTAAATTGAAATTAATTTTTAGAATTTTTGCTTTAAATTAAAGTGGTACTAAAAAAATAAGAACTGAAATACGAATTATTAAAATGAGAATCTTCAAGGTAGCTAGAATCATTTGGGAATGAATTGCAAGAACTTCTTTTAGAGCCTCTTGAAGATTGGTGTTCTTATTTGTATATGTACGAGCGCCTTCTTGAAGATTTAAGAACTAAGTCATCTTGCCCCTTTCACTTCCCTCAATTGATAGGCCTGTGAAAAATTTCCAGAATTAGCAATTAAGGTCCTTAGAAAACAAACATCAAGATTCAATACATTGAAATTGGAATCTTTATCTTAATTGAAGAGTCTCATCTGTAGACACCAATTGCATAAAAAAAAAAAAAAAAAACCCAACATTTTCGACTTCGTGCTGCTATTGAGATAACAATTGGCTAGTTTTCAGTAGCGAAGGTCATTTTAGAGAAAAGACACATTTTTGAAGACGATACACAAAAAAAGTGACAGTGCAAGACGAGAATGGGACGTATTCAGCAGACAGTGTGTCGCATTCTGAATACCAAAGGGGAACTCATAAAATCGTCTGAAAATGGGAATTCCCAGTTTGTGAGTAAGAAAAAAAAAGTAGAAATTCTACAACGCAGCGGTTATGAAATTTATAGCTGTCGCTTTCTTATCGTCAGAGCTTTTAAAATTCCTACTTTAGATAAAAAACAAAGAATAACTACCTCTGGAAAAGTGGCTGGAAACATTTTTTCTTATGCAGGCCTCTCAGACACAAAATGATATCCAGGGAGGGCAACTGGGAGGTGTATCTGAAAACGTGGTTACTAAATACGGATGAATTTCGTTAGAATTTGGACCTGGTTGCATTTTTTTAAATGCTTTTGATTTCAAATATATCTTTTGACTAATAAGCTATAGTGGGATCAATTGAAAAAAAAAAAAAAAAAAAACTGGTTGATCGTGTCTTCTATTTTTGTTAAAAAGGGGTTACAGATCTTGAACTTAAGATGCATACAAATGGATGAAATTAAACCTAAAAAGCTTCTTAGATTTCATTTATCACTTTAAACTGCGAAGTAAAAATTATCGTTTCTGTTGCATAATTTCCGCATGAACAGATTAATCGATGGCCAAGTTGTCCAGTAACAGACGAACCGACAGCTGAATTAATTACTATATTCCTCAGAAATACCTTGAAGTTTTATGATTAAAATTATTTAAGATTACATAATATTTAACAGCAGCATTCACGTAAAAGGATCTGATTTAGTTAAGTACCATTTATATTTTCTTTAAGAATACGAAAATCCAAAAAGAGACAATTTGTAAGAAATAATTACAAATTTATTTGAAATCCTAGAAATTGTTTCCAAAATTATTTAAGGCTTAAACGACTGGGTGATAATTTTTTAAAAAAAATTTTTGATATAGAATTTTTTGGAACATATTTTAAGTTATTGGGTAATAAAGTAATATGTATTTGCATATTTTATTCTGTATGAAAGCATTTTAGTATACTTTTAGTAAGTAAACTCACGTGAATATATTCTATACTCTCCTGGTGGTGATTTTAGAAGGATCCTAATGATTACGGTTACAATTAATGTTTTATTTTTCAGAGAATCTAACATCGACAGTCTGATTATCAATTATAAGCCAAATATTTTATAAAATTTCATTTTCTATATATACTGGTATAATTTTAATAATTTATAGTTTCCGAAAATCCTTAAGCTTAAACTTCAAATCAAATAATTGTCTCTTGTTATTGTTTATCTATTTGTATTCACGAACCAGTTTGTAATGAAGTCAAAGTAGCCAAGTAATAAGATCTAATTTCTTAGAATGAAAATTTTGATGTTTAGTTCCAGTCTTTGTTAAAGAATAAAAATGAATTTTCACCCAATGCAGTTGTCCTTAAAATATTCAATGACAACCATTGAATTGTAAGGCATTTAAACATCCACCAAAGAATATCGATATTGCGTTTTCGACTTCTTCATCACATCCTTTAAAGCAAATAGGGTAAGATAAGTGCTTTTGAACATCAAATATATTTTTTCACGACAGAAAAATTTAGGTAGTCTTAGCTTTTAAAAACTATACAACAACTTTTACACTGTTGGACACTTATAGTCTAATGACAAATTCAAGCACGTGCTAAGATTGAAAATGACATGATAGATTTAAGATAATGCGTTCCTTAACTCAACTTAAAAATTGAATACATCAAAAATCATGTTCAGTTAATTGATTTAAGGTTTTATATAAGCAAGGGTCTCTATTATTAATCATTCAGTTTTATTCAACTCTTATAAGCATTTTACATCTACTCCCAAAATCCAAAAAATGCATTAAAATTGGTCTATTTTGATTAAATTTTTGTAAAAAACATTGAATAATTTAGTTAATTGAAAACATTATCTTTATAATAATATAAAATATATGTTAATATGGGAATATTGTATTTTCATATGGTAATATTTTTATAAAGGTCTTATTCTAAAACACATTTTAAATTTGAATCGTTATTCTTCAATTAAGGATTTAAATATCTTTCCATATGCACTCTATATTATAGGAAAAATAATAAATTATAAAATATTCTTTGGAGTGCGTGATCACGCGTACACCATCTTATTTTACTTAATATTTTGGTTATTTTCAATTAGAAATAATAATAAATGGTTAGTTCATGATTAAATAAAGGAAATAAAAAATTCTGATTACTATAGTACCGTACATGTTAAAGTATTTAGCCTTGTTTGAAACTTTGAAAGTTTATCATGCGGAATTTCACAACTTATTTAATGTTTAGTAAGTTATATATACATATATATATATATTCTCTCTTAGCATCTAAGAGATTTAAAAAATTTTCTTACATCTCTTTTCTTTTCCTTACCCAATCTAATGCTTTTTAATTTTTCTCACTTAATAGAAGTAAGTAGATGGGATAGAAAGGATTTAGCTGTCTTTTAATAGAACCTATGTTTACATAATATTAAAGTATGAGTGAGAATATTAGAAATTAATCAAAAATATAAGCATTGGTAAAAGTTGGTGATTCTCCAATATAAAAGTAGTTAGAAGAAGAAGCCCCGATTATATAAGTCCTGAAATTCGAAAATGATTTCATACAAAATACAATTAAGATGTGTGTAAATTAATATAACATCCCCGCGCTCTTACATCTTCAGTGAAACCACAACTTTATAATTTCGCTGTTATATGCCATGCTATTATATTTCAAAATAAAACAAACAATAACGTTAAATAAAGGACACATACGACATCAAATCAGGATTTGAATTAAATTTTCAATAGTTAATCATTTGGTTAATTAAAAATTAATATCACTATGTCAATTAATAAAGAATTTACATATAGAAAACAAGCGAAGAATGATGACAGTAAAATAGAATGAGTATTATTTAACAAATCTAGTGCTAAGAATAACATTTTCAAGTTTCTTATTAAACCTTCTATGCTGGGATAACTGTTTTAAAGTAATTATGCCTATATTTCCTTTTAGGAGATATTTTCTAATTCCTAAATACTATTTGATATATAGGCTAGGTTAGGGTGTTTTCTTATTTGGAAAATAGTTTCTAATGATAGTATCGTAAAGGAAGGACAATGATCTCTAATCACTGAGATTTTTTTATCCGTTTCTGCTCTTTCATTCATAAAAATCTGCGAACCCATGGTCCTACTCTGGAATTGCGATCACAATCACTTCTGCGTACTCAGCCTTCTAGTGAGAGAGTGTAAGGTCTTGATTGACAGCTGCCAGACAAATTCATCAAACGGTGGCGGCCGCTCCTTTTCCGCCGAGAGCACCCTTTTTCCCAGGAGCGTTTGTCTCCCAGACAGCCTTCGAAAAACACACTCATTTCAGTTGGGGGGAGGAGGAGAGAACTGCAGCCCAAGGAGAGATCCCCGAAATTCCAGCGGACGTCACCCCGTTTGGATCGTCTGCCGAGACAGCCACAAGGAGAAAAAAATATAAGTGAAAAGTGAGAGTTATTTTTAAAAGCTCTATCCTCTTATATCGGGTGGTAAAATAGCTGAATCACTTCTGGAACAAGATGTATTTCTGGAGAGATATTATTTCACTAAAAACGCTTGCCTTGCACTCTCTTTTTTCACAGTTATATATATATATATATATATATATATTTATATATATATATATATATATATATATATATATATATATATATATATATATATATATATATATGTTAAAATTAGAAAGAACTAATTAGATATTATTTTAAAAATATGATAGGAAATAGAAGCAAATTTCATTATGTTTATTATTGACCATTGCATTTTGAATTATATTTTGATTTTTTAATATTTTTTGCAAAGCATATAAGTAATCTCGCAAAATTAATTATCAGTATTTACCAGTGTTTACAAATATACCAAATGAAAAGCTTTTCATGTGTTACTACTGTGTAAAAGGTATTTTCTCATGTGTATGAAATTGTTTTTCTTCTTCGTTTTCTTTTCTTTTTTCAATGCAATTTTTTCAAATTAACTTTATCTTTTCTACAAATCATTATCTTAATGATTTATCTAAAAGAAGTCATTCTCTACCATTCCAAATATAATAAAAATATAATCAAAATAATAATAGAAGTATGATGAATAATAAAGATAGAAAAAAGCTAAAATGAAAAAATTTAACTAGCTGTGGAATTAAAATGTTATTCTTCAACCCGAAATTATTAATTATATAATTACTACTTTTTACATCATAAACAAAGGATTTAATTTGCGATGTTTTTTCGTTAATATCCTATGAATGTAATTATGTAAATTATTATTTTAATGCCTTATTTTAATTAAATGTTGATTTAAAATCCTGTTACAGAGATTATCATACATACTTGACATTGAGAGACGTATTTTGAAGAGTCAATATTATCTCTTTTTTTAACTAATATTTTTACGGCCTTGAAATTAAGAGATCATAAATAAATAAGTTGTTATTTTAATTATCTTATATAACTCTCCTAATATTAATACATGTACCGCTGAGTTCTGGATTTGCACACATTTTAAATTTTAGATATCAGCTTTTTATTTGCTGGAAGAAAATCCAATAATTCAAATCAATTATTATTGTTTAATTTTAGAAATTTTCTTATTTCAATTAAGATTTTTCATTGATGACAGCCTGATATTACATATATCCTCATTCCTATTCATAATTTTTAATAATTTAAAAAAAAAAAAAATTACCGCCTACCAGCAAAATTTATGTTGTATATTTTCTCTTCTTTAACAAAATGTTTTAATTTTTAATCTTGTGACTATATAGTCATATTTATCAAAGTTGCTTTTACCTTTAATAGCCTGATGTTAAGAATTTCATCATGGTGAAAACAATCGAATATAGTTGATATGTCTTTATTACATTTATTAATTGATGTGTTATAGTCAAAAGTAAAAAAATCGTTTATTTAAAAGTATACTTGCGGGTACAAAAAAGATGTCACAATAAAAAAGTTACATTTTTAACACATATAGCGAATTTTTTTTAAATCAGGTATCAACTTTTTTCTAGCTTCTACCTCTCAAATGCTTACAAGTCTAATATATAGGTTTAATTTATTTATTGAGAAGTTGATGTCCATACATCGAAAATTCAAACTACAGAATAATGTTTTATTTGTCTTACGATTTTTTTTATCGCGACATTAGAGATTTTTCATTTTTTTGAGGAGCCAAATTTCGTCTACTTCTTTTATTTTCTGATTATTGAGAATAACCGAAGTATATTTGAAATCATTGGCCATAATTTTTAACCATAGATTGTTTTCACAAATAACTATTTCTACATACAATTATTTTAAAAAATGATTTAACTTTTAGTTTACTTAATGTTTTTATATACGTGAGTGGCTTACATACCTTCAAAATATAATAACTTATATATCATCTTTTTCGTTTGGTCTTATTTATTTAAAATATTTTTACAGCAAGTATAACAATTATTTGCTTAATTGTTCACGAAATTTTATAAAAAACTAATTAAAAAGTATTATAAACAAAAAAATTAGAAAAAGTATCCAAAAGATACAAAAATAATACATTAAATATACGATTTCTATTCCAATAATCGAAAAATCATCTCGTAAGAATAACTTCGCTTCAAGCTACGTTAAAAACATGTATGTCCCGAATTTACTATCTAAATAATTGTTTATGTAGAAAATCAATATAAATTATACCGTAAATCGATACAATATCGATTTACTTCGATTCATTAACTGAAAACTGTACTTGGCTTTATCTTACATATTAAATATTACATTCACTATTATGATGTTAAGAAGTTTTCCAAATGTATCAATTTATTATTAGGCACTACATAAATACACTACTGGCCATTAAAATTGCTACACCAAGAAGGCGACATGCTACAGACGTGAAATTTATACGAAAGGAAGAAGGTGCTGTGATATGCAAATGATTAGCTTTTCAGCGTATTCAGACAAAGCAGACGCCAGTAACGACACCTACATTGTGTTTAAATGAGGAAATTGTTCAACCAGTTCCTCATACACAAATTGCATTTGAGCGTTGTTGCCTGGTGAAAAGTTGTTATGATGCCTCGTGTAAGAAGGAGAAATGTGTACCAGCACGTTTCTGACTTTGATAAAGGTCGAATTGTAGCTTACCGGGATTGCGGTTTATCTTATCGCAGTATTGCTGCTCGCGTCGGTCGAGATCCAATGACTGTTAGCAGAATATGCAGTCGTTGGGTTCAGGACGGTAATACGGAATGCCATGCGGGATCTCAACGGCCACCTATCACTAGCAGCCGAGAAGATAGGCATATTATCCACATGACCGTAGTGGATCGTGCAACCACGTCACGAGCCGTAGTTCAAGAAACGGGGTCGTTTGGAAGACAACAAGTGTCTGCACGAACAGTTCGACGACGTTTGCAGCACCATGGACTCTCATCTCGGAAACCATGGCTGCGGCTTCCCTTGACGCTGCGTCATAGACAAGAGTGCCTTCAATGGTGTGATCAACGACGAACCTGGGCGCACGAATGGCGAGACGTCATCTTTTCAGATGAATCCAGGTTCTGTGTACAGCATCATGATGGTCGCATCCGTGTTTGGCGGCATCGTGGTGAACGGACACTGGCAGCGTGCATTCGTCATCGTCATACTGGCCCATCACTTGGCGTGATGGTATGGGGTACCATTGGATACACGTCTCGGTCACCTCTTGTTCGCATTGACGGTGCTTTGAACAGTGCACGTTACATTTCTGGTGTGTCACGACCTGTGGCTCTACCTTTTATTCGAGCCCTGTGAAACCCTACGTTTCTGCAGGATAATGCCCTACCGCATGTTGCCGGTATTATACGGACCTTCCTTGATACGGAACATGTTCGGCTGTTGGCCTGGCCAGCACGTTCTCCAGATCTTTCACCAATAGAAAACGTCTGGTCAATGGTTGCCGAGCGACTGGCTCGTCACCAAACGCCAGTCACAACGGTTGATGAACTGTGGCATCGTGTTGAAGCTGCATGGGCATCTGTACCTGTACATGCAATCCAATCTCTGTTTGACTCAATGCCCAGGCGTATAACTGCTGTTATTACTGCCAGAGGTGGTTGTTCTGGGTACGGATTTCTCAGGATCTATATCCAGCCAAATGTTTTGAAAATTTAATCACTTGTTATTTCTAGTATAAGATATTTGTCCAATAAATATCATTTTGTTATCTGCATTTGTTCCTGGTGTAGCAATTTTAATGGGCAGTAGTGTATAATACAAGATTTTTGATATCATTATTTTATTTATTTATTTATTTATTTTTTTGTCAAATAAAATTTTGCACGGATTGAATTATTTTAATTTTTATGAATGCGTTAGTTATAAATTATTACAAAAATTTTAATTTTAAAATATTAAAAACATTGAATTTTTAGAAAAAAAATTAAACTTCTCTGTTTCACACTTTTATTTAATCGATTTATGTATTTTAAATCAGAAAACTGTTAATTTTTACTTATGCCAACAGTTTTTTAAGGATAAGAGCTATCAGAAACTGTGTGAAATTTATTAGTAAGCAAGTAACTTTTATTTGCACAAGTTTTTTGTGAGCATTAGGTAAAATTATAACTTTAAAAAGAAGCAATGTTTAAGTAGGAAACTAACTTAAATATGGTTATTTCTTAAAAAATTGTTTCGAAATATTTTGTTTTACTAACTTATAAATATTTAATGTAATAAATTTGAAATATTTTTACCAATACATTTTACTCTTTTAATGTGAAAAATATAAATTGCAAAATATGAAATCCATATATATATTTAAAACATACATTTGTTCATGTAATAATTTAACTTATTAAAACAGTAATTATTATTGTTTAGAGAAGACACATTTGATGTAACTATTTAAAGGATTGAAAACAATGAAAATTTTAATCACTAATCTTAATTAAAAATTCCCTTCCATATTAAATTTAATTTGGTTTATTTTCGAAGCTCCGATCTCAAATCACTCTTGTGTGCTATTCAGATCTATGCGAACCTTATTAGATCCAATTGAAGACTATTTCATTTATATCTACATTTCTAATAAAGAAGGTCCTCAATGTCTAAGCAGATAGTTTGCAGAAATTCTATGAACACGACATCGGTGCCAGTAAAATCAAACTCCTCAAGGTCATTAAATGGAATAATTGCTTTGGACATTCTAATATTTAATCATGAAATGTAATCCTGAAATTCTTTGCATCATTTCAATAATTAATTAGATTCTGTAAATCATTTCACATCAATTGATATTCTTTCATAAAGAAAGATTAAATCTGTTTCATCTGGAACTTAAAGTTTGATCATAAATTACGCGGGGCATTCATGCACCAGAATAGTTTTTTAGCTTTAATATCATAAAAATTCAATATGTTAAAAGCAACCAATTTTTATTTTAAAGGGAAAAAGAGAGAATCGTTATTTTTATTAACTTAAACTGCCAAAGAAATTGCTCGCATTTAACAAGGTGATAAGATCTGAATTAGAAAATCAGCTATACTTCTATATTTATACCTTTCGATTTGAATTTGAAAATTTTCCTTTTTTCTTTTAAATGGGATCTACGCAGAGAGAAAGGTCATTTATTCACTCAGAAAGTAATGGGGATTATACCTTATTTTCAAAAGATAATTTTATGGTGAAAACCGCCAGTTTTTAGTTATTTGATACATTACCTCAGCCTTTCATTTTTTTAGTACGTCAATAAAGTTGTTTGAAACTTGTTTGCGAATTAAGCACTAAAGTATTTTGCGTTAGGCTAACCACTTAACCTGGGCATAAGTTTCTCCTTAGGACTCTCAAGAAAACAGATCAAGAGAACAGGATCAAGAAAACAGACCGTGACCCCCAATATGGCTGTCGTGCAACTAAATCGAAATTTAATTTGATGTATCTCCTGATTTGGCTTGGAAGTTTAGAAAGTCACTAACCTTGATTTTCCAGTGACGACATCTAATGCCTTATTCTACACCATACTAACCTTAGAATAATTAATAAAAACAGTTTGCTGTTGCTCAATTCGTTGTTTTTGGTTTTTAAAGAGTTTCCAACAACCTTCAATAGCAATTGGAAGAAATGCAGCCAAGTTCAATAACCCTGCATCTATTCGAGGATTTGGAATCTTGAATTCCATTATATTTAAAATGCTAATTATTATAACCATCTGTCATAATGCGAAGCCGCCAAAAATCCTTGTGAAAACCATGATCCAAAGGACTAAATGTGAACAAAAATCTTTTCGGTCACAACGGAAGCGCTTTTAACTTAAAATCACTATCTATCCCGGAAATTTTAAAAAAAAATTAAAGCAGCGATGAAACTTCGCGTGAGAAAAAATAAACAACCCTTCATAAAAGTAATGATGAACTAACTCAAAATAGTTTGCAATGCCAAGATGTTTCACCTGTTTTTATAACCACTTCGCACTTGCAACGGGGGAGAAACTGGGGCGTCTCGCGGTTGCGGTTATAGTTAGAGCAGGCGCCGCTTCAAATTTCTGAGTCAGCTTAAGCGGAGCAAGAATCGAAAAAGAAACTTTAACCGTCCTAGACTGGACGACTGTTTGCCAACAAAGGCTAAGAACAGCCTTCCGCGGTTGGCAGGAGGGGGGAGCGAGGAAGGAAGAAAAGAGGAGAGCCTGTAAATAAACACAAGCCTTGTTAAATGAGGATGACGGCGTTGGGAGACCTTAAACGAATTAAAAAGAACATTTTTTTTTAAACTGTGCGCCCTTTTTTTAACCGCGACGCTCTGCTTTCGGGAACTGAATTAGAAAGCTGCTTATTCTCTGCAAAATGCCTGGCACCGCTTGGAACCGCGGAGACACCTTCCTTCGGTGGCGCCTGCGGTTTCCACAGCTTGGATACGTTACAGAGCTAAACGGAGGAGCTTCTGCTAATAATAATAACAAAAAAATATAAGAGTCCGAGATATGATGTTACGTTTCGCATTGGTAATGAAGAAAGTTACAAATGGCAGCTCATTAAAAAGAAATTATTCTCGGTCTCTTCCTGGTTCTATTTTTATTCTCCTCGTTTCCAATTTACTGGAGAAATATAATATCGAACATTTTTCAAGCAGAAACAGTTCCTTTTTTGGCATCAATTCATTCGATAAGTTGTCAAATATAAAAAAAAGTACTAAGATCGAGTTATTTTTGGTAGAAAGAAGCGTTGAAATGAATTGGGAGATGACGGGAGTTCGATATTTGACACAGCGAAAGAGCTGTATTAATAACACATGCTATACATTCTTAGGTTTCTATATCCATCTGTTAGAATGTCATAGAAATTTGTAGACGTAGATAACATCAAGAGACGAGATCCAATCAGATGTAGCCACATGTATATTATTTTTCGTAACTTCCAAGCTTTTTATTTCAAGAAATCCAAGTTATTAAGTGTAGCCAATCGCTTAACTACTTGCCTTTGTTGAATATCTTGAGTTGTTAGAAATGAGTAGCATAGAAGTCACGGAAATTATTGTATTACTCGTTCGTTTTTCGCTCTAAAATATGCAAGTACATTGATATAGGTGACGGTGGCCTGGTTGAGTAGAATGTCGTTTCCATTATCGAAAGGCAGTGAGTTTGAATCCATATTTAAAGCAAATATCTGTTGTGTTCACTGAAAGAAATCATCTGGGGCACATTAAATAGGTCGTGATCGCAATATCTTCCAAGTGAAATGATACCTTTTGTTATGCCTGGCTGCTAGTATTGTAGAAGGCTAGTTCTATTTGATCCTTTCTTCCAAATTAGGGAGAGATATAACTTATCTCAGTAGCTTCCAGCTAATAGGTAGAGCTGAACTCTGGCCTAAACATAACGAAATACGCTTCAGCTCATAAGTCGAATGAAGATTGACGCTACACGGTGAACTGGTTGATTAGTTTAATTTGCTTATCCTTCTATGGCCATTATTTTTATATTATGGCAACTTTAAAAATAAGGCGTCCATAATTCAATATAGATCAAAATATTGAAATCATTCCCTGATGTGGTGGGAGTCAAATCCACGAATTGTTGAATTGAATGTCGCATCACTGTCCAATTATCTACAGCTTAATTCTCCGTGAATAATCACCAGATATAGATTTACATTTTTATATTTAAAATTTTATCTATCATTAGTCTTGTTCCGATAAAAAAATATAAATGTAATCGCAGAATATCAAAAAATCAGAAAGATTTAAAATTAATATTGAACCTGTTGAAGGACAAATTCCGCATCAAACATCGATTGTTGGATATCTATACGACATCAAATTAAAATTCTGACCTGCTTTATCATTGTGATTATGATTAAAAATATTTAAATCTAATTTACAATAACTAGCGTATATGTCTAATTTATGGAATCATCTGTACTCGATGTGTGAATGATGTCTTAATTTAAAAAATCTTTTGCTATGATAATAATTTTAATTTGTATGCCCACATAAAGTTGGAGCCTGATTATATTCTTCCGACCATATTTATTGATCCCGGCTGCCAAATTTTTATTTACATTTTTGTAATTCACATTCTCGGTTGCAGGCTGCGATGGCCTGGTTGGTTAGGGCTTTGTTCTCATTATCGGAAGGTAGTCAGTTTGAATCCCAACTTAATCGAAGATCCTTCTTGTTCATTAATGGTGGCTGGGACATCATTAATGACCAAACACGTTAAGACTGTGTTTGGTTGCAATGTCCTCCATGAGAAAAGATACTGCTGAGGGTGCCAAGCCAAGTATTCGGGGGTCTTCCTGCTTCAAAATAATGAAAACTCCACCCAGCTGTTTCTATCTAATTGGAAAAGACCAGATCAGGGCTAAATACAGGAAATCATGCTGGTGGAACAACAGCATTTTTAGTTATCATATTTTTAAAAACTATTGTGTTGTCCAGAGCTCAGTCAATATGCATATTCTGAAGAGGAGTCGCCATATTTAGGTCACACATATCCAGAGATATATAAATCTTGTCATGCATATCCCGACAGATATGCATGATCAAAATAGTATTTTTTATGACACAGTGGATAATACAAGTTCAAACCTTTTGAAAGGTGTTTTAAAATCTGCTGAAATTCTGGCTTTCGGAACGAAATATTAAACACAGAGAATCCTATTCACAGTTCTGAAATAGTGTTGAAGAAAGTTCTTAATTACACACACTGATAAAGAGAACGCCCGAAGCAATAATAAAAATGGAAAATAACGATAAAATTTCCAAAATAACCTAATACTCTCAAAATTTTCTGTGCTGATATTTTATAATAATTAATTTTGATATTCCTCTTAAATGTTTCACTTTATGCGTTGGATCTAAAGTTAAATAAAAAGTTTAAAATCACGATTTTTCCTTTTACGATTTAGATAACTTTGGAAGTCGAAAGTTTGGTATTATACGCATGCATGAATTAGACAAAATAATTTTTCCCAATAAAGACATATTTGCATGCCTTGTTTCATGGAATAAAAGATAATTATGGAATGAGATTTCTGTAAAGGTTAATATCGTTTGGTCAGACGATATTGAGCGGCCAAAGAAGAAAAGGACTGTGCCGACTGCTGGCGAGGTCCCTGACCCTGAAAGAAGGCGATCGATATTTTTGCAGCAGCTCAGACGACCGCCGAGTTTTTGCTCATCTGTAAGTGCAGTTCGTCTGACGGGGAGTCGCGGCGTTAATGCACTGTCTGCATGCAACCGCCGGCGACCCCCTTCCCTACATTTCAATTGCTTTTCACCGTTTTTATTTATTCATTTCTACCAGACAGGTAAACTTTGATTAGAATTGTCATGAACATAGCCTTCGACGAATAGGCATCGATCGAAAAAGTAGAATGCACACTTATCATGTATCACATTCAGACGATAAGTGATCTATGTGCACCAAAGTTGCAAAAAGTCGTGCACGTCTTTTTTTTTTTGATCCGTTGAATACGTTATTTTCTGCATGATATTTCTAAAATCAACTAAATTATTTTGTGAAAAATATTCTTATTGACAATTTATTCAGTGTATAATTTTAATTTGCACATTGTAATTCCTGATAGTTTAATGAGGATGGTCTGAATGTAAAATAGCTGGAGAATTTCATAATTATTTACCGGATTCGAAATCAGACTCGTAGCAGGAGAAATCTGAATGATAAGCATTATGTTATATTTTAACTCGACAGAAACGTTCTGAAATAAATTACCGTAAATTTGATAAAGTGGTGATTACTTTGCTTCATATTACCATGGACAAAGAAATATTTTTACATCTTTAGATTTGAAATCGTTTGCATGAGAAGATGAAAATTAAATTATGTTCAAAATATATCCTTTCGGAAAACGATAAATAACAAGAATGGTATGTCATTTTTACCGTCACTACTCATAAAAGTCGATTATGTTTTTTCATGGTTTTGCTTAAGGATGGAATACGATAAGTAAACTTACTGAAAGGTACAAAATTTTATCCAATTAGGCTTAAGAAGTGAATCTGGATATGTCCTGGAGACTTCATTTCAGGCTGTTTATGATTATTCTTCAAAAACTTTCGGCGACACTAATAGCTAAATTATTATTGCCCTTACTCTAAGGAAGCAGACTTAAGGTGTTTACATTTTGCAAACATACTAACATTTCCAGATTCATTATTATGAACCTTCAATATAAGAATAATAAACAGATGAAATTAACCATGTTTTCTTCAGAACAAATGGCAAATTAAAAGATCTAATTGAGTAATCAAGATCTATCTTTCTCTGTTGGTATGACGTGAAAGTTTTGAAGAAGAGAGTTCAAGTTTCAATTTTTTGTTACCTGAGTGTGATTAAAAATATTAAGTTTGGGTAAAATGGATCTCTTCTTCATAATAAAATAGATCAAAATGGGAAAAATTGAGCAGTTTGGTCATATTTGATTAAAATTGACGCTATTTCATAATAAAATTAATTTTTTAATTCAAAGAATAATTTTTTTGTAACGCAATGAATTATTATGTTATCGAAGCATGTTTTTGAAACTTTTTACGAAATTATATAGTTGCGTCAACATGTTCTTATTCTGGTTTCTTTGCCTTATTTTCCAGTTTTCCTGACGCTGCCATTAGAATTTCTTTCATACACATTGCTCTTTGTCATTACTCTGAGTCACCTTCAAATGATGAGGTTGATTCCTGAGTTGGTATCCTTCGTTTAAACCTCTACACCAACTAGCGGTGGAGGAATACATACAGTCTATGCGCAGTTTATAACTAACACAGTGGGAAATAGTGGAAATTGCACTAATTAAATGCTTTATTACCGATTGTGTTACTAACAAAACCAAAGTAAGTGTTTTTAAATAAATAAATATCCTAAATTTATATATATTTTACGTCGTATCGTTAAAAATATTTGTTTTGTAATACAAACTTACAGAAATGGAATAATTAAATTTATTTCAAATAAATATTATTTAGATAAATATTTTTGGATTAAAAAATATGTCAGAATTTCTGAAAATAAGAACATGTAATAATTAATAACATATTTATGATAAGGGTAATTGATTTTTAAGATACCGCGTTGATTAAACGAACAATTTCAACGTCAATTAGCCAGTAAAGTTAATCACTTAGCCGTAAATTTAATTACTTTAAGGATTCGGTAACTAAGGACTTCAAGGCATCGAAAATCTTTGATGTATGAAGGAGCATAACTTCTTAAGAAGAATAAAATTATTACATGGACAGTAACTTTATCAAGATTCTGATTTAAATCTGTAAGCATAAGTTTACTTTTGACATGGTTCTTATAAGGAAGTATATATGATATCTAAAGGCAGATTAATCTATAAAGGGATATCTTTCTTCAAGTTTTAAGTGATTTTCATTTCCTAAATTTATTTAAATTAAATTGAAATTCGTACAGTAATAAGCACGGGTTAATGTAGGTATGGAAATTTATTATTTCTATTTATTAGATTCCTGGCTCAATCGAAAATTGTTGTTGAGCTAAAAAATGCTATATTTATTAAATGTTCTATAGGATTCTGTCTAAATGTGCTCCTCTAGTGATATGATAAATAGGTTTAGAAAAAGAAGGATACCAGTATAGATGTCGATTTCACATCACTTGACCATGGTTAAAAATGAAGAAGCAGTTGGCTTCATCTATAGTTTCAATCGATCGATTGGATTTGTGAATGTGAGATTTAGTTTATTGATCACTCTAAATTTTTTACATTTTAAGGTTAGTTTGATTGAGACATATAGTTAGAACTGCAAACACATACATTGTTGCTTAATGTGGGTATCGAATTCATGATTTGTTGAACAAAAGACTAGTGTGGTAATCATTCTGCACACAGCTCAGCTCTACTTTCTCTACTCAAACAAATAACAAAGTCGAGGTGGTCTAGTTATTTAGAACATCATCCTCATTATTGGAAGGCTGTGAGTTCAAATCCTGATTTAATTTAAAATCCGTCGAGTTCACTAATCTGGGTTATGTCAAATATATCGTAGTGGCAATGTTCTCCAAGTGAAATGATACCATTGGAAATGGCTGATCAAGTGTTAGGATCTTTTCTGATTAATCCCCCTTTTTTTTTAAATTACTATGACCCCCTTTTATTTGCTTTCATCTGCCTGGTACAACCCAACTTTAGGCAAAATACATAGAAGTATTCTCGCACAACAACAGACTCTCTACCGGAAACATTCAAATATATTCTTAAGCACTTTTTTTTGTACAAGCTAATCTCCATCTTATTTACACATTTTTGTTGTCTTTTTTCTAAATTATAAACGAAGTTTATATATTGTACTGATCTTCAGGGTTCGTGTGGATTGAGAGTTGAATAGAGCAACCACTCAAGGAACACAAGACTTTTATCGTAAAAATTCCACTAGATTTACCAGCTGTAACAATCACAATTATACAGCTACAATTCGTCAGATACAATAAGTAACAGCTTCCAATCACAGGTCTCAAATACCTCAGGCAGAGAACAGCTTCTCTAAACTAGCAGTCACGACTAATCGTCTTCACTCACTGACTGTCTTCACAAAACTAACTATGTCGGGCTGCGGTATTTATACCTGACTTGGCGGGGAAATCTACTAATTTTGCCAAGGTTCTGGAAGCTTCCAGGCTATCTCGCTAAATATTGGTCCTAGAGCTTAGGTAATGGATGTTTCCAGAAGTATCTATTTCTCGCCAAGTCACCAAAAACCTCGCCAACTGTAGCCAACTCGCCAAGTTTTCTCGCCAAAACATCGCCAAGTTACCAAATCATTAGAAAACGCGCTTTTAACGTATAACACGTCTAAATACCGCAATTTTTGCCCAAAATGTGAGTATTTCCGATCCGTCTGAGATATTTTAAGACATATACAATAATTATTTATAAATTTGTAACAATATCCATATATGTGCTTAATCTGCAAAACAATTTTATTCTTTTAGTGCCCAGAAGCAATATTAGACACAGAAAAGTTTATTCTCTCTCTTTTTTACTTATTGTCAGAAATATTGGCTCTGGTTTGCAAAAAGTGGCCACAAGTCGAACCCTTTTATCAAATATGGAATCATTTTTAGTTTTTCATTCAAAATGTCGAATTCTTTCAAAAAAAAGTTTCGTTAATTTTATTTTCATGATGAGAGCTGTTAAACGTAGCCCTAATCATCTATTAGTATTAAAATCTTGTCAAGTAACACTCATTCCTATTTCCGAATTCCCACATGAATAGAGAGACATTATGCTTTAATAATACTTAACATTCGGTAGCCTTTTCAGAAAAATTTTTCTTCGGTTGGCTTAAGTGACGATTTGATAACAAACCGAAAACTAAAATAACTTACTTCTCCACCAGATTCTTCAAAGCTTAATAATTTAGAAATAACAATCAGTTTTTTTAATTGATTTATATTTATACTTATTTCATTGACCAAAGTCTATAAATAATGGCCAAAGCTTTTTCATCTTAAATCATTGCCAAATAACAAGATCCACAAATGTATTCACTTTCTTGTCAACCGAAAACCAGTTGAGGGACACGAATATTTGACAACTATAAGTTTTGCTCTGTCAGGTTAGATATAGGTTTCTCCAGTTAGGTTAGATATAGATTTCTCTAGTTAGGTTAGATACAGAACCCAGTTGACATAAGTATTTTTTTTAAAATCAAATCATCTAAAACTTTTCGTAAGAGTTGATTATTTTCGTGCATTCTACTTTCTTTAAAACCTCAACCGAACACAAGTTGAGGGACACGAATATTTGACAACTCTAAGTTTTGCCATGTCAGGTTAAACATAGATTTCTATAGTTGGGTTAGATAATAAAACTCAGTAAACATTGGTATTTTTTTTAAAAATCAAATCTTCGAAAACTTTTCGTAAGAGTTTATTATTTTTGTGCATTCTACTTTCTTTAAACTGCAAACATACTACAATTTAAAGAAAGTAGAGTGCATGGAACATTGACCATACTGCAAAAATACGATTGCACAGTATTTTTAGTTTGACATGGTAGCCTTACAAGAATATTGTGTTTGTGAGTGAAAAACAAAAATATCTCATTCGTGAAATCAGAAAAAAGAACGAATTAAAAAGAAGGAATTAATTTAAATGCTGGTTACTATCGCAAATATCTTGGATGGATTAGTGTTCTGAAACAGATGTTGCACGTTATAGAGAGTACACTGGCTTGTTATGAAAACGGCTGAGGAAAAGAAAATATTACGAAATGGTACTTTACTTCCTTGTTCCGTCAAACCCTTTCCCCCTCTCGCCATCCTTGCAATCAAAAAGCGAAGAAAAGTGGGTCAGTGCGTTATTTACATCTGTTAATTGTCGGCAACTTTTCTCCGCAAAACAATCAAAACAGTACACTTTTTTTCCTCGTTACAATGTCTGTCTTCTTAGTGTTTCACTTCTACTTTTTAACTTACAACTTATTGTGATATACACAAGGAAAGACTTAGATATTTATTGGATGCTACTGGGTAGGTTTAAATTGAAAAATAACTAATATAGCAACTTTATATATATATATATATATATAGATATATATATATATATATATATATATATATATATATATATATAGATATATATATAACACCTTTGAAGACTTACGTGGTATAAGCCACTCGCCCCTGAATTCCTGAATTGGAACTCCAAGAAGTGCTTGCAAAAATAATTATTACCAAATATTGGTGCGGTATTTTGCGTTCTAGTATTGATCACTAAATTATCCATTGATCAGTGTTTAGTTGAAGACTGTCATCTTACGTCACTGTCTTCAGCTAATCACCGATCAATGTTTCATACATATAGGATGATGTCTTTGATTATTGCATTATATTAGCGAAAATTCGACAGAAGGGCTTAAATTTTGACTAAGAAATATTTTACAATTAATTTTAAGCTCTGCAACAATTATCGTAAATTTTAAAGATTACGTGATTATTCATAGTGCTAAGTATGAAAAAACAGTTGTGTTGTGTCGAAGAATAAAGAAAGATAATTGACAATTCAGGTTGCTGTTACATAATCTAAGTATCATTTCTAATTTTAAAATTTATTTTATAAGAAAAAATTTGAGGAATAAAGCGTTGAAAAATATAATTTCAATAAAAATTCTATTACTGATTCGAAAACTTATTCAGTCTATATTTATAATCATACAATGAAATTTAATTTTCACTTTATCTATCTTTATCAATGCTTTATTTAAAAGTTGTTGAAAAATATTATTAATTATCTTTTTATGTAAATAGACAGAATAGGTTTTGTTAAACTATAAAAGTAAACACAAAGTAAAATAAAATAACTTTTTGTTAGTTACATTTGCACAAAATTTTTTTTTATGGTTAGAATTATTGCTTGATTTAGAATTCTTAATTGGTATATAAAATAAAGAAACGCAAGAAATATTCCTTAATTGCTTATAATATTTTAAAACAATATTCCTTAATTGCTTATAATATATTTGTTCCTCATTAAGATAAAAAAGTAGCTTCTAGTTCTGGTAATAAAAATTTACTTTTTATCCACTTCCATTTGGTACACAATGTAATTTATTAATTGGGAGTATAATTCGGAATTGGCATAGGTTCAACTTTAATATTAATCAGTTTTTGAGACGAATCGGATTTCGTGCTTTCTGAATCTTTATTTTATTTCTATATTCAGATATTTTCTATTATTTAAATACATTTTTATCATTTTGAAAAAAATTAAATCAAATTAATTAAAAAATTTAATTGGAATTTTCTGAAAGAATAAATTTTGAGATATCTTGAAATATTAAGCGAGAAAAATTAGGATTAATAAGTAATAATCTTTTATTATAATAGTTTTATATTTTATAAATAAAATAAAAATAGGAAATACTCAAACGAAAGGTATTGTACGTTCCAAATGTTTTCTTTTTATTTGACTTTTTTATAGAACTTAAAAAATAATTACAACTTAGGAAATAATTGAAATTACTTTTTCAGTTTGCATTCATTCTTACAATGTATAATGATTATTATTTACATCAGTCTTTATAAAACTATATTAAAAAACTATATTAATATATATATATATATATATATATAAGTATATAATTAATTCTAATAATATATTATAACAAAAATTAAATAAATTGGTGAAACGTTACAAAAAGTTCGTATTTATCAAAAAAAAAAAATGCATTTATTAACTATATATTTTATATAAATATATATTATTTTAAAGAAATTTTACATTTTAATAGCTAACATGCTGATTTTTAATATTTAATTTTCCATTAAAGTAGAAATTTCGAGTAAATTTTCTTATTATAGAAAATTGATATTTATAGATAAATTTTCAATTTTATATGTCAATGAAAATTGTTTTTAGATTTCTTAAAATGGCAATTTCTTATTTGATTTTTAACATTCCGGTAGAAATAGGCATCTATATATAGGTTATTTGTTTGAAAATTTTTCAAACATACATGCAAGAAAATGAAACTTTTTAGTAAACATTAAGCAAAATGTGCTGAATATTATTAATACGTTTATTTGCATGTTATGCAGTAATTTTGTGAATTGTGCGCCTATTTAAAATTATAATTCTGATGAGGGTTTAGGAAGAAGAGGGTGTGTGAGGAGGATGCAGCAGCGGATTTGCTTGAATTCGATCGTATCATCAGTCTATGTAATTCTAGAAATGGCGGGAAAACCCTTGTTTGGCTGGTTGCCAAGTCTACGCTATCACGTGGACCGTAGCGTAAAATGAGTCTTGCTGCTTTTCCATTTTTGGAATGCTGCCAACTGCAAAAGGGACATGCATAAAAGGACCATTTATCGTTTACTGTTCCATACTGAGAGAAGTGAAATTTTTAAAATGAATTCTTCCAAAAAATTAATTTAGAAATTTATTATTTAGAGTATAAAGTCATTTATAATCAGATTTCTGATAATTGATATTTTTGTCATTGATTAGCCTAACAGACGATACTTTCCCATTGATAAATTCATTAATTTTGTGAAAGATAAATTAACAGCATCGTATAAAATTTATTTCTTATTAATGTGTTTTTACCTTAATTGGTTCAACTTTAATTTATCCATATTTTTATTTAATATTGAATTACCTGTCAGACATCTTTTAAACTTAAAATCAAGACATTACAAATTTTAGTAAAATAAATCAGATGCATTAATAATTTTATAACATAAATATAATTGTATACATTAATTTAAAAATATAAAAATAATTTTTCATTAATTAATCATGCATATTTTACAATGTATAGTGGTTGAAGTCTGCATTAAAAGAAATTTAAGCATACTTATTAATCATTATTTTTACATTAAATTCATAAAATATCTTATTTTATTTTAGTCTTGTTGATTGAGACATTGTCTCAGAAACCAGCAAAACTTTACTTAAACTATATTTGTATACTGTCT
Source organism: Latrodectus elegans (assembly GCA_030067965.1). Classification (NCBI taxonomy): domain Eukaryota; kingdom Metazoa; phylum Arthropoda; class Arachnida; order Araneae; family Theridiidae; genus Latrodectus; species Latrodectus elegans. The sequence continues at coordinate 39,966,634 of CM057822.1, read as the reverse complement.
TCCTATAATTTGTTTATACTCTATTATGCTTATTTTATTTGAATTATTCTTAGTTTACACATTTTATGTAATTGTTCTTAATTTCTTTTTCATGAAGAGGTGATTTTCTATGAAAAATTTAAAATCAATGTCTTACTTAATTTATTTTGTTCGATTAAAATTTTTCTCGATACCATTTCAGATATTAATGCGACAGCATTATACAATGTACTGATATTTTCAACACAAGTTTAATTAATAAAGAGACAAAAATGCAGCACAGATCAGAAGAACAAAGAATATTAATTAAAATTATTTGTGAATGAAAAACAACTATTAGTTATTATTATCTACTGTACAACTATTAATTATATATAATTATTGTTTACATTTTAGGTAAATATAATTATGAAATAATGTTTCCTCATTTAATATATTTTTCCTTCAAACATAAATTTCAAACTAATTCTTTTGATATTTATCAAAGAGTAAATTGTTTTTAAAAACTCTAGATGGCCACAGTACTTCAGTACATCCAAGAGAGTAACATTTCATAGCATGAAAAAAAAAGGGGTAAAAAGCTGCAATAAAGATATTTATTTATAAAGAGAAAAAGAGGACAAAACTGTTTTTTTTTTTTTTTTTAAATTTCAACATTCGTTATCGTTTGCTATTTTAAAAACGATAAAATAAGACTGGTGATCAAAAGTGCCGCAAAACGTTTTATGTCAGTGGCAACACTAAGATTCTAAAATTTGCTTAGTGGTGAGACGCATTCAAGTTTAAGAACGGCGCAACGGATAGCTAATAGATAAAAGGGGATAAAAAGAGGGCACGCCCTGGAAAGACGAAATAAAAAAGCATCTATTTGTGGAAAGTGCCCCTCCTTCCCCTGTCTCCAAGCTCAGAATTTGGAACGTTGCCAAATGGCTGTCTACTGTGACAGGTAGACTGGATGAGTCCTTACCCAGCTATAAGTCACGTGGTTTCCAGAGATCAATGGATGCAGAGGATGAAAATCGTCTGTGGAGGACGAAGAGGAAGACAGTTCCCCTCGCACATCCTTTCTTTCCCCAGTTTATTCTAAAGGTTTGTTGACAGAAAAATGATCGCAGCTCCCTCTACCAGGACTGTAGATTTGAGTGTTACTACGAAGCAAGTCGATATAGACGTCTGGACGTTAAAATTACATTTCCGGTTGTTGACCCCCACCCCTATAATTCTGATTCACTTCTTGGTGAATATTTTTTCTTTTTTTTCGGCAGACGATTTTTTCTTTTTGGACAGACAGATGTCTCCTACGAAATGACGTGTGAAAAAACATAATGTGGTGAATGTCTCCTATAGTGTGTCATGACACAGTCTGTGTGTGATGTTATATAAATCATATTTACTGTTGCAACAACACCACACACACAATTTCACTTCTTACGACGACAATTTCACGTTATCTTAACACAATTTTGAATCTTTTACTTTTGGAATTTGTAGTATTTACTATATACTATTGTCGATTTTTCCACAATATTTCATGAGTGTTTGGCAATTATTTACCACAATGTCATTTTTATAGTTTTTAAAAACAAAGTTACCACATTTTTGTTAAAGCGATCAGTTATAAATACATTTTTTATGCAATTATAAACATTTTGATATACAGCGGAATCATCCGTTTTTAAAATGATGCTAAATTCCAGCCGAGTAAAATTTGCTGTCAATTTTCTTTCACGGATAAGCTACGAAGATTGATAAAATTCGAAGTACTTAACTGTAAATTATTTTTATTAAAAATTGGATATTTTCATTCATCTTGGTTTAAAATATTTTACGTTCAAATAAAGAACCAGATGAATTAGCTTTTTTTTTTTTTGTGGAGTATCAAAACAATAACAATCAAAATCAAAAACATCCGGATAAAGATTGTTTTTGAAAGACGATTTTCAAGACTTTTAAAGACATAGTTTAATTTCCCGATTTATGATTTTAATAAATAGAGAAATTTCTTTAAGTAGAATCGTTACCTGTGGGTTGTATGGAATATTTTTCAGGAACTATTTATTCTGTAATACATGGGTTCTATTTCCAGTTCAGCATGCAAACATAGCAGTGTAGGGGAGGTTCCAGACTGTATCTTAAGGTTAGCAGGTTTGGAATACTTGTTTTTTTATCAAGCTCCTCGTAATTTTGAAGGATGACAATTCAAATGACGAGGTCACACCTGAGCTGGATCCCTCCTCTCCTCTCGCAATTCAACAGTGAATGAAGTATTTGGGAATCATACCGAGACAAATTAACCATATCTTACCATTTTTACAAATGTGATCTAAGTGTCATTTTTAGGTATTTATTTATATACAATATAAATGCATTGGTATTCTTTAATGGTTGTGGCTACTTATTCTCGTTGTCTGTGACCCTTGGTTCGATTCTACTGATAGAGTCGATCGATAATTATGTAAACGTCAAATAAAAAATCAGCGGAGCTTGATGATTTCTGTGCATGATTTCTTTAATCATGATTTTCTTATTTATTTTTACAATTTTGAACCATAAAAACATGTTTTTTGTAACACTAACTTTTGTTTTAAGTTTATGCAAATTGATTGCTTGAATTAATAATAGAATTTTACCGAGAATTAGTAAAACTTTAAACTTTAACAGTTTAATATATAGTTAAAATTTGATTTGGTACAAGATGATTAAGCACATCCCTTTTGCTTATGGAGGCAAATATAAATATCCTTAACAAAATTTTTCTCCTGCACCTCCCCCCCCAAAAAAAAAAAATTTGAATTTTTATACTTAAGATTTTAATTTCTAAGTGTCACTAATTATCGGTAATGGAAATAAAAAAAAAAACTCTCACAGAATGAATTTGATAATTGCATACTGCAATGCAGCGCAATAAATAAATAAATTATAAGATTTTTTTATATTTTGCAATTTTTTAGTTTAAGTATTTTAGAATAAGAGACTTTATATTAAATTAGTTTAATAGAAATATTAGGATTTTAGTCTCATTAAAATGACAAAATTATTTTGAGTAAAAAAATCGTTCATTATTTTCCTTATTTCATTCATGAACAGCAGTTTATTATGACAAGGTCTTATTCTTATTATTGATAAAAAAAAAAATAAATAAAAAAAAAACGACGCTATAAAATCCTTTCAAAAAATAATTAATATCCTCCACACAAAAAAGCTTTAGCTTGTTTTTTTTCCCTATTGAGTATTTTGATTTCATTATGGTCATCATAAAGGAATAATTATATAGGGAAAAAATGAATATCATTGCGATAAAAGAATTAAATATCATTGCGATAAAAAAAACAATGCATTCAGATTTTGTTTATAAAAACGTATGCTTTTTTTTTATTTGGACGGATGTAAAAATGAGCATGAAGTATTTTCTGATAAAAAAAATTATAGCAGAAATGATAGCTAAGAATAAAATGAGTTTTTGTTTTTATCTATTTTCAGTTCTTGTTAACTATAGGAAAACTGAGAAGTATGGTTCCGTAAATCTTCAAAGCTACTATAAAGGATTCTATTTGTATTGATATGTTCTCATATTAATGAAAAATATCTTAAAAATAGAGTACTGCTCTTATTCAAAATATTGCAGTGAATAAGCGCTTATAGTAACATGCAATCTAGCATTGATAATATGGGAGGGATAGCCTCAAATTATAAGGTATCTAACTTGCACGGCGTAATATATTTTGTAAACATTTTCCATGGATAATGAGCCGTATTTCGTGCCGTAAGGGAAAAATACACGAATTTTCGAAAGCACCCATCTTGACATAAGCGTATTCTGATACACAAAACGCAAACACTATATCCTTTCATTGGAATAGCTTTTTGGAAAGAAAAATGTAACTGAATCGTCGTTCATGCTGCTCACTTGAAAATCTTGCTTTTCCGATTCCGAATATATGTTCAAATCCTTTGAATATCTAAACATATAATGATGCTTAATATTCGGAAAAAAAGCGATAAATTAAAATTTATTAGTAACAAACTCTTCGAGAAGGCAATACTTGGCTAATGTCAGATTGTTTTAACTTTAAGCCATCAACTTATGTTGTGTTAATATAAACTTATTTTCTGTAAATTAATGCTAATTATTATATTTTAAAATTATTTTCAAAGTTCTTAGAATTATCAATAATTTATAAGATTTTAATAGGAGTACATTATCCAATATTAAGATATACATTACCGTATATTTGGTTTAATTTGCAAATATGCATTCAATTGTTACGCACAATTGCATATTCGATTCGGATTTTCAGTTTATGATTGATCTTGAATTACTGTTAGCATCAATGCCATTGATGAGAGTATGAAATTTGAATCACACAATGGATTGCATCAATGAAATATCAGTGGTAACCATTTAATTACCAACCCAGCATACTAGTACAATTAATTGCATGGAATGTAATGTGAGGAAATGCAAAGGAAGATAAAGGATATAAGCAATATACAGAAAATGCAGTTTAATGGAGCACGGTATTTTTTAATCAATATTATATTATGCAGGTTTTTAGGATACTTTTGACTTTCGCTTGGCTCAGGTGAAGAAATAAATCCCACATCTCTTTGTAAGATTGTTTACAATTTGCAGCTTAATTCCATCCGCATGCGGGTTAGAGGTTAGTGATCTCTTGATTGCACGGTCTGTGACTGATAAAGAATTTCGATTAAAAAATCTATTGGCTACATTTTAACTACAGTTTTTTGAGCACATTTATTGCATATAGAATTTTTTCTTTAATAATAAACTACGCAAATTAGAAACATCTGAATCCATTCAAATGTTTGAAACTTACGTAAGACAAACAAATATTAAGACTCAGTTTTTCAGTCTTTGTTCTTCTAAAACTGAACTTTAATATCATCGGGGGAGGGGGCATTTTTTAGCTAATTTTAATAAACTGGTTTTAGAAGATGAGTATTGGAGAGTTAGATAGTGTCATCTATCAACAGCCTTAAAGAGTCCTCTCAAACATTTATTCTATTTTTTCCTCCACCTATACAATTTTATACCAATTGTTGGGGAACATTGCTAACATTATCTAAAAGACTTCAAAAACTATGGATTTTGGTACACTTGATACATTTTTTCAATTCTTCGTCATAAATTAATTTTATCTATTCTTTAATACTGTATTTACTTCAATTAAAAGAATATTTACATTATTTTTGCTTTGAGATGAAACACTATGCTTATTTAACTTTAAGATAGAAGCCAGTAAGATTGTTCTAAGTTTGGTGGGTAGAACACCTCATGATTGCTTACTTAGTTGGGAATATGGCTGTAGTTTCAAATCCTACATCATATCTACAGCGTCTATAGTTTCACTTCACTTCTGACCAAGAAATTAAGAAACGATTGTTTTAATCTAACAAACCAATGGCTTTATTTTATGAAATCGATGACAGTGTTCTAAAATAAATTTGTAGTAAAAAAAAGTTTCAGAAAGCATTTTCCTAAAAACAAAAAAGGTGAAATTTATACTTGAAGTTAACAAGTGTTGCAGCATGTTATTTGATTGTAAACTTGAAAGTTTTTTTTTTTAATAAAATGGTATTATGATTCTCCACAGCTTATGAGTGACATTGTGGATGGTCTTGACTCTACTTGTTTATTCACTCATTATAACATTACACTGTACAAATAAACTTATGTTTGTTTTCTCAAAAGTGACAGATTTCATATCTTTTTTTAAAATTTCCTTTGAATATTTTTGATTTACCTTTACTAGAAACTTAGTGACAGCTTTCTTTAAGATATGAAAGATATTTCATAGGAAAACTTGATGTTTTTTCAATAATTAAACTTTTGCACATACGTGGAGGGAACTAGGGTGGGTAAGGTACTGCTTGTGAAAGCAGGTGGTTATTTCACACATATTTGCATATTTATTTCTGAATAATTCTGTGTTGCAGAATCATCCAGATATAAAGAAAGATAATTAAGCTATTATTGTGAGCTGATTTTCATCTTTATTTCTGAATAATTCTGCACAGTCTAACATTAAGGCTCCTTCCTTTCTGCTTGTATGAAAGTGCTATTTCTTTTTCCAATTTATTGGGATACACTTAAAGTACTGTATATATTTACTGATTTTATATTAATCATAAAAGAAATAATTGCAATTGAGACATTTCAAAATGATTATTTTATATGAATTGAACATTTTGGTGGAAAAAATTTATCCTTCTCATTATATTTTCCCCTCTAAAGACAGAAAAATCGAAATTATGAATTGTTTACTCTTCATGTCTATTCGTAATCATCTAGTTGAAACGTGGCGATTAATTATTCATGACTATAGCATCACGAATTGGCTAGATAAACTTAATTCGCCAAAGACGTCATTCCAAGGAGCATTTGTGCTTGTTGTATTATCGTGAGGTGAAGATCTCTGTGTTGCAATGGCAATAAGCAAGAGGATGGTGTATCGCTTGAACAAAGAAAGGAACTACGTGGCCATGAGACAGGAATATGCAAGGTGAAGGCCGGTGAGGACATCAACCTCACCAGTACCAACACCTTCGCAGAGCAGGTGAAAATGCTCCAATTAATTAAAACAGTCCGTTTTTAATCTGTATCAGTTTGAACAGCATGCATTAGCAGTCTCCAGGACCTGCTAATTAACCTTGAATTCTCGCCTGATGAACTCTGTGCAAATATTAGCTTTCAAGAGCTATGAGATAATGAGATGAAGGGCAATGGATGACCTTGACACGCGGCTCTCTGAGATTATATTTAGTCACATTAATTCATTCTAAAGTGTTCTGCTTATAGATACAGCCTCTTACTTTAAAAGTTGAATGAAATTTAGAATAACTGACTAGTTTTACATGGGCAACTGTAGAATTTAACAAAGTCGTTCTTAAAAATTTATATCAAATCTCATTACTGAGTCCTTTTCTGAACTCTTATACACTTTGCAATCAGTTTATCGAAGTTATTAAAGATCAATATCTTTGATATTTTGGTACACTATATGGCTTTTTGGTACTCTATATGACGTTTTGGTACTCTATATGGCTTTTTGGTACTCTATATGGCTTTTTAATACTCTATATGGCTATAAAACCTTAATGATTTTATTTGCTGTCATCTAAAAACACAAATAATAAAATATGGAATACGACAATCTTAAATTCAAAATATAGATTCACCTCTAATTTTGGCGCAATATGTCCAATTTCGGACCTTGCGCCATAAAACCCAACCAACCAATCACCACTAATTTTACAAGTAAATTCGGAAATAACGATTAATATGGATTTATTTATTCATTCTATTTTTTAAGATTTTTCTAATTGTTAAGAAGTGTAAACAAAACCTTCATGCGAAATCGGATGAAGTTTCCACCAAATTACCATGTATAACTTGTCCATTATACCGAATTTGATTTTAAGAGCTTATGGCTGACATACATACTATCAAATATGCTTTTTATATGCCAACTAATGGATAAAATGATAGTACAAAAAACTATTATATGTTATTATACAGTTTTTGAAAGTATGTTTCAAAATTAATGGCTCTATGGCAAAACTTGTCACCATGAAGAACCAACTTGGAAGAAATCGTGATCAGGATTCGAGCTACAAATTTTTAATTTAAATTGGAAGGTGGCAGCAAAGTGCAACTGCTGCTATAAATGTAAGAAATCATTTGTAATTTAATATTATTGTAATTCGACCATATTTTGTTTTATCTGAAAAATGAGTATTCCGACTACGAGCAAAAGATTTTTCTATTTTCATCTACGTTCTTTCTTTTTCTACTTGTTAAAATATAAGAACGTTTTATTTAAATTAAAATCAACTTTATGAACAAAAGTCTTCTCCTTTATCAGCATACTTTGAAGTAAAGTTTTACCGATATTATTTTAAAAGCTAGATGTTAAAACGATAACAGACTATTAAAAAACTTATGTTTTTATGAGCATAATTACACAGCTAACATTAATATACATGTAGAGCCTACCTTTTTGAGCCTACCCCTTTAGAACAAAGTTTGTTTTTGTTTAAAAGTTTTAGAACAAGAACAATTTTTGTTCTAAGCCTACCCCTTTAGAACAAAAATTAAAATTTTATTTTTTGTATTTATCCGGTTTAAGAAATTTTGTATTTTATGGAAACTGTTATAGCTATCTTTAGTTAACCCAAAGAAGATACATAACCAAAGAAAATCAAGTCTTACAGCTAAGCTAGTATCACTTTTTAAAATTAGTCGCGTTTTAATTTTCCTTTTATAGATACTGGCTAACTTTTCCAGGTCATATTTATGTAAGGCAAAGAAAACAGCTTATAATGCTGCTAGCATACATTTCCAATTGATCTACATATACAGAGCAAAAGTGTAATGTATAAAACAAATGTGCTTGTGAAAACAAAAATAGTGGATATGGACATTGCACCCCATTCACCAATTTCAACAGCAGTTGGGTCTCAAAAACTTAACTCCAAGAAATATATCCAGGAACAAAGTCACTGCGTGCTTGTGTAGGAAATATTTGATAAGTTTCACCGATTATACAATTATAAGTTTATAAATTCACCTAAAGAATGACCTTAGAATGTATTTCTAAGACTTACATTTCTTTTTTCAAACAAGAATTGCTAAATTTCTTTTGAATCATTCAAGATAGCAAATGGGGTTCAGAACAATTCAAATTTTTTAATAGCCAATGATAAATGAATTAAAATGTGATATTCATTGAATGAGGGATATTAGTTAATTCCAAAAGCAAGAAATCCGAATTATAATTATCCTGTATATGCACATAATTATTTGAAACAAAATTTAATTTTAGTATTTTAAAAATGTTAAATTTATAGAGAAATAAATGGGAGCAAGAGTGGTTTGATGAGTTAGAAATTGGAATGATTGAATGAGAATTTTTATAATGTGTAAGCCATTTTAATCTATAGGACTGTAATAATTTATTCATTCAATTATTTCTGTTGATATAAATTAACAAACAAACACACACACATATATATGAAATCTGTAATTTTTTCTTTAAATACAAAATTCCTCTATTTTTATAGAAATTGCATTTTTACTTAATATTTTTCATGCTAATATTCAACATTCGTTTACTTGGCTTTCTATTTGGATTTTTTTCTGCATAGGAAACGAAAATAATTAAACTCCATTCTTTGTAAAATTGGCTATATCTTACTTTTTGAATTGTTTTAATCATATTGTAAATTCTGAACTGTAACTGATCTTAAATTGTAATTGTGATGATTTTCTGATGATAATGATCACTGTTTTAATACGATGCCTACCTTATAAGTTAATTGAATAATTGTTAGATTTTTTCAAATTTACTTAGACCTTGTTTATATAATTTTCCTTTTTTTTAAGGATTGATTCAAAATCTGTAAATAGGTTTTACATATTTAAAGTGTTTTTCTTTTAATCAATTTTGTCACTTCATGTTTACTTCTTGACTGTGTTATTTTGTGATCATTTTATAATCATTCATGAATCTATTTATCATTATTTATGATTTCCAAGACTGTTATACAGTGTCACATCTTATAACAGAACTCTTCTTAACTGCATATTTTAATTGAACCGCGTCAATGAGAACCGTAAGGTGATATGCGTAATGTCTAATTTATTCAGACTTTTAACCACTTTTTTGCACAGATTTTTAATTTTACTGGAATAGTATTAAAAGAACAATATTTGCAGCTACGCATGTGCGAAGATGCAACTATTCTGTCTATATGTATGGAATAGACAGAATATTTAGACAGTCTACATGAAGAAGTTTGAAATTATCTCATCTATATGTATTTCAAATTACGAGTCTTATAAAATATTTTTCAAAATTCTATTTGTTATTATTAAACATACATTACTACCCTCTTTTTTCATTCGAAAAAATTTTCAAATAAATAACAATTGTTTAAAAAATGATTTACCAAGAACCATTTTATATTTTTCTAACTATAAAGGTTCCTATCGAAATGCTTGAATTTTAAAAGTTCCTGTGTTTAATATTCATTTCATCTATATTTTTAAAAAAAATGGCACACACACTAAAAATAAAGTAAAAGAGACCTTTTTGTTGTATTGAAATTTCGTTTTAAGCGTATATATATTTATATATAAACAGAAAAAAATGCATAAAATGTATTAAATTAAAATTTAACAAATTCGCGGGAAATTTACAAAAGCTTAAATTTATTAATTTATATAAAATCTGAATGATACGCTGTTTAAAAATGATTAGAAATAACTCTTGCTTGCAATGGCTTTTTTTGTTTTTCATGCTGCACTTTTCTTGTGTTTTAAAATATTCTGTTTACAGATTTTTCATTTTGTTAAAGCGTTATGAAATTTTAGTCCTACATCGTCAAATTATACAAGAAAAAAAAAATACTTCCAAGTAATACATTTTTCGATTATTTAATATTCTAAAATTTCTTTATTCTTCAAATATTTTTTAAATACTTCGGAGTGATTTTAAATATTCATCGTGATATCAATGCATTCAAAATTATAATACATCTCAATTGTTTTCACATGATTGTCAATGCTGTAGGCGCTATCAAGTATATGGACTTTTTTGTGCTAGAAAAAGAGTTGGAGGAAAATAATTCCAAATTTTGTTACAGTGTATAAATTTATATCATGAAAACAATTATTTTCCAGAAAAATTCCTCACGATTTCACATGTTACAGCCAGACGTCTTTTGTAACTTTTGCTGGTACATTGGAAAATATCCTTAATTTTGAGAATTTTATTCTACAGTGGTAGTACTTTCAGTGATTTATTTCTGAGGGATATTCAGAAAAATGTATTAATGTATGTTTAAAAATATTTATAAATCTGATATGTGATGAGGTGAATTTTGTTTTCAGATATAAGTAAAAAGCGATGATCTCTATTTCAATGTAAGGAAGTTCGATTCAAGGGTACTTGATAACTGCAGTATGGAAAAATTTACATGTGCTTGATTTGTTTTGTAAGCAAATTAAGTAATCTTTGTTATTCACTCATTACGAATTTATTCTCTTAAGGAAGTTGAATTGTTTAATATCGCATGAGCTATATTAATTTTCATTTTCTTTAAGATAATATATAAATATATAATACATTAGAATGAGTTTTTTCCTAAGCTTTAGTACTACCGTAAGCAATTGTTGTGGGTTGTTTATATAAAAGAAAATGTTATTATTGGTGTAAATAGAACGAAGTGCAAAAATAAAATAATTAGTGTGCCATCAGAAAAATATTATTTGCCAAATAGAACATTCTAAATTCTACAAGAATTTGGATTACTCTATTTTGATAAACAATATATACAGCAGAGAGTCGCTAGAAAGAAAATTTCAGGAAAGCGCACATTTTCATCAATTATTCTTATCAGTGCAGATCTAGTTATAAAAAAGAAAGTAAGTAAAATTTTATTTCATGTCTGAACAAACAAGGAAAAATTAAGAAGAAATAAAAAAAGATAGATTGGCCACAAGTACAAATTGCTTGCAAAGCCCTACGCGTCAAAGTACGAATCACGACCCAAGTCACGTGACTCTGAAAATGAAACTTTGATGCGGTTTTTGAGGGAATCCATATCATGTCCTATCCAAAGTCACGTGGTAAAGAAGTCAAAATTTTCTCGAACATCAAAGATAGCAAATCTTCCACAAAATACAAAGTCGTTAAAATGTCAAATATTCTTGAGGTCATCACACTGCTAGGAGACCTTTAGAATTTTCTAGAAACGCATGTTTGGTGAATTGTTTAATATTCTTTTATAAGTGGTGTTGGTAATAAGCCTGTATATCCCTCTGTCAGGATGAAGTGTCGGCAAAATTATAAATTGAAACTTTTTTTCTTGTTGAATGAACTTCTATAAATCAGAGTTTCGAAGTAAGGAATATTTTTCCTGATTCCGTTGACAGTCTCACACACAAAACGTCTTTCAATTCTGTTAATTTTTATCAAAAAGTTTCAATCAAAACTAATAAAAATTTTTCAAAAAACATTTTTTTTTGTCACAGCTAAAATGTTTTGTTATTATTGAACTAGCTGTAATCTTAAGTTCGTATTTGTAACCTAATTTTTAGATTTAAATATTGCTCGAATTGCTTTGCCCTGCAAAACGCATTATAATGCTCTTACTATTTTATCTCATTAAATGTTATACAATATTTTGAAAACTTCCGTCAAATTTCTCATTTACATAATAAAATTCTAAATTATATAAATGGAATTCACCAGAAATTTGATCCACTGATCAAATATTTTTTTTATCCTTTCATTTGACAAATTTAATTTAAAAGTTAAATAAATAATGGTTTGAATAAATTTTACTGTTATATAAAAACCCTTAAGTGAAAAAAACTTTAAGAATAAAATAACAATAATGTTAACCACTATTTCTTCATGTACCATTTATAGAAAGAAAAAAAAGCTGAGGTATTTTAAGAAAAAACTTCAGCTCCTAAGTCCTTTCTTCGCTGTCTCTAAATTTATTTAATATTTAAAAGGAAACAATATATATATTTTCTACGTTATCTATTTCATTGCTCAAACTTTTGTCAAAAATACTTATAACATTTTGAGCCCAAGAACATCAGAGATCACTTTCATTTTAAGGCGAATTTCTGGTTGGAATTTGTTATAAAGTGATCTCCCTTTATATATTTAAAAATTACATTAAATTCTGACTCTAAAAATCTAAAAGTTTTAGCATAAAGTATTCTTTGTTCAATATAATCATTTTTGTTTTTTAAAGGAAAATAAATTGTATTAGAAAGAAAGAAAACTTTCTATTTTTGCTTCAGAAATCGATTTTTGAATCGACATTATTTTACTGTCCAACTTTGACAAGGTACAGCGGAAAGGAATTTTCGATGTTGATTTATAAACTCATTGCGTGTTGCCAACCGATTATTTGCTCTTTAAAAAATTCCTGTGATAGAATCGTCTGCGGTTGGCAGGAGACAAAGCCTCAAAAATCCTTCCGCCGATTGGCCAGCGTGATTTGCGATTGACACCGAGCCTTACGGAGACAAAAGAACCATAAGTCAATTTCTTGCAGATTATATCGGCGGGGATTTTTTTTTTTTGTACGACGGTATCCCGAAATAGAAGTGGCACACGTGTTTTCGTCTGCCTTACATAACGGGAACAGAAACATTCAAATTAAGGCAAAGAACAGTTGCGAGAATATTTCTGCTGAATGTGATTAGTGTGATTTACATAAGATTTTTAAATAACAAATTCTCTTTGAATTTTGTTGATAATAGATTTCTAAGAAAGTATAAAATGAAATGGATTATGAATAGTTGTCAGTAGGATTTGACAACAAACAGTAAATATAATTTCCTGCTCTTTCTCAAATTTTACAATTATGATGTCGTATCAAAAGTGTTAGTATACAAAGACAAAAGGATCAATAAATTTTCTTGAAACATGAAAGGGAATTTAGAAAAAGGAATTTTTCAAAACATTTTCTTGCAAACTTTTCAAATAAGTAACGTTTATGAGAATAAATCATTATTCCATTTAGGTAACATCCCGACATTACTTACTGACAAAACTCCTAATGCACACAAAATTGCACATTAAATGCCCCTGAGTGCTACTTTTGAAACTATATATATATATATATATATATATATATAAAAATTCATTTTTGATAGGTTAAATTCTCATTGTCTTATTAGTTATATGTAGCTAAATTTTACATGTGAGATATATATAGTTGATATGTGAGATGTATATAGTTACACGTGAGATATATATAGTTCAAAAATCGGATAATTGAATGATAGAATTTTTTATCCAATTAAAGTTTTAAGAAACAGTAGGTGGCATATAATAATTTTTTACACTCATTCAATAAAATAAGAAAACATTTGCTATAGTATGTGTTGTTTAATAAAGAGATAATAATCATTGAAATTCTAAAAATTTTTAATTATGTTCAAGGGAAGAATACTAAATAAAACTACATCAGCAGCAAAGGAACAATAGATTTTAAATGTATATAGGCTTTGTATATGCTAATATACGTGACTAAGTTAGTTTGGATCTGCTTGCTGAAGAACAATGGTATACTTTATCATCAGTTACGCTGTAAGCATTACTAACATCCCGATAATGAGGTATATTTCGAAACATTGACTATTTTCTGAAATACTTAAGAGTGATTATAAGGTGGAAACCTGGTCATTCCATCATTATTCATAGTTCAAATAAAACGAAATATCTGCATAACTATTTGGAAAATAATTCTATACTAACTGAGAAGATTCATTTGACTAATCATATGATGCTGTGATTTATTCTAGGATTATGTGAAATGTTGAAAAATATTAAGCTCATGTTGAGTATGTTGATGAATTTTAAGCTCGTGTTGAGCGTGTTTATGAATTTTAAGCTCATGTTGAGTAAATTGATGAATTTTAAACTCCTGTTGAGGATGCTTATGAATTTTTAAGCTCATGCTGAGTATGTTGCTGAATTTTAAGCTCATGAGAGTATGTTTATAAATTTTAAGATCATTTTTTGCATATGTTGATGAATTTCAAACTCATCAAGAGATGAAATTATAGTATTGATGAACGGAAAAAGATTGCTATGATGGTTTATTAGCATTTGGTATTAGATAAATTTGCCTTTCTTCAGTATTGCTTAAATTCTTGAAACTATATCCAGTTGAATTTGCAAGTTGAATTTATATATATATATATAATATATATATATATATATATATATATATATATATATATATATATATATATATATGAAATCTAAATGAAATTCTTGTGAGTCATGCAAATTTCTCCTCACCTAATCATGAAATTTCTCTATTTCAATGAAAATTCGACTCATCATTTCCTTAAAAGCAATATGTTTAGTTGCGGCAACATATGTGATTTCAAATAGGAAAAGTCTCATGAACTAAGGGACAGTTTTATCAAAAAATTTAATAAATCTGAAATTAAAGTTTATTATAAGTAAGGTATTTAACTTCTTACATAATAAACAAAGTCAATAGAGACGTATTGAAGATATTTATTTTCAATCTCAATATCTTGTAAAGAGAAAGAAGTCACTAAATAAGGATAGATACGAAAAATTTTGTTATTATGTTAAATCCCCTTTGTATATTAGTTAATGAGGTATGGACATTTGTCTCTTGAAGATAGATGATGGAAATTCAAACCTACTTTTAGTAAATTTGTTATGTTGACAGGGACTGTCCAAGTTTATAAATCGCGGTAAAATATTCCTCTTTTGATTGTGATGTAGATATTTAAAAAGAAAGAGAGTAATTTTAATGTTGACCTCGTTTCTTAACGTCATTCATAGTAACAAAAGGGCTTAATGTGATTTCCAGCTCTCAATCGCAGAAATTTTCAAACTGAAAGGTATTTTGCACAAATTAAATTTTCAAAGTTCTCAAAAGAATTCAAGCATTTTTAGCAATTCAAGCAATTAGAAAAAATGCTAACAATTCTCTTCCGTAAACATTCTAATTCTTACTTTGATTTAGAAATCTAATTTAACTTAAATCCATGGATTAGAAAGTCGGAAATTTGATCCTAGAACAAAGGAAGATGAATATTCTGTTTCTTCTTTTAGCATGTATTGGTCGGGGGTAATATTTGAGAATTTAACTAGTTTCTCTTATTGATATTGATGAAAAAAGATCTCATTTTATTCGAAAAACTCTCACTCAATAAGCTGATGTGCAGTAGAAGCACAAAAACAAGTTACAAAAGCTTTCAGGGATTAGACTGTCTCCATATCAAAATGATGTCAAAAAGTTTCACTTTCAATTAGTTATATTATTGTCTTTAATATGTTTTACCGTTTCTTCCAGAATTTCATTTCATCTTTTCTTTTTGCAATGGTCGAAGTACTTTAATTAAGTAAATCATTGTGATTTGTTTGCTTAAGTAAGTATTAAAATTAAAATTTTAACGAAATTCGCAACCAAAAGTCACACCATTTCAAGAAAGAAAAAAGAAACTTTCACAGCAAATAAAATATCTTCTTTTTGTAAATTTATATGGCATAATTAAAGATGACATTCAGATACAAGGTCTCCAGTTTCATTGAATGTGCCGAATAATGCACTAAATTTATGTTGCGTATCATATGATTGCTAATTTCGGAAATAATTATCTTGAAATTTCATCAAAAGATGGACTTTGCAATTAAAACATATAAGCATGCGCAGCTAACATAATTTCATTATTAAATAAATGCATCCAGTTCGGAAAAATTATTCACGTTCAGTGAATACACTACGTTACTAAGAGGAACCCTCCTCCCACGCTCTTAAAATTCATTCAACAGAATAAGAGCAGTTACTTTAACAGTATTTTCTGCTTAGAGGCTGATGAAATTTTTGTGAGGACCAATGTCAGCAAGTGCAAATAAAGGTATGATACATAAATTTGAAGATATATACCGGTTCGCGTTGGAAGATGGTGCATCTTCTAAGAGAAGTGCGTGTAATTAAGCCTTTGATTGTATGTGGTACTGCAACTATAACATGTGAAGCATCTTGACATTATTCAGGTGCTACAGTAAGCGGCTATGGACAATTCTGCTGTTAAAAACTTACAAGATGAATTTTGTGTGGTAATTGGAACATCAATAATACTCTGCATATCTTAATTAAGGTTGCTTTTCCTGTTGAAAATGCAACTTGCCATCGCATATATCATGAATATAAGAGGTTAAATCTCAAACATTGCTTTGAATATGCTGAAATATCATATATGGTGTTCCATGAATCTTTATTTGTTAATTTATACAGTTTATTAGTGACTGACACCACAGATTTTTGAAAGGTTAATAATCTTGGTACAAAGCCAATGCCAATAACTTAGGCATTTTATCGTAATTAAATTTTTCTGTATACTACAATGTGTTTTGAAGTTGAGGCAACTGAATGGCTCACACGGAGAAACGAGGAAAGAATGTGATTCAATCCAGCTTCCCAGACAAAAGCATCAGCAAGCATATGTTTCCATTTACCCGTTGCTCTTAATATCCATAACTGAGTTATTGTAACTTTTGACCGAATTGCTTTCTCATAGATCACATTTATTATAAAGATGAAATATTGATAACATAAACTTGAAAATCCCATCCATCGTCATTTGCTTTTTTTGTACTGAAATGTTTTATGCATGTTTATGCCGCAACAAAATATGCTAATAGTCTTAGCATCATCTGTTGACAAAATTTCGAGGTATTGTTTTTTTATTCTTGCTTGATCATTATGGCAACCTTGATCGTATGATTTGCATCATAATTATTTGATATTTTATTCGGATTCATTCCGTAGAAACTTAAACATGAGATTCTGAGCATTGTCGGTTATTGATGTTGTATTAATTCATGCAACCCTTTCAAGGTATATATATATATATATATATATATATATATATATATATATATATATATATATATATATACACACACATACAGAACTACTTAAAATTTACCATACAATACAAAATTTTAATTTGAAATATAAATTACAACAGAATAATTTTTCCATAAGCCAAATATACATTGGTATTTCCATATACAGTCACAAACACTTGATTATTCTGCAAGTTTTATAAAATGTTTTGATCCATATGCACCATTTTCGGATTAATACTCCCTGCAATACACTTTGGAATTAAATAGGATAAAGTAAGTGAAAGCAAATTATAAGTCTCATTGACCAAATTTATCAAAAAACATTTACGTATATTGATTGGTCAATTCATTCTACTATTTTAAAATACATAACGATTCATAAACTTTTGCAAAACAATGATTTTCGAGAAACTTTACAGATAAACATGTGCATAATCGAAGTAGTTTTATTTAGTTTGAAGAACACATAGCAATGAGCGACTGTTCTCAGAACAGAAGGATTTACAATATTTCTAATTAAATATCTAGCAATTAAAATATTTACTTTTTATAGATAAATAACATTTATTCTTTTGTTAAATTGTGAGGGTGCAATATACCTTTAAAATATTCAAAACCAAGAAATAAAAAAATATCAATTTTTTCCTTCTAATTCATGTCAACCATTCATTTGTAAAATACTGTCTGATGATATCTATTTTATCAACTCAAGTTATCCATATCATTATTCATATATTCTTGATTTTAATGATAAGTGGTTCGTATATTTAACTCTACAAAAAAATTCAACCTTGACTTTCACTTGGAGATATCGATTTCAAGTTTCTGGAAAGTACCAGATCTTTCTATATTATTAGAAAATTTCGATTATGAAGTAGATAAAAGGACAGCGAAAATTAGCATATTTAAAGAATGACTGTCTTGCAAATTCGAGCATTTAGCTGAAAAACAGAGATTGATTAAATTATATTTTTCATTGTCTTGTAATTCAAGTTATGGAAGGGTTAAGTAATAAGTATGCTGTACATGTAAAGACAGTCTGGGGGGGGAATATTTTAAAATTAAATGCTTGAATTTGTTGATATATAAGAGGAAAATCAGTATAATATGAAGTAATGTGAATAGGTAAATGGAAATTAGATTAAAATCTTATTTTCGTATGCTATAAACATGTTGTATATGGTCTTCGCCTTATGAGGAAATCATTGAATTTTAAATTAATGTTATAGATTAATAACATTAATTTTTGGCATGATTGATGATTGATTACTGCGACTGATAAATCACTTTGTATATGCCAAAAATGTGTTCGATTCTCTTCAGAATAACTTTTCGAGTACTTTGATTTAAATACGTTAACTCCAAATCCTGTATTCACTTATTTTTCTGAGGTTATGTGAATATTTAACCTTTTTTTCTCCTTTTCAAAATTCAATATTATATATTCAAAATATATTCATTCATATTTATATATTATCATTGTGTTTGTAAGCAATATTATAATTTACATCATAAACAAGATTATTTGCTTCTTGTCAATATTCCTACTTTAAATGGTTTCACAAAATTAAATTTCTGTGTCTGAATTATAAAATGACCTAGATTATCGTTTTCTGAATAGTTTATATAATAAATTACCTTTATTCTTTTATTTTTTCTCAATTATTCATCTACATTTCAGGAACTTTATTTAAGACAAGAAGAAGAAATGATAAATAGAATGGAAGTTAATGAAATAAAAGATATTTCTCACACAATATTATTCACAAAAAACACATTCATGCATATAAATTGAAAAATCAAATATAAAGTATACAGTTGAAAAGAATTATACTTTTTAAAAAAATACCGAAAAAGTTAATAGCATTGATGATGGGTGATTAATGAAAATAGTGGAAGAAATTTTATTTTTTTCCTTAATCAAAACTTCATTTCATCACATCAAAACAAACTTCTTGATTCTTAACTTAACAAAACTAATTTCTTGATTAACTTTGTGTGTGTGATAGAATGAAATAGAATTTTATTTCATAATTAATGGATTAGACCTAAAATTTTAAGAGTTAAACATTTCTTTAGATTTTATATTTAAATCTCTTAAAAATAATCAATTAATAATATTACTATTCGAATAACAGTTTGAAAATCTACTTCTGATTTAGTTTGGTAATTATTATTATTATTTTTTTAAAGTTGCAAGAGTTGTAAGGTTTATCCCAGCCAAGGATCTACTGTTAGGAGAGAAAGCTTATTTGCATATACCTTCCATAAGTTATAATATCCATTTGTTAGAGTGCAATAATTTAGAATGAAAATACAGCATCAGTGGTAACAATGTTGATTTAAAATTACAAGCAATGTTGATTGCGTTTGCTAAAGTCAGTTGGCAAAAATAGGCATTCAAAAACATATTGTAATAGCTAACAAGTTTAACATATTGTAATAGTTTACATGTGTTGCATATTGCAATAGCTTGCATAATGTAAAATAAAAAAACTTTGAGTACTTCCAAAAATACAGGAATTAACAACAAAAATTCTTATCAACGAATTTTTTACCTAATGAATGAGCTTAGATACGCACACACACAAAATTCTTTCTGAAGAGATTTTATTAGCAGAGTTTTATATATATATACTTTTAAATACATTATTTAGTTTCGTTTGATTTTTGATTGAAATATATACTCGATTATTACTGATTGGTTTTGCCCATAATAATATTAATTTCCTTGTAATAGCAAAAGGAGAAGGTACTAGATTAATCTGTCAAGATATTGTTCCTACATTAATATTATGATTGACTTGATTACGATGTAAACTACTATATTTTGCGCGCAATTGTTTTTACTATTAGAAAATATACCAATTTATTCCGTCAACATGTTATTTACATTTGAAAATCACACATTTCTAAAAATGTGACATGTTACAGGGAAGAAAAACAAAAAAAAAATTATTTCTACACATATAGGAAATAATACAGCAATCGAGGGTTATTCCGTTTATTATTTTTATTTCTTTGCGACTTTGAAACAACTTCCAATACGAGACATGCGTCTTCTAGGCATTGGCGATAATTTATTGTATGAATGACAAAGTCGTGGTAATAAAATAATGACTTAACATTTGGCGCCATCTCGGCGTTCTTGGATCGCCTAAACCTCGAATTCTCCGACGTCGGTCTCAGATGTCATTAAATTCAAATATCTAAATTTATCCTCGTGATCGCTAACAGATTGACAGATTTGTCCAACCTTTCGGCACTGAATTTGTTAAACTTTAATAGCAGCCATCGCTCAAGAGCATTATTTTCCTCATTGCTGTTTATTGGGAATAAAGTGGTTCTGCTTATCTGTTTTTCATGGTAATTGACTGCGGTTGATTCGCATTTATGAAGGTTTTGTAATTTTTTCTTGGCGAAATCATTGCTTGAAGAAAAAGGCCGAATGAAGTCACGAGTTAAAATAATGCGGATAATCTCAAATATTTTTATGAAAATATGCCATTTATTCTTTCACAAATATGCATTTGTTGGAAGAGTATTACACATGAGGCTTTTCCTTTTAGGTATAAAATCTGTGATGACATAGTAGTAGATTCCAATAATGGTAAATCGAGGCCAGGCAGGTGCTGGAATCTATTAAATTGTATTAAATTTGCTGACCAATTTGAAGTTCATTTCTTATCATTACAAGTAATTCGTTCTAAAATAATGCGGGGAATTTTCATAAGCCTCTTATAAAGTGATTAATCTTGCCCTTTTTTTTGTAAATGATCAATTTCATCAATTGTAAATAAAATCACAGAATATCTGACCATAAATATACTAATATTATATTTTCCGTAAAAAAAAATAGTAAATATAAACTTAAGATAAGCGATATAAACAATATTTGAAATTAATTTATATTAGGAAATCAACATTGTATTATTTTTTAAGTACACATAGTTAAGGGTGTTGAACTTGATTTTATAAATTCTTTAATTGAATTTATTAATTATTTATATGGATGATTAATTCTTAATGTGGGAGAAAAAAACTTAAATGAATACAGAATAAAAAAATGCAAAGACATTTTTTTTACATTAATAGCAAAACTTCTGTATATTTTACTCATAAGTTTAGGTGCAAATAAAGGTCATACACAGAAAAATTTTTATAGATATTTATCCATATATATATATATATATATATATATATATATATATATATATATTTATATATACATAATTTATGCTATACTTTGAGGCTTTACTGTATTTGAAAATTGTTTTGAAATCATTAACCTACACAAAACATCGATTAGTTTTGTACCATCCTACTAAACATCATTTACATGCATTTGGCAAACGATGCACTGGCTAATACATTCCTCTGCGGTTTGGCAACGACACAAAGCTAAGAGTGGCTCATCATCTTTCAGAAATAGCAAATTTGGAGACCCTGAAAAACGATCAACCTTCACCGATGCAGCTAGTTTCTTTTTTCGTTTTCCCGCGACCTTCCATTTTCCATCGTCTAGCAACTCAAGGACCTCCTCGTCCGCAGAAGTGTTTGGAATACTTAAATAGCAGACCCCCCCCCTCTTTCTCGCGCACTTGTTCTACTTTATATTCTTCTGTCAGTTATTCATCAGAGCTATGCATAAAATTATTCGCCCTTCTCTGCTTCTCTTCCCCTCCCTCAAGTTTTCCACGTGCTGCTAACGTGGAAAAGTTTTCGTTTGAGGAAGGTGGTTCTCTTATATTGTTATTTTCAGGTTTTTCCCGCTAGTACACTATACTGAAAATGACTGTGGACTTTAGATAGAAAAGAAGCATCGATAACATTGAATAATTTGATGACAATGATTACTTTTCAATGTTGTTTGTGAATACATATCCATCCATTTGCATAATTCAGTAGTTTCTATGATGATAACGTTCCACTTTAATTTGCACTCGCTTTGTTCGTCTCTCTTACACTATAGTTAGTTTTACAATTTATTCTGTTACAAACCGAATAATTATAATGATAAAAATAATGAAAGGAATTCACCTGATAGTTGTATTGATTTGCATAATATATGGGAAATTTAGTAAAAAATGAATGTATTTAATTTAACAAAGGTAATTGTTTGGAAACTTATCTTTTTCTTTTATCTTCAGACAGAAAGCTAAAGAAATAAATATAAGATGTTGTTAGAGTTAAGTAGATTTTAAGGAAATAAAGTATTTTTTTTATTTTAATACATAAATAGGATGAAAAAACTGCTTCGGTTAAAATGGTTAAAGGATTAGGAAATGCAGTATCTTTTAAAAATTTTCTATGCACATAAAAAATTAATAACATTCACACGAATGTCACATATCATTATTTTTAACATACATCCACATTCCATTTTCATTGTTGTATCCATTCACTTTTGTAAATTATTTTTAAGAAAATTATATAAATTGTCCTCTATCAATCAAAAATTCCTTGTAATATTTATATCTTATGCAGCTGGTGTTCGCATTCTTCACAGCAGTTTTCAAGAGCTAAAGTGTCTACTAAATGATAATGTTTGGAAACAACATCTATTATAACGATAATATTTGGAAGCATTATCTACTATAACGATAATGTTTGGAAGCATTATCTAATATAACTATAATATTTGGAAACAATATCTTCGACAACGATATTGTTTGAAAACAATATCTTCTAGAACGATAATATTTGGAAACAAATTTTGGAAGAATATATGTGATGATATGAGTACGAATAAAAAAAGTCTTTTATGAATAAAAATTAGATAAATATTTTAAATTATATCAGAAAATGTGGTATATACTAATTTATGAAAGTAACAAACAAATTTAACTTTCAAATTTGTTGACTATTTTCTTTCTCTTCAAAATTTAATTTATACAAGTGTTAATAAATGTTATTTTTTGTAGAAAAATAATAATTTCAATATTATTTTTAAATGATGTTTAAAACATTATTTGCAAACAATACTTTAATTGTTATTTGATTAATACAGAAGAAAACTGGTTATTTATCAGTTTTCTTCATTGAGTATTTCTTAGTTTCAACAAAATTTCAGTATATATCATTCACAATAACATGTTTGGAAGCTAAATTTGAATTTTATTTCCACCTTAAATATATATCAATTATCATGAGAGAGCTTTTTATTTGTGAAGGATTATCTAAATATTATTTTAACATCATATCTTAGACATTTTTCAAAAGTAATTATTTAATTTTCTGTATCATTTATTTAATTCTTTGATAAACAAATTGATACTTTTATCTTTGAGAAAAAAACTAAACTCCAATCAATTTTAACTTGAATTGTTAATTTATAATGGATAGATATAAATTTAAGGATTGTATGCAATTTTTTTTATTAAAAGCATTAATTTATTCAATCGTTAATATAGACTCTATAAGACACTAATATTTAAAATTAATTTATTTATTTTAAATATTATTGTAAAAAGTAACAATTTAACACTTATTATTTAATTCTTTAGATAAACTAAACATATTTTTCAGTTTTTTTACAGACAATTTTTATACATCAGTATTTTTATTCCTTTTTAAATTTAAGTTATACACAAAAATATGCTTCTTTATTTTCTCTCTTATTAAGTAGTAGTATTTTATTTATTTATCATTAAACTAAAACCCTTAAAATATAGTTCTTTAACTAAAATTCTAGTCTATATTTTTTTGCTATGATGTAGCAAAAAGTAATACACGTATTTTCTTGTTGTTGACAGTTCTCACTATACCAACGTTGTGAATTTGGCACTTGATTTAATGGTGCCAATAATGTCCGATTAAGAATGATAATTGTAAAATGGTTGCTTTAAATTTAAAATTCTTCAGTGTGATGTCTTTTTAATTATTGCTGATATTCTCATATTTTTTTGTATAAATAAAATTATCCCAGTTTATATATTATATTTTTATTATATATATTTTGTATATAAAATTAAAAAATAAATTGGAAAATATGGTGAGGAAATTTAATAGATGTGTGAACAGGAAAATATAAAATCGTATCTTTCACAGAATGTGCATAATAGTTTATCGTGTTTTTTAAATCACAATAAATATCCATCATTTAAAAATTCATTCGCAATTTTCACACATTTATAACTTAGGATTTGTCATCAATTGATAAACTAATTAGAATCTCCGAAAACTGAATTAATTGATTGATTAGAAATCTAGAAAAATATATACAAATAAAATACACTCCTAATATATATATATATATATATATATATATATATATATATATATATACATTAAGAGTATTTGTATATATATTAAGATTGCATTGCAAATATATATATTATATATATATAAAAAAATAATATATATATATATACATACATATATATATATATATATATATATATATATATATATATATATATATATATATATATATATAATATTTTTTTTGCAATGCAATCTTAATATATATACAAATAAAATATTCATGGCATTTTTGAATAAAAAAATTCTAAAAATATTTTATTTGTTGCATATATATTTGTATGCTTTTCAATACATTTTCTTTAAATTACAGTATCTATCAAAATGAGTATTTTGTTCACAAAATATGTTTTAATTTTATTTTTAAAAGTGATCATTTGTGAGATCTAAACTCTAGTGAAATATTTCTTAAAAAAGCATTTTTAGGATCAACATTAACAAATAATAGTGAATATAGAGTTATTGTTTGAACCTGTATTTTTTGTTTCGGAGAATGTTTTTTAGCAGCTTCTCGTATAATCGACTGATTTTGATGAGATTTTATATATACGTATTATTTTATAATTAAGTTTGAGATGTAGTGAGTAAAGGTATATAACTTGTAAAGGGTAAGAAGGGTAAGCCTTAATAAAAAGTTTAATCTAAATTTTAAAATATAAAATTAAATATAAAATATTATAAATTTATTATTATATAATTTATGTTTTTCTTATATAATATAAATTTAGTGCAGTAATTAAAAACTTAGATACAATTTATGTCTAAATTAATCCAAATTAACAATGGCATTAAGCAATTTTTCTTAAGCTAATATTTTCTTGCTATGAGAGGGAAATTTGCATTATAAAAACTTAGAGTGATATGATTTTTTTTCACGATATATATTTACGTCAAATGAAGCATCGATAATTTCATGTATAACAAAAAATAAAATTTCACACGCAAATCAGTATTTCTGACGTCAAAAACCAGAAAAAAAGGATCTGATTGCGGAAATCATGATTTCGCAGATGCTTCTCTTCAATGTTTCAGTTGTGTAACTCAATTGTTCAGCTTCTATTTTTAGAAAATGTGATTTGAATATGTCACAATAAATATATTTACCGTAACCCATGGCATGTTATCAGAAAATTTGAAGCCACGTTAACACAAAGAAGTGTAAGATATCTTGTTGGAAACAGGAAATGCTAGATGTTGAATAGGATAAGGTTATTTACATGAAAGTATGACCATGTCTTTTTAATAGCACTCTGAAGCATGTAATATGACTCAGTTGCCAAGGCACTTCATTTTGGCATCGGTACGAAAGGATTTCAAGTCAAATATTTCGATTTAAACAGTAATGAGGTTGGTGTTCATACACGAAAGCAGATATCATTTTAAAAATCAAGACCTGTTACGAACCAAAAAACAGATTGCTGATGATCGAGGCTGGATCGAAAGTAAATGGAATTGATTCATGTATACTGAAAAATACTGGTTCACAGTTTGGAGTGTTACACCAAATATGTTTTGGAATGTAGAAATAAGTAAATGCACATATCCATCCATTAAAAATCACATTATAGACAGTTTATCAATCCTAACCATCAAACAGTCAGTTTATGAAAAACATCATATGAGCAAACATATCGCTTATAATGGCAGTTTTCTTCAAAATATTTACAGGAGATATAATGTCCTACTTTAGAGTGCCACCATTGATGATTGCATTATTTCTTTAAGCGGTAATGATAGACTTCATACAGCTCATTTTGTGGAAAAAAAGCTCAAATCTTAAACTATACAATGTTTAAAAATCGCATTAAACTTGCATAACTTAGAGAGTTACAGTCAATTATCATGTCTGGACACACTCGCACAACCAATATTTCGATATATATATATAGATATATATTTACAGAAATATCTAGATTTCTCATTATATATATATACATATATACATATATATATATATATATATATATATATATATATATATATATATATATATATATATATATATATATATATATAATGAAATCTAGATATTTCTGTAAATCTTATAAAATTATTTTGTATAAGTACTTATTTTTGACAAGTACTTTATCAAAAATTTGTTTTTTCTTTATAAACACACTTATAAAGAAGCAAATTTTGAAGTGAATTTTCAAAATTTCGATATATGATTTCTCGATAATTTCAAGCTATTTAAAAATCTTATTTTGAATTTCTTAAATTTTGTTTAAGGCATCTTTTAATTCCTTTGTTAATTAAACTATTTTTTTAAGCAAAGTTCCATATGTTAAAGAGTTTTGACTAGATTTTTATCAAATTTTTTTTATGCATTACATATGTTAGTCACTCCTATTTTTAAGTATTTATTACTTCTTTCGGCGAAAAACATCAGTTAGTAGGCAGATTTGAAATAAAACATTATGAAATTAATAGTTGATATTTTATTGATCCGTTCACCCATTTTTACTTCAAAGAGGTATTTATTGGAGGTTTAATAATTTACGGATGAATCTGAAAAAACAATGAAAGATAAGACATTCCTAATCCATTATTTGTTATGTATACGGATTCTGTATATATTTTTAGAAGTATGTGAAAATTTTCACTAACTCTACATTCTTAATGCTGGAATGAGCTATTTTTATTTTACACTGGTTCTGAGTTTATTTACCATCGAGGAAAAAGAGATATCAAACTCTCTCAATAACTCTTTTATTCTTAGTAAGTTGACGTACCAAAAAAGTTGAAATTAAAATGTTAAAATCATAATAATTAAATAATATTTCTTTGCTAACCATATCAATTAGCCAAAATGAAATTTTTATCATCTCAACTACGGAACTCTTATCTTCCAATCACTTTAATGGTAATAAGTCATTAGAAAGCTGATCAACCAAAGCTGATCAATCAATTAGAAAGCTGATCAACCAAAATGGGTTGAAATTATATCTGAGCGAAACTTTTAATTTCATAGAGTTTTTTCCTATAAAAACGTAGTTTGATTGGTAAGTTGACTTGCCTGTGGTTTAAATTTAAATTTTATTCTCATTAAATATGTTTCTTGATATGAAATCAACATGATGATTCAATGTTGTTAGATTCCGAATGTTTCAGAACGACATGTATACAAAATAAGTTTTTACATACGTAGTATACTTGAATGGTTCTTATAGTATTCCTTCGATCGAGCTTTCGCAATTAAAGTTTAGTCTATGACACTGTTGAACAAGGGGAAAATCCATGACACTGTTGAACAAGGGGAGATCCCTGACATTGTTGAGTAAGCGGAAAATCCATGACACTGTTGAACAAGGGGAAAATTCCATGACATTGTTGAGCAAGCGGAAAATCCATGACACTGTTGAACAAGGGGAGAATCCATGACACTGTTGAACAAGGGGAGAATCCATGACACTGTTGAACAAGGGGAGAATCCATGACACTGTTGAACAAGGGGAGAATCCATGACACTGTTGAACAAGGGGAGAATCCATGACACTGTTGAATTAGGGGAGAATCCATGACACTGTTGAACAAGCGGAGAATCCATGACACTGTTGAACAAGGGGAGAATCCATGACACTGTTGAACAAGGGGAGAATCCATGACACTGTTGAACAAGGGGAGAATCCATGACACTGTTGAACAAGGGGAGAATCCATGACACTGTTGAACAAGGAGAATCCATGACACTGTTGAACAAGGGGAGAATCCATGACACTGTTGAACAAGGGGAGAATCCATGACACTGTTGAACAAGGAGAATCCATGACACTGTTGAACAAGGGGAGAATCCATGACACTGTTGAATTAGGGGAGAATCCATGACACTGATGAACAAGCGGAGAATCCATGACACTGTTGAACAAGGGGAGAATCCATGACACTGTTGAACAAGGGGAGAATCCATGACACTGTTGAACAAGGGGAGAATCCGTGACACTGTTGAACAAGGGAAGAATCCATGACACTGTTGAACAAGGGGAGAATCCATGACACTGTTGAACCAGGAGAAGATGTTAAATTTCTGTTTTTTTCCCATACATGTCTCTCAGACAGAATTCTTAAAGTCTTTCGAATTTCGTCCCTTTCGAAGTGGGGATATGACCTACTGTCTATGAAAAGTCCTTCCAAAAATAATAGGCAACTGAGATTGTCAAATGCTTCGCAAAAACTTTCAGCTGATGGACTACTTACAGAGTCAAATTCGCATTTGAATATTTTGAAAATTTCTCAAATGATAACTGAAAATTAACCAGATTTTTATCCACAAAAGTATACATTTTCCATTTATTTTACCCTTTGAATGACTATTATTGATAAATAGCAACACGGTTATCACCGAATAACTGTTATTAAAAAATGGAATACTTTCAATGTAGACAAAAATAGTATATTCAGAAGCAAACCAGAATTTCTCAGAAATAATATTTGTATGTTCAAAAGCTTCTTCTCAGTAATTAAAATAAATTTGTTGATACAATTTCTAATAGAAATTTAAAATCAAAGAATTAGTTTCATCTTGTATTTTCGGAAATTCTTTGTTAGACATCACATTCTCAATAATTCACTTATTCTGTAAGCAATTCCTCTTTTCTTAAAAAATATGAGTTATTGATTTGAAATTAGTGCGACAAAAATTAATGTGTTTACAATAACATTTTATTACAAAAATAGATTGTAAAATATTATTCTCAGAACTCTTTTGACTTTATTTTTGTAGGTTGAATGGTTGAGAGGGTCTGCGACAATTTACAAAATACAAAATCTTACTCGCACTGTTGATGGAATATAATTACTTTAAAAAATCGTGAGGGGAATAAACATATCAGAAATTAAAAAAAATTTACAACAATAAACACTCCCATTTGTTTTATCATTTTATGGAATTAGCTAATGTTCTTCGATGAAAAATGACTACAAAGGAAAATGACGATGTAGAATTTCCTTTTGACATTTAAAAATGCTCCATCATATTTATTATAGTGAGAACAGAAACGAGAATTCTATTATTTCAATGAAATTTGAAAGGTATTATTATTTTATCTTTGTTTTTTTAAGAAACATAATTGTCTTGTTTTGAGAAAGTTATTTGAAGGTACAATATTATGAGAAAAAAAATGAGAGTTTATGAACTAGGTGTTTTATTTATTAAATTAAAAATTATAAAAATTTATGAAAATTATTTAAGTCCTATAACTTTTTATGAGACTTACATCAATTGAGTGTCTTACAAAATTATTTGATTAATAATATATTTGTACAAACTCTATTAGTGAAGTACATCGTTACATTCTTTCTTTCTTTCTTTTTTTTTTGTAAGATGGAGATAATTACACTCATTGGTAAACAAGCATATTTTACTCACTAGAGGCTTAAGAATCATCCAAAAATGCCAAAACACTTTTACACACAATATAAAATCATAGAACAAGGGAATGGAAAATCTTCAATTATTAGTATTCTGGATATTAAAGTGAACGCAACTTAACAAAAAATGTATTAGTCTTCAACACACAACCTAATCTTCCATTGAAACCAAGATAATCTTTATAGACTTTTTTTCTTCAATGGGATTTAAAAAAATATCTCGAAATATGTGTTGAAAAAATTTTCTGAAAAATCTCTATTATGTCACCAAATATTATTAACAGGACAATTTTGCATCAAATCTGGTAACCATGGGGGCCCCGCTTTTTTGTAGTGCCCATTTCGCAAACAATTACACGTGCTGATGTTGTTAAAATATAATAACATGATATCGTTGAAAAAGAACATGAATGGAGTCTTCATATCGTTGAAAATGAACAGCATGTATTCTATTGTACATGACTACTCATGAATGTAAGAGTCACATGACTCTTACGACGGTGTGAGAGGACTGACTTACTAGCTACAATGACGTAACTAGCAGTTAATGAATCATATGTATACAAATAAAAAACTTGGAATTGGCAAATCAAAATTTGATGAAGAATAAATTAAAGGCATAGTAATTATAAGCTTTATATTACGATGATTGTTAACGATAATTCTATATTGCGAAATATCATAATTTCAAGCTATAACGAAATGGATAAATGTGACAATCTTTACTTTAATACAAACATAATAAAACTCCAACAGATTATACTACTTTCGATTTCTCAAACATTGTATATATATAAACAGAAGATTTTTGTTTGGAGGGGAATAATTTCGTGTTTATTTAAATGATTAGAAATTATCTTTAACGGTTATATGAAACAATAAATAAAAAAATCGATATCCGTTTTCGGAGGATCGATACCATTCATGTGATAAGAGTTATCGGATCTTGTGGAACCGCCACCTGTTCTCTACCGGGAAAGGTACACCCGCCTGCACACCCACCCTATGATAACAATGCTCGTGGCATTTTGTATCGAATTAGTATCTGAACTTTGTTTCTTATGACGTTTTCCGTTATTTTGACCTAGAAAAGTGTACGCACTTATTTGTATAGAATTTTCAATTTTCAAGGAGATTTACCTACTAACATTTTTTTTTTACCATTTCCCAACAGATTGATAAACGTCTCAAAATTGAATCCTATTGTGTTTTTATATCTTTGATACGAAAAAAATGATAGAATAAGAAAGATATTATTGATTTTATATGAAAATAATATTTAATGTGTAAGTTTAAAAACTGTGTCATTCACTCTTACTTCAAAATAAAATACGCATATGGAAGATTTACATTTTCAAGTAACTACTTCTAACTGTGAATAATTACTTGACAAAATAAGTGCTTTATTTAATCAAATGTATCATGTAAAAGTCACGCCTCATTATCTTTGTAAACATATTCATTTTAAAATAAAAAGTGGTCCCGCCAAATTCTGTTCCCCAACTAGGATATTTATAAACAGTCATCGAATCTTTAATTAAACGTTTCTTATCTCCAATGCAATTTTGCAGGTGCAGAATCTTGTAATAAATTATAAACCACTCTAAACTGTAGAGTTCAATCAAACTTCCCTCGACTGAAAAATGTGATCAAATCACAGACTCATAACGAACGTGTATAAAGTATACAATATTTTTTTAAACTCAATAATCCTACAATATTAATGGTAATCCTATTAAACATTTAATTAAAAAGGAATATTTAAAACTTTTTAAATATTTTAAATTAAATGTATCAAAGCAACAAATAAACCAAATTAACTAACACAAAAGTAACAATAACGTACAAGTTCATAGGGTGTTGTAACATTTTTTTACAATTTGGTCAGAATTATATAACTCTAATATAAAGATTAAAATAATGTATTATTATTTATTGATAAGAGATACTGTAAAAAATTTTAATATGGCATAGACTATATAGGTTAATATCTATTATATATTAAAAATTTTATGTACAAAGTTAAAATAAGTTGAAATCTCCAAGCATATAAGTCCTTTATTATTTTTTAAAATTTGTAACACAGTATTATCTTTTATTTTTTATTGTATAATTTAAATCTTATATATTTTACTCAAAGCTAATTTCAAAGTTAAAAGAATTAAAGAAAAATCTGTTGAATCGGCTACTTTTCTATACACATTTAAATATATATTTTACATAGAAATATTTATTACAGTAAACACATTTTATTATGAAACATTCATTTATAATGATGTATTTCCTTTTAGTTTCATATAAATTTTAGATTTACCTTGTTTTATGCAATTGAAGAAAAATCTGATGAATTAGCTAATTTCCTATGCATTTAAATACATTTTATTTAAACATAAATAATTTTTACAATAAGCACATTTTACTAAGAGACATCTGTTTAATAATCATATGTTTTCTTTTGTCTAATACATTTTTAGATACACCATGTTTGATATTATTGGCATAAGAATAATATATTTAGAATTTTGTTTTAATTTTTTTGTTTTCCCCCAAAAAAACTTACGAATTTTAACATTCAATCATCGATGATAATCACTGAAATGATGTGCTGTTTTTTCTAAACAAACATGGATTATGTCAGATAACGTTAGTTCAGATGCACTTAAACTAAAAAAAATTAAATAATTTTTAACGCAAATTTATGTAGTTAAAGATAAAAACTAAAAATAAATAATTATTTGTGATTATTAAAAAAATTATTTCAAGAGAGTCGATGTTGTTATCACTAATCATATATATCTCTATCGATTCAAAAATTTTAGAATCAACATCGATGTTTGTTTACTAGAATGAATATGCAGATGAAATCGGGCTGTATAAAACCAAGACAATCAAAAATGTCGTCGCGAAAACTACGTTTTTAAACGCGCAGTATCATGCTGATGGAAATGTTACAAATTCCTCCATTCTCTTGTGTCCATTATCTTAAGAATTATGCGTCCTCAATATTGTCGATGTCATGTCCTTCATTAAAAAAAAAACCTAAAATGTTACAATATGTAAAGAAAAAAAATCAACAAATATACGTTAATGACTTAGAAGTGAAGTCAGCAGAAATTAGTCATATGTAAAAATAAGGTCAACTGTAAAATTTAGAACTGCAGAATGTATCAATGAAATATGGCTACTGAAATTGTAAGATGACAGTTTATACTTGTGTAACTAAATTTCTTTTTGATTCATTATTTTTTTGACATATTTATCCATTGATAAATTAATATTCCAACTGAGAGGTTAAACATAACAAAATAAACTTCAGCAAAATGTTCCAATTTTTGTTATTTGTAGGTGATTATTAATCAAATAATTGAATTTATTCGAATAATTCAAACAGCTTAGTGAGACCGTCTAATAAATAAAAGAATTTGAAATTAAATTAGCATGAATTTTATTTATGAATCAGTTTAATATTATGATATTAAATTTTAAGGATGGCTTTATAAGCCTTAAAATTATCTAAAAACTCCAATATGTTTATTGAATAATAAATGGGCTTTTATATCCTTTTAAGCTGACTTTATATGCTTGATTTTTATGTTTCGTTCACAACTGACTTCTTTATACAAAGTTTAATTTGAAAGATGTTTAGTTTAAAATGAATTTTGAATCATTACAAACATCCAAACTATAGCTGGAATCAAACAAACTGTTGTAAAGAAGACCAGAATGCCGACTTCTTAGTTATCATCTCGTCAAAATTAGAAGAGTGAGGATAGCTCATATATAAAATGCAGAACATATATTTCTAAATCAATACCTGATTTGGTGTGGAGTTTTGACTATAGTTCTGAGAGAGAATGGTTGAATATATATTCAATGATTTAGATTTGATAGTATAAAGTAGTTGAAGGTATAATACCCATGGCAAAGCCAAATTCAATCTACGAATTATTGAAGCATGAATTACTGTCTAATAGTGGAACTATACTTGTAAACCTAAGTCATTAGTTCAGTTTCAGTTACTAATAAACAGCAAGGGATAGATTTTTTCCTTACATTTTATGCATGTACAACTGTTAAGACGTTTTTTTTTATTTATTCTACCTTGAGAGACATGTCAGTACCAACTACCATGAATGAAATAACCATCAGGAATTAATACATGGTTAATGTGTAATAACCTTCAGGTATTAAACATTCGATTGCGAATCATCAAAACTGTTGAATTGATATTCAGTAGTCTGATTCAACACTTAAATTCTTTTACAGTTGATATTTGCGAATTTTTAGTGGTTAGAGCTCGAAATTTTTGGTATTTATCTAATTGGAGACTTCCAGTTTTTTTTGAAAATCATTAGCTTAAAAAAAAAAAAAAAAAAAAAAAAAAAAAAAGACAAGTTTGTAATAGACTTAGTAACAGCGACCCTTTCCAGTCAATGAAGAAACAAAAAGTGGTTGCAAGTTATAAATTTCAAAAAAAGTTTTAAAAAATCCGTCATGCGATTAAATTAAAACAGCTGATTAATTGTCTTGTATGGTTGCGTCCTGTAAATGATATATCAGTGGCTTTACATATCCAAACAATATCGTTAAAATTATAGATTATCTCTGTGTTTGACATTAGCTTTATTTTGTGATGTTGCCTATGCTATCTAGATTGAGACTCTAGATCTTAGGATAATCAGACGTTTGATATCCACACCATTCTCAAAATGTTTTTCATCTGGTTTGAATATTTTGCCTGATAATTAATATCTGGAACATGCTAACTAAGATCTGGAACTTGCAGAACTTGTGTTCTTGTTTTTTGCCTATAAAAATATATATTCGACTGGATTAGAGGTGGAATTTGTCCTTTTCTGGATATGTGAACAATATCACTCATCTCCTGGCCTCCATGATTTTTAGAAAAGTGATATAAAAGTATAAAAGTAACATCAAATATTTAGCTCAGCAGAATCTCTCTGTATATATTATATAAATACTTATAAATTATTTAAAATTAGCACTAAAATTTAAAAAAAATCATCGAATATGCTTGTTCATATATAATTAATCATTCTTAATTATGAAGTTTCCTTCTATTTATAACCGATTACGCACTCCCATTAATCTGCTTTATCCTTTTTTGCTGTAATTTATTAATTTCCGTATTCGATTTTATTATTATTTTAAATATACTATGGACAATTTCACTAAACCAACTAATCACGATGTTTTTTGTCGGTGTCCAGTATCAAACTTGGTTTCGTTTGGAACCCAGCGCAATATCTTAACCCACTATTTACCGGTGGGAATGTACCACTCAAGCATATTTATTGTTATAATGTTTTCTACTCTTGTGGATTCTTTTGAACTGTTTTTGGCTAACCATAGTCATTTTATGTTGTTGTTTTTATCACTGTGGGGGAGTAAACAACGAGTAAACAGCTGTGTGGTTAGATCCATGACATTCAGCTGAACAGCTCATGGGTTCGATTCTTTCTGCTTATGTGACTTCGGTACTTCGGAACTTAGTTTTCGTAATGCAAAATATCAACGAATATCATAATAAAGCAAAGAAAACCGCCAATAGGGTAAACCACCAAATTAGTTACATTCCAAATAAAGGATTGGTTTATTACTCAGTGAGACCTTTGAATACCATGCCATATACAAAGTGGAAGTAGAAATCCTGTGAAAAAGTGACAATAAAAGGACAATTTAAAATACAGGATAAGAGCAAATTATGTATAGAATATATTTTTATTGAATTATGCAACGTAAAATATTATGATAAATTCACTATACCAGTGTAAAACAATTACCTTTCTAAAAAAAATATTATTTATAAAAGAAATTTTTGAGATGAAATCATTCTATTTGTGTCTTCAAAATGTGCACTGTAAGTGTTATATGTCTCATATAATGATTAATTTTTGCAAGAAAAGACGTCAATTTGAATTGATTGATCGTAATAAAAACGCTCTGAAAATAATCTACGTATACAAAAATTCTTTAAAAAATTTAATAACTTAAACGGAAAGTTCTGTTTGATAATTTATTTTTCAAAAAATAGGGTGGTTGCGATACAGAGGTCTTATTGCGTAATTTTTTTACTAACAAATATTGCGAAAAGTATTGGTTCTTTGGTAGCAGACATTAATAGAAAAAAATCGAATTTAATGGTATGTTAAGTTCTAGAATACATACTATGTTTGTGCGCACTATATTTCGCAAGAATCTAAACGCCTCTAATGATTTTGTTCTTTTCTTGTGTTGAAGTCTGACGACCATTTTCGTATTCATTAGAAACCAATTAAAGTGGTTCTCTCTTTGTTCACTTTTTAATAATTCGGAAATACTTGTGCACTAATGAGGTTGCAAATATTTCGTAAGAGTCAAAATTCCTTTTTATAATAATGCAAATAAGTTTTTGTTTCCTTAATTGAGCAAAAGAAGCATGGAATCAAACGATTTTAAAAGCAAATGGAAATAAACAATAATTTCTGTCTCAGCAATTTTAGAGAAAAAATTGTTTATTCTTGAAATCGTAAAAAAATTTTTCCTGTAAGAAATTTTCAGAAATAATTAATTTTTTTTTAAAAATATAGGCTGACTTTTCCTATGAATTATTAACTTATAAATAAATTAATTAGTTATTCAAAAATATGAAATTATGAGATTCTTGTTTTATTCTGTACTTTAATCACTTTAGCCATGATTAACATTAATTTTTAAAATTATAAACAGGCTAGACTAATGCAAATGCATTTTCGCCTGTTAACAGAAGCCTCTGCACATAACACTTCCCATTAATATTAAACCCCAATTAAATTCATGAAGTTGAATCTTATGATTCTGCCCTCCTCTCTCCCTTCCTATAAAAGGGTATTAGTCTCTATGAAATATTTAACAGTAGGTCTGTTTAGTACAATCATCTTCTGGTAGCGTAAGAGAATCGAACCTATTCTCTTTAAGAATCCTGACTTTTTTTCTTAACCAATTATTTTTTAAAGCAGGCTGCTATAATACTCTTCCAATTGCCTATTTCTGTTGATAGAATAAGTTAATACAGGACAATATTTCATAATTTCGAATCATTATTAGGTAATGAGGTCTGATTGAAAAGTTATGGTTTCGATCCCAGCCACTGCTAAAAAATAACATGAAATGGCTGTTGCATTTCTACCTTCCGTATACACATCTGTCAGGGTGGGTGCTTGCGACATGTGGATACAACTTACCTTCTGGAAAAGGATTTAAGTAGCTGATACTAAAATTCCTTACGATGACTTCTGACCAGAAGGGTTTCCACTACGTGGCGTCAAATAATTAAAGAGACTTTAGTTCACAATGTCTTAGTGGTAGAACAGTATTCCTCGGAACAAAAGGTATTGAATTCGATACTAGCTGTTATTGAAAAATCGGAGATGGATGCCGCATTTTTGCTTACTTCATGCATGTTTGTAAGAGTGGGCACTTGGGAGTTTTTCCGAATTTCCTACGCAACTAATTATTTGCGAAAATTTCATCCACAAGGTAATTTACACGGTAGATATTACAATGTTTTACGATTGTCAGGCTTCTCACCAAGTGCCTTTAAATAATGGGGTTATAATCGGACTCAACATTCTCCTTTCCAAGTTTTCACACCATATATTAAATGCATTAAAAGAGATATTAAATCATAAGTATAAGATTAATGTGCACACTATAAAAGCACGACTATTTTCTAGGTATTGAATTCTCTACTTTCCAAATTTTTTTCCACCATGGTGCATTTTTATTTTTTACCATAGTAGCTAGTAGAGTAAATGATATGAAAATGAGATAGAGCCGTCACACCCACTATCAGCATTTGATACCCATTGAGGTTACAATGTTGGTAAGTCATACGCATTTGAACGTTCATTTATGATTCAATATATTTTTATGAATATGGAACGTTTCGAAAATATTTCTAATTAATTGCCATATATTATAACTTCCCTTTTCCCATCCTTCTTTCCATGGAAACAAAGCTGCTTCACTAATCAAGTAGTTATTAATTGTCATGTTTATTCTTTTACATAAACGTATGTTCAAATATCGTGGGAAAGACAGAAATGTTTAGAATATATTTCACACCTTTTAATCATTTCTAGAAATTGTAATCTTCTATATTTTCTTATTATTATTGCGTCATAAATTTTAAGCGTTTCTTTAATTCTGTTGGCGGGAAACGTATAAACAAATTGAAACAGCTATTTCTCTAGGATTGAATTTCAGAAGAAAGGCGAAGATATTGATCGATAACGAGTTCTTAATTTAAAATGATGACCTGTTGTATTCTTAGAACTAATAATATTTATTATTATATTAGTGGCCACAGTATAATAATATTTATTTGCATTTTTTTTCTGGGTTAACTTATATTATTCACAATTACTGATGACTTATTCAGTTGAAATCTTAAAAGAGAAGCGAAAATGATACCTTAATAGATAACTTTTTACTAACATGTTTCAAAGCTGCTTTCTCAACTTTTTAAATGTAATCACAAAAAAATTTTAAGAATTCGCTTTGCAGTTCAGTTGCTATACAAACAAAACTGTTTAATTTCGAATTACTGTGGGAAAAAAAGTATTGTTCTTTTCTTTTTCAATATTTTCTAAAAATCTAATGTAATTTTTTATACATTACCTAGTTTCTTCAGTATCAAGCAATAAACTCTCATTGTAGATATTGGTAACTATTGTTATGATGCTGTTTGGGTACTTTACTGAAGGTTTGGTTTGAATCCCATTGCAAAACTGAACATTTTGATTAATATTTAATTTATTTCTGTCGTGTTTACTTAGTGTTTGATTCACCAATATCTTTAAAATACAACAACAATGATACTGGGTTCTAAAGTAGTCCTTAAAGCATACAATTGGCTGGATTACCCTCTTCCCCTATTCCTATTTGTATTTAAACATCATTTTGATATATATGGTAGCAAAATTTCATAATATTTTCAGTTATATGATTCCTTAAAACCGTTTCAGAACACGCAAGAGAGATTTTAGATACTTATTGTGTAAAATAAAAAAAGCTAAATAATTTATTTTGTAATAGTATCATCCAATCAAAAGGATATTTTATTTACTGTGAAATATCCCTTTACTGCATTTTATCATGTCATTTATAAGAAAACGATGCATTCAAGTTTATGCACAAAAGCTTTGCATTTTTTGATTAATTCTACAGCAGACACAGCTTTCATTGCATAATAAATTATTGCTGAAGATTTTATTATGAAACTGAGTTATGAAATATATTATGTCAAAATCAGATTAATCGATGTCTGTGAGAAACACCATTCACGCTAACGCGTCAGTTATGCAATTCGAAGCGTATTTTATGGGATGGTCATAATTTCCTCAATGTGTGTATCATGGAATGAATCTGCATTTTTAAGTGCATCCATTTGAAAAGCAAATTGCTTTTTTTTTATTAAAAAAATGAAATGGATTTCATTGTAAAGCAATATGAGATTCGATTTTTATATTTGCGGTTGCTTCAGCTATTGTTGATTTCAGAGAAAAAAAAAAGAGACAGATTCTCAAAATCGATTTACATAAATGTGGGTTATAAAGGATTTTATAACTCGTCTCTAGTATTCCATAATCTTATTTTAATTTTTGCTGTAAATTACAAACACAATTATTTTAAAATATTCGATAAAATAGTATTCACAAAATTATTGAAATTCATATGAAGCAGTATTATTTACACGAAAAGAAAAAAATTCTCGAATTGCATACTTAAAGTTTAAAACTTATGATTCACATTTACTAATTGACGAAACATCAAAACATTCACATGGTTACTAGAATATAAGAAAATAAAGGATACAAATAAAAAAAAAAGTTATATATCTCCATCCAAAGTAACTTAAGTAACCAACGTAGAATAATACCAATTTGTGTAAAAACTGCTTTTAATCTAAGAAAAAATATCTTAAAGTTATCCGAATCAATTAAGTTGCAGGGATTTAAGACTTCTATGTTTTAAAGTGCACTGAAGATAAGGAACCAAAGAATCTACTGGAATTACACTACTGGCCATTAAAATTGCTACACCAAGAAGGCGACATGCTACAGACGTGAAATTTATACGAAAGGAAGAAGGTGCTGTGATATGCAAATGATTAGCATTTCAGCGCATTCAGACAAAGCAGGCGCCAGTAGCTACACCTATATTGTGTTTAAATAAGGAAATTGTTCAGCCGGTTCCTCATACACAAATTGAATTTAAACGTTGTTGCCTGGTGAAAAGTTGTTGTGATGCCTCGTGTAAGAAGGAGAAATGCGTACCAGCACGTTTCTGACTTTGATAACGGTCGAATTGTAGCGTACCGGGATTGCGATTTATCTTATCGCAGTATTGCTGCTCGCGTCGGTCGAGATCCAATGACTGTTAGCAGAATATGGAATCGATGGGTTCAGGACAGTAATACGGAACGCCATGCGGGATCTCAACGGCCACCTATCACTAGCAGCCGAGAAGACAGGCATATTATCCGCATGGCCGTAATGGATCGTGCAACACGTCACGAGCCGTGAGTCAAGAAACGGGGTCGTTTGGAAGACAACAAGTGTCTGCACGAACAGTTCGACGACGTTTGCAGCAGCATGGACTCTCAACTCGCAGACCATAGGGACCATGGGCTTCACTTGACACTGCGTCATAGAAAAGAGCGCTTTCAATGGTGTGATCAACGACGAACCTGGGTGCACGAATGGCGAGACGTCATCTTTTCAGATGAATCCAGGTTCTGTGTACAGCATCATGATGGTCGCATCCGTGTTTGACGGCATCGTGGTGAACACACACTGGCAGCGTGCATTCGTCATCATCATACTGGCCCATCACCTGGTGTGATGGTATGGGGTACCATTGGATACACGTCTCGGTCACCTCTCGTTCACATTGACGGTGCTTTGAACGGTGCACGTTACATTTCTGGTGTGTTACGACCTGTGGCTCTACTCTTTATTCGAGCCCATCGAAACCCTACGTTTCAGCAGGATAATGCCCTACCGCATGTTGCCGGTATTATACGGACCTTCCTTGATACGGAACATGTTCGACTGTTGGTCTGGCCAGCACGTTCTCCAGATCTTTCACCAATAGAAAACGTCTGGTCAATGGTTGCCGAGCGACTGGCTCGTCATGAAACGCCAGTCACTACGGTTGATGAACTGTGGCATCGTGTTGAAGCTGCATGGGCATCTGTACCTGTACATGCAATCCAGTCTCTGTTTGACTCAATGCCCAGGCGTATAACTGCTGTTATTACTGCCAGAGGTGGTTGTTCTGGGTACTGATTTCTCAGGATCTATCCAGCTAAATGTTTTGAAAATTTAATCACTTGTTATTTCTAGTATAATATAATTGTGCAATAAATATCATTTTGCTATCTGCATTTCTTCCTGGTGTAGCAATTTTAATAGCCAGTAGTGTAGATCTGGAGATTACGGCGGATGTTTTAAAAGGTTCATAGGTAAGTTAGCACTGCGTAAATCAATCACAATTCTTCTACTAATTCAATCTTTCGGGTTAAATCGCAATTTCATTGCTCTCATTTACTAAGACAAATGACAATTCATTTATTTTCTGTTACATTCTTTCTTTGACACATGATAATCTTATTCTAATTTAATTAGAATGTTGCTTAAACGTCAATAACATTTTCTCCCATTTAAATGTTAGATCTAATCATTGTCTCATAGTTTTCCCTCGCTATTATTCTTCTATATTTACTGTTTTTCATTGAGCAGGAGTTGAATTGAAAGTTCTACAGTTCGAGTCCCATGTCAGATATTGATGTTTTTCGGGCTCGGAATGTGTTCAAAAACTGTTTTTATTTAATTAGATGTGGTGCACAAAAACGACAATAGAAGGACAAACAAAATCAGTTCAACCCTTTAATTTATAATGAAACTTTGATTTTAAATCTTAATATTTTCTTTCATTTGCCTTAACTTGCAGTAAAACTTATTTATAAGCTTAAAATCTTTAATTTTGGGTTTTTCATGTATCTTTGTCCTTTCTTTTAATTTACTATTATCTTAATGCTTACGAATAAAATCCTAACGTTTATGTCATAATTGTTGCTTCCATAAATTTTCAACAAAATTTAGTATT
The DNA here is from genome assembly GCA_030067965.1 of Latrodectus elegans. Lineage (NCBI taxonomy): Eukaryota > Metazoa > Arthropoda > Arachnida > Araneae > Theridiidae > Latrodectus > Latrodectus elegans. The sequence continues at coordinate 39,924,416 of CM057822.1, read as the reverse complement.
TATTTCAAATTTGGAAAAAAAAAATTCTTACCCTAGCATAAAAAATTACATTTTTTCATGAATTAAGATTTTTACAAATAAAAAAACAATGGAAGAATTCATACAATTTAATGTTTGTTTCAAAGTTTAAAATATTCTCGATTTTCGTGCGTAAATTTTTATTTTTTATTTTTGTACCCACCCCTTAGTTTAATATGTAATAAAGCGTTCTTTTTGTTTTCAGATCATGTCTTTCAAAAATTTTTCTTTAAAGATTGAAATTTTGGAATCAATCTAGATTTATCACATTTTGACCTCGACCAGAAGATGCATGCCTTTAAAATCTAAATATTTTACAGTTTTGCTCATTTTGTAAAATTTATTTAAAATATATTGATTAGGTCGGAAATAACGAACAAATAATAACATATACATTTTTTGTTCGAACAATTAGTGTTTTCATATTTGTGGGCCCTAAAAGAAAACTTCCAATCACCCACCTGAACGGACTCCTTATAAAATATAGAAGTAAAACATATCAAATTTCTGTAGTTCAATAGTTGGCTTTTACTCTTCCAGGGAGCGCTGTTCACTACTTAACCACTGTGACTTCAAAGTGATTTAAAAAAATTTAATTTGAGGAAAAAAATTAGGTACACATAGAAAAATGGGTGCAATCTGGTCACGAAAGCAGGGTTCGAGGGACAAGGGACTTGGTAGCCCTTTACCCATTTATTGCACCAACTGCAAAAGTGAAACGACTTCTTTCAAGAAAAATTTCTTGGAAGGGGTCTTTCAATGAATTTTTTACGACGCAGAGGGCAGTTTGGAATTGAAATCTCAAAATAGCTTGAAAGAGAATAGTGTGGTTTGCGAAATCTAAATTTCAACAATTTGGTTACCCGATCAAAGACAATCTTAACAAAAAACCATATGTTTGTTAAACTACCATAAATTATCTTAACCACAATTATTAAAATGTAAAAATGTGAAAAGGCAAATAACATTTCCAATGGTGATTTTTTTTTATATATAAAAATGACTAAAATAAAACTCTTTCGTGTTTAACATTTTCGAATGGCAGAAACGGACTTGAAAAAAATAATATAATAGGCTGAAGAATTTCTGAAAGGTAAGAATTTTTAATCATAAAATTAGACCATTAATGATATATTTCCTCTAAGTTATGGATTAGGCTTAATAATATGTATTTCATAATATACAGCAATGTATAGATTTTTATATTTTTTATGCAGAATTTTTAAAATGCTTCACAGGTTTTGATAGTACTCTCGCTACATCCTGCAAATACATTATTTTTTACCATCAGCATAAACAGCAATTAAATCAAAACAATATTGGTACATTTTTTTGTTGGATCGAAATGCGTCTATTTACAGAAATGAGTAAAAGTTACCAATAAAATACAATTTATTTCCATTTCTAATTTAAGAACTGTTCGTATAAGAAAATGCCTTTCATGCATTACAATTAATCTAGATAACGAGATAGATATTTTAGCCAGTATTATCTATTTTTAAATATAAAATTATTATCTATACAAAACTTTAAACACACGTGTCACATGTATTTGAATATCATTAATTAGTTTTTGCAGTTTGCATGATGTATCAAGACTACATCCGTTTTCAAACTTCTTGCATTTCATCATAAAATACATTCAAATTATAATGTCATTTCCGATTAGTAGACTCAGTACATCTTCCAAAATCTATTTCTGCGCCTTCTAAGGATTTTAAAAACACTTTTTAGAAATGCTTATCAGTATGACTCAAAATTTAGATTTAATCATTAAAGTTTAAAATAATATTTTTTCATCATTTCAGATGTAAAAGCTTAAAATTAAACTCAGCAATTATGTTTTAATATTAAAAAATGCATAATGCCTACGAAATCCCTGTTTTATAAGGGAAAATTTTGCTCATATAAATAACGATATTTAAAACTAATATTTCGTATGAAGGAAAAAAAAAGTATCGATCAAAACGTTCATGAAAAATTTATACAACATTCTGAATCATTTTGGGAAGAATTTTCCTCACAACCAAATATATCAATGCCGTAAACATTTTCTTATCTTTCGATATTAAAATCTTTAAGCTTATTTTGCTTAAATATTATAGTTGCGATGTATATAAATATGAGAATTTTATTCATAAAAAACTGAACAAATATGATATTGAATTTAAAACTTCCTAAATTTAGTAACTATTATAAAGTGCATCATTGATTTGTTTATTAAAAACAAAACATAATTTACAGCAATAAATAGTTAATCATTTAGAATAAATGCAAACAATGATTCACGTCTCTTTCAAATAGCTGTAAATTCCAATGCATATATCAGTTGTTTTTAGTTTTACTTCAATATATATTTCTCAAAATTACGTTTAACATAATTTTATTGTTTAAATATAATTAATTGAAAAATTAATGTATGTAAATTATATAAATTGATTTATGTCAAGAATCAATTCAGCACACACACACACGTAATATGTATATATATACATATTACGTGTGTATATATATGTGTGTGTGTGTTTGTACAAACGTATTTGCTATTAAAAAATGAATAATATATATTATTTATGTAAATTTAAATGAAAACCTTGTGTCATTTCTAATGCATCCATGAATTTTAATACATTTTTAATTAACATTTTTTTGATTTATATCCACTTATTAATTTCAAATTTTGAATATTTTACAATGAATCTATACGTATAAGAACTCTAAAATGTAAATAAATTAGCCATTGTTATGAACTTTAAATCGCTATATATATAAGTTATATGAGAATTTTTCCTTCGTACCATATGATATTGTCTTTTTTTTAAATGGAAGAGTTTAAATGAATAACAAACTTATTAAATTTCTTAAAGCATTTATTTTTCAAAATAGATATCCTGATTTTCATTTCAAATAACAGATTAAATTGAATTATTCTTTGAATATTTGAATTATGGAACTTATTTTCAATCTTTCAGTATTGAACTTATTTAAAATTATAATAATTTAAAATATTTAGTCATTAAAATAATTTCCTTATTAACCTATTTAAGTATAATTTATGTAATTATATAAACCAACCAACTTTTATTTTTAATTACAACAATAATACAATAAAACAATTAATATAAAGCAACTTTTACGATTTAAATGTGTTTATTTTATGAAAAAAAAATCTAAATAAAACTCAAACTGATTTGGATTTATAAAGATTTGATTATACTTAGTTTAGAATAAAAAATAACTTGAATATATGTAAGATTTAGTGTTAAACGAATACAAAATTTTGAATATTTTAAATTTAAATTATTCCTAAAGTTTTGAAATATTTAAAAATATTTAGATATGTACACAAAGATAATGTTTTTTTTCAATTTTATCTATCTTAAATTTTTTTTAGAAAAGTAGAGTATATTAATTTCAAATGATCATGCTAATTAAATTAAATAAACAATTTGGGGGGGGGAAATAATATCAACTAAGCCAGAAGTATTTTCATGCCTAAATTATTTAAAATTAAAAATAATTAATTATTAAAATACTTAAAGAACATTTGATTTACATCATATATATTTATTTCTTTATTCAATCCCTGAGGGACATATTTTTAAAAAATACATTAAATTAAATACATTTTCTTTATTATTTTCTAAATTCATCCCCTCTTTCGAATGAAAGAATTTTTTAATTCTAATTCTTTCTAAAAATGCAAATTTCATTATTAGGGAGGGAACTTTAAAGAATATTTAAATGTTTATAAATTCTGATTATTACTTGTAAAAAATTTTCAGTTGAATTACGTTAATCAAAAACAACATATATAGAATATTTCCAAATAGTACATTTTGCATTTCCTATAATGAAATATTCAATGCAAAAGATATACTCAGCATTTGTAATATGGAAAACTGTTGCAGTCAGCAATTCTGATGGAACCATAGCCGTTGACTTAAATACATATTGAAGATATATGTGTTACTTTTTTTGAATAACAACTGTCAATGAATATAATATAAACGTTAATGTATTGTATAAAATAAAACTCAGCTAAATTTGGAATGTGTCGGAGCAGGAAGATTCTTCAAGAGACATCATTGTTGGCAAGGAAACGGCAAAACAAAACGCTCTGTTGCTACACTCCGATGTAAAGATATATCAATGTTTCTTTTTCAATCGCGCTTGACAACATCGTTTTGCATCCTTCGTAATTTATGTCAAGGGAAAAGGAAAGTTTGAGCGATGAGTTCAATCGACCGACCTTGTTAAAGAAAGAGGGGGGGGGAGCGCTCTATTTTTTATTTTATTATTATTATTATTTTCATTTTTGTAGCTCTTCATTTGGGTCAATAGGAGCGCAAAGTTTATTTTCTGTTTCGCCTTGGCTTCCCTCAGAACAGCGTAACTAATTGAGAAATCGACGCAAACGATATATTCCTAGCGCTTGACAGATTAACGCAGACGACATTTCTCCTAACTCCACTATCTAAATGAAGAATCCTTCAGAAAAACTCGAGGGCCGAAAACGATTTCGTAAACTATTTGTTTGTTGAAGGAGGGCCACGTGTTTTTTCTTAAATCATGATTTGTTAATTTTTTTTAACCTTCGTTTGTTTATTTCTAAGTGTTACAATGAAGAAAATATTCTTTAAGGAATAAATAAATAGTTCGTTTGTTTGTATTTATCTATTCCTTTTGTGTGAATGTCAAAAATGATTTGTTTTTTCCTGCTGTACCTAAAAACAAAAAGGAAAAAAATTAATAAAAATATTGAGAAATCGATTGTCAGTTGAAAGCAATATAGTATATTAGCTAATTAATATGAAAGAAGAAGAATTGTTATACTTGGCATAGAGCCGAAAAACTAAAGTTACATTTTTTATATTTTAATTATTTTAGTCAAGTATACATTTTCTTTCAGGATATCTATAGACTTCTGATAAATGTTATAGCAGGCGTCTTAATTCCCTTTATTTGCCCAACCAATCATAATTTTCAAACGATTTTGACCGACTTCAAAAATGCTTAGGAATACTGATTTGTTCTTTACTCCAAAACTTAAAATTTAAGAAATTTCTTCATTTCGATTACATTCGTTTTTATAATTTATCTTCCGACAAAAAATGTTTCCAATTTATTATAATTGATTTAATTATGTAATATTTTTGCAGAATATTTAGGAATTTCAGTTTTGTTATTTTATCAAGAATGACACTTCAAATAAGCGGAGCCTGTTTTAAAAGTTGAGATCTTTGACAAATTTTAATCTTTTCATTTTTAGGATATTTGGTGGTAAATTGGAGAAATTAAATAAATAAGAAACCTTTAAAAATGTGCGCACACAACGTAAAAGAATGAAATTGTTTGATTTCCTGTGTTATTTCTCCTGCTTCCAAAGCTAAAGGAAAATTTTAAAGTCTCCTTTTAATTTTTTTCAAAATAGTTCTTAATAAATATGATTAGGTTAACAGAACAATCTAATAGTTCAAATATAAATAACATTTTTTAAGTACTTTCAACTTCTTGATATTGCACTTTAATACCATAATTCAATTAATCACAGTGTTGTTCCTATAACTTGTTATTTTGACAGCAATCACTGAATTAAGCGAACCGTCTTAGAACTTAACATCTCGTTCAAATAACTGAACTTACAAATTCTCCAACCTGTTACATTCTACCATCACACAAAGGGACACAAGCAGCTCCTACCAAGATTTATGTTGAGCAGATGTCTCTCTCAATACGAAAAATTTTAGTTTTGTTAAGTATTGAACCCACAACCCTTTTCATACGAGAAAAATGGCTTTAATCAGAGGATTTAATTTACTTGAACATAATTAAAATATTTTATGAATTTAAGTAGAAATATTTAATTTGCATTTGTGACTTCGGAAGTTTTAAAGTCGTGTGTACAAAATGAATTAGGATTTCGACTCTTTCTTGGTACGTGGACTCGAATCAATATCTAGTCAGAGAAATAAATTACCGAATCGCTAGTTGTCCCATGCATGATGAATGTACTAGTTGGTGATGTATGGAAGTGTAAATGGACGTTATTTCACTCTCGAGAGAAGGAGGAAAAACCCGCCAATCTTATTCCGTCGTCGGGGCCTTGAGCCGGAATGATAGTGGGATTTCTGCTCCGATGGAAAAGGTCACTCATTCAACAGCGGAACTGTTTAAAAACTGCGTTCTCACCCTGGTGTCGCCGTCGCTTGATTGACAGGAGGCGATGGTTGCGTCTCTTCTGGAATCGCACGCTCATCGCCATTGCGTCGATCGAAATGCGAAACAAATAAAGGGGACAATTTTTTTTATTTGCATTTTAATTATAGAAGATAAAATGTACTAAAACTTTAATCACATATTTAGCAGACATGTAAAATTGTATCTGAAATTTTACAAACGTATTTTTTTCTATATTTTTTTGATTGTAATGTTGTTCTATTTAAATGAAATAAAATATAACTATCGCCTTTAGGAATAATTAAAATTTAGCCATGATTAAAATAAGTTTCTTTAAACAAGATTAGAATAAATCGCTAATTTCAAACATTCCTAATAATTTCGTGAAAGCAGATTTTTTATAAAATTTAGGATAATTTATATGTAATTAAGAGATATTTATTACAATTAATGTTAAATTTTTAAATAGACATTATAAAAGCAGTTATAAAAGAAGATTAAGTGAATTCAAAAATTACTATAAAATATAGATAACAATAAAAAAATTAAATTTGAATCAAAAGCATAAAAAAAAAATTAGCGAAAGAAATACACATTACGTTATTACAATATGTTCCGATTTCTTATTTATGAGGTAAGCCTTTAAATACTCTCGAACCCTTAGTGATTTTATGCCTGGTCAAGTGACAAGTTTGAAATTTGAGTTGGCTCTCTATTCCATGTTATATGACTGGAAAGATTTTGGAGCCAATAGAAGTTTAACGTACAAAGGCCTACTCATTTTATAACAGTATTCAACTGTGTTAATTAGAGTGCTGATTATCTTATGGTTACGAAAAAGATGCATTTTCCCCATTAGACTATCGTGGTCTCAAGATATTATTAGTAATTACAAATATTAAAAGTATCCTTTTATACCAAAACGCGCGTATTAAGTTCTGAGTTTATGTTTGAATATGCAATGAAATTATGTTTATTTATCCGAATATGTTATTTACTTCCAAATTAAATAAATTGCTGAAAATATTTCAGTTTAATTAGAATCATATATTTATTTGTTAAATTAAAACTATATTCATATGTTCTCTGGAATATTAAAGGTTTTGCCACCAAAGTTATGAAAAAACAAATATTCATTTTTGCGATGTACATTTTACAATTTTTTTTATAGAAATATTTAAAATTAAAACACCAAAATAATTCAATGAAACAATTAGACATATTGAAAATTCTATATTTCTATGTAAAAGCTACTCTGTAAAAATTACTTGTAAAAACTACTCTGTATTGTTAATGAATATTTAAATCCGTATTTTAAATGTAGTGAATTATCTATTATTTTGAATAAAGGTAACATTAAATTCAGGGAAAAATAATAATAAAATAATGGCTGATTAATATCAAAATATTGATATTAATATCTTCGCAATCTGCAAACAAAATTACTTTTTAAGGAAAATTTAATAAATATCATTTTTAGTGTAAATGTGAGTCGAGATGACAATTCTAGACAACACTCCAAATGTCTATATCTTAATTTAACAGTTCATGGGTTCGATTCTCTTCTCGAATGTGGATATTTGAGTGGATATCAGTTCACTAACAACCGCGTCCAAGTCCCCCTTACTCTCGTGTGCAAAAAGTAACCCCAGAGTGACACTTAATCCAGTGGAAAAGAAATAAAACCGAAAGTCTTAGAGCATAATCAAAAAAAAAATCACATTCGAGTTACGCTTTACACATTTTTTATTTGATACACAATTTACTAATTTGATGTTTACAGATTCGCGCGTAAATCTTTTGATAATTATTCTTACTATGTAACTAATTTGATATGCTTTTGGACGCAAATTGATCAAGCATTCTTTCTCTAATTATCTGCTCTTTGAAGTTGATTTTAATCCACCTTTCTCTTAGTTAACTGCAAGTTTTGTAGTCTGCATTCTCATAACTTCTAATAGATTTAAGAGTGTATGTATATATATATATATATATAACTATATATATATATATATATATATATAACTATATATCTATATATATATATATATATATATATATATATATATATATATATATATATATATATATATATATATATATATATATATATATAACTAGTCAAACATTACATGAGATATCAACATAAGCAATAAATTGTACGAGTATTATTCATTAATATATTATTCTTGAAAGTTTATTCTTGTGTAAGTTCTAGAATTAATTTTTCATTGAACACATTCAAGTTCAAGAATAATTAATTCCTGAGTGGAATATTTAATTAATTATGTTTGTTATTTTAAACTTTTCTAGATTTTTCCTTGAAAAAATTTTCGAATTTATTTTAAGTTTTCTTTTGCTTGTGTTTAAGTTGCTCGGTGTACGAAAGGTCTTTTTAAGAGATTCATATATATATATATATATATATATATATATAATCTTTTAGTCACGAATAAGCATTCGTATTGAAAGCAGAACAATTGAGTTACTTACAAACAAACTCAATTTACATTAATTTCGGTATTTTGAAAAAAAAAATCCAAGATAAATTTGAATAATTTTAAACCTAGGAAACTTAAAAGAGAATCCATAGCAAGAACAGTACAACGTGCTTTCCAAAGGAAAGGTTGACAGTTCTAACTATTAAAAGAACCTTCCTATCACGTGTACTGTAATGCGATGCTGATAGAATCAACACGTTTCAGAAATCGGTATTTTGGAGGACGCACATGGGAAGAAGTTGATAATTATCTTTCTCGAGAAAATACTTCTTTGTATTTGATTAAAAGATGGGGAAGGGGTGGTAGAGGCTGTATCGATGCCAAAGAAGTTTCATTAATCGGAACGAAAGTGTTGAATCAGAACGGCCACGTGTAGGTGAGGCAGATGGCTCGATACCTGCTGGATGTGGGGGCGGATGATGCTCAACCCTCCCTTACGGATGTTGACAGAAAACACAGGTGCAATATCGTCTGCTTTTTTTTCTTTCCAGCATTGCGAAACATGCGAAAGGACTTTGTAAATGTGATTGACGTACGAATACATTACTATTGTAACAATGGTTTAAATATTTTTTTTATTTAATTCTGATTCTGAAGTTCACGGAAAAAAAATAAACATCCGGTTGTAGAAGTTTGATTTTGGGATTTATTTTAAATGTCACTGGGTTAATTGACGGATTTCGTTTTATCAGACCACTCGATTTCAGAGAATTCGAACAAGCAAATAACGCCTCTTCTGTAAATTTTCCCCGTGTGAAAATATCTTATTTGTTTACCCAGTTTTATTTAAGGAAATGCCCTTCGCTTTCATTTTCTTGCTTTATGAAGGAAATGAATGTTGCCACGCGATGCAATATAAACTTAAACAGACAATAAAAATTTGAAAATGAACACGAAATCAACATATTGACATGTTAATCTTAGTTTAAATAATTAATGTCACTAAAAACATTTTACGTTGATTTCATTTGTATGTAATTTTAACTTAAATTATAATATAAATATAATTTCTATAGCTGAACATTTATTTTTTTTAATGACTATGTTCAAAAATTAAGAAAAGAATGAATTGAATATGTTAAGAAGAAAAACTGCAAAAAAGGAATTAGGCTCTTTATTATATATATATATACACACACATACGCACAAATATGTTTATTTATTTGAATGATTTTTTATTGGTACAAAATTAATTATAAGTAAAAGTTAACTATCAAATTTGTTTGAAATTTCTTATTCATTAAAAAAAATTATATTTCATTAATATAATTACGCTGTGTTTTTAATTATTATTTTGTTAAATAGAAGATGATAATGAAGAAAATCTCTTTATATATGTATCCTTATTAAAATAGGCAGGAATTAATATTAAAATGAAGTATTCTTTTCAAATAATTTACATAATGTAGTAGAAGACATTTATGTGTAGTAAAATGTTTGATGTGAGAATTCTGTGTATCCGTAAGTTAAGTACTTAAAATGGAATATTCTTTTAAAATAAAATCCTCACAATAATTTACGTAAAATGTCTTTATATGTAAGAAGTCTTTAAAAATTATAATTTTTATAATTAGATTATTCAAATAAATGATATTTTTTAAAGTTATAGTAACTTAATACAGAATGTTTCCTGCTTTCAATTAATTCATGAATTTACCATTTTTCAGAGATAAATACTTAAAATATAACTCAAATTTATTTAAAATAAAATATATATGTAATAAATTCTTATTAGCTCAGCATTAGAAAATTCAAAAATATGAAACTGAAATAGTTAAAATATCATTAATTTATTAAAATTATTATATCATAATAAGAGACATATTTTTAAATATTGATAATTCAAACTTATTCACAAAGTAGTAGACGATTTTTTTACTCCTACAAAGAAAATTCTGTAAATCATCTATATTTTTATAATATTTTAACCAAAATTTAGAGAACCGAACTAATAACTGAATTTATCGCCTTGGTCTTCAACTCAACAGTTCACTGGTTTGATACCATTTCAAGTATAGATACTTGTAATTCGAAATCTGTTTTGAATTGTATGCCCTAATTAAATTACCCTGGATATTAAAAAAATAACTATGGAGAGGCTTTAAAATCCTTTATATATATATAAAACATAAATGAGTTAATTTGTTTTCTTATTTTGGCATCATCTATAAATAAAATGAAGTGATGATGATTATTCATTTGATATCTAAGTAGCAAAGATATACTGGAAATTCAAAACAAAATTTAATTTTCAAAATGGATAAGAAATTTTTAATTAGTTATTTCTTGAATCAATTTTAGTCAGAAGTTTTAAAATCGTTCATCAAATTGCTGAAGTTTGTTAAATCAAAATTCTTAAGAAGAAATATCTTTTGTGTAAATAAAAATACCAAGCAAGATGACACTACTACAAGTTATAACAAAACTCATTTTTTTTTCAAGATCTGTTTGATGACAGAAAAGTTCTAGTTTTGTTGAAATTTCAGAGATCTTGTGTAATAAACCATTTCGTTAATTAAGTCTATTAAATGAGCGTATTTTCTAATTGGGATCTGGTAAATCCCGTTACCAGAAAACTGGGATTTCCCTTATCAGTTCTTAATGAACACGTTTGCTCCTATAGGAAAGGGAAAACACTAAGAAGAGACAACTGACAGTTTACGGAAAACAAAAAGATCAACTGGAATAATGTTTCCCATCAACTATAATGAATATTCATAGCTTTTTAACGCTAATTAGAGTAGTAATTAACGCTCTGTATTTATTTCTTCAATTGTTTTCCTTTAGGTATTTACATTTTTATTGCTTTTGTGATTGGTTACTCACATTTTTACAGATTGAATATTGTAAATGACACTTTGAGCAACGACTATGTGACGAAATTGCAACTTAAATATCATACTAATCAGTAAACACTGATATTTAATCAACAGAACAACGTTGGGTACGCTGGATAAACAATTTTCGAAATTGACATTTTGAGCACCTTTGGTGCTAATTTAAAAAGTGCTAAAGTTAAGTTGCATGGGACAGACTTTCATTCTGTCCAATGCAACTTAGATTTTTAGCTTTCTTCTTCAGACGATTTAAAGTACTTACGAACCTCAATCACTTATTGCATACGTTCCAATTGTTATGAATACAGTTCTGCATTGATTGTTTGGCCCGTTACTAGCAACTCATGAACCACTTGACGGACGTCCACCAGACACTAGTTTTATCTCAGAAGGACAGATCTCTCGACTTGAATTGGTCTGGACCTGCCATATGTTCCTTTACAGCACTGTCCTCCGAACGCTTGACAAATTAGACGACTTGTTGTAGCAACTGATAAGCCCACTGTGAATCGTAAATCAAACAACACCGAAAAAGCTCCTTCAAACGTTCATTTCTCTTCTCTACTGTACGAGTTATGATTGATGAATGCGCGCGATAGAGCTGCTTTTGTAACGACTCATATTTTTACTCTTGACTGACTGGTGTCTCAACCACGTCATATATTAATTTGCATACTTATTGTCTCTGCATTTAACGGCAACATTTAAAACTTGTTGCGGTATTTATATAATTTATTCGTTCAATGATATTATAATATCAAGTGATAAGAAGGTACAATATTTATTTTCCTAGCTTTGTTTCTTCTGCAGACAAAAATCGTCTATTGTAAAGTGTTGCATTTATGCAGTAGAATAGAGGATAAGGAAAGATACGATTGTAACAAGAGATAAGGTACTTACGAGATTATAATTGTTCCTAATTTACTATCTTCTAATAATTTAGGAGATGATAAATTTCTAATAATTATCATCTGTGCAATAGATATACACACCAAGTGAATGATATTTTTGGAAGACAATGTTATATATGGAACACAATGATTGAATACACTGGTTATGGTTAAAATTAATGTGTGCCCTCATGAGATTAAAAGCATACGGTATAACGATTGTTGTTATACTTTATTCTTTGGAAGATCTACGTTTGAATATCAAATAATGACAAACAGATTAATTAGTATTTTCACGTTTTTGAGATTCTATGCAAACTTTTCTGTTATTGCTTACAAAAGATTTCACTTAAAATTGTATAATATAATTATGTTTTTTTTTAGTTAGGCAAAGATAAGTATAATTGAACTTAGAAGAAACTTTTATTTTCTCAAATATTTCGTTTCGTAAAATTTTGTCTCATGATCTCATACATAAAACAAACTAAAATGAACATTTTCTCTTGGTCAAAGAATACCAACTAACATTTCTATACAGCGAAGCATATCATGCATATTATATTATGTCAAGCTTTTACGTTATAAACACAAAAGAGATCTCTTCTTGTGTTAATGCCTTTCACTATAAGGATTTTATTTATATTTTACGACTTAATTGCATATGGAAATGTTTTCTGCTGTTTCTAATGCTCATTTTACGATTTTCCTCTTTGTAAAATTGTCTACTTTGACTTGGGTTCTTGATGTTTTTCATTATTAAAGGATGAAATGGACCCGTTGAAATACTGTTCCAGCGACCTTTTTCCGTATTTGTTTTTGAGGAGATCTTTTTCTCTGTGTACGCTAATCAAAATTTAATCTGAAAGGTCAGGGGAAGGTAACACAGAGTTTCGAAATATATTATTTTTCTCAACGTTTTTTCCTTTGACATTCAACAAAATGAGTGATATGTGCTCTATTTTCTATATTTTTTCATTGATCTAAAGAATAATATACTGCAAATCTCATCTTTATATAGTTTTATTGATCAAGAATAAGAATCAGGAAAGATTATTTTATTTAAATTTTAATGAAAAAAATACTTTGAGACTGTTAAATGTTTGTATTTGCTTTCGTATAAAGCGCACTTGTGTTTCGTTGAAAGTATGTCTAAAATGAGTATAAAGAAAAAAATATTTGAATTGCATACTTTAAATTAATATTACGATTCGTCATAATGATCAGTAATAAATTCGTTTTTCAAAAATGTGTATAGATAACGGTAGGTCTTGTAAACTTGTGCGTCTTATAAACCGGCAAAAATTGTATATATATATATATATATATATATATATATATATATATGAACTACTTAGGGAACATTCTAACTACTAAAGTTATTATAAGTATTTATTAAAACAGCATATTTACCTTTCGGAAGAAATTTTCATATGTAATGGTTATATTAATGCCTCAAAGGAGAAAACCCGGAAAACTTTCATGCACCCACCATAACCAACCTACATGCAAAAGGCAGGACAACGATCATTTTATAACAACTATTTATCACACAAATCATTTTATTTTTGGAAGCTTAGATGGAAATGGGTCAACTCTGGCGTTAACACACTATGGCCGTGTTTCAAAATGGCCATGAAGTAATTTTGTGCTTAGCGATATCTATCGTTAGAAATAAGAAGAAAAAATTGTATCCAATAATAATAAACTATTTTTAAGACTATTCTGCTTCAGTATGTATTGCATGAAAACTAATGATAAAGGACGAGTTAAATCTTTTAAAAATTAATTGAATTGAAAGGAGGATAATATATAACTTCTATAATTGATATTTTTAAAACTCTAGGGATTATTTAAGCAGTTGCAACGAACGCATGTGTATCTAAAGCGAGTTTAGGTTTCATTAATTTGTATTCCTATTGCATAGAATTTAAGAAACTTTTGTTGTGCTAATATAAGAATATGTATAAACAGCATTATATGTAAGGAGAAGGAAAAAAGTATTTAACGACGAAGAGGATGGATTAACGATTTTTTTAAAAATTAACTTAAAGAGAGAGAGAGAGAGAGAGATTTCAGTGTATCTCATTCCATTTCCAACTATGTTGTTTTATTATATGATACACTAGGACACTTTTAATAAGTCTCAATAAACTCATTTACGTGTGTTGTTTTATTGTTACACTTATGCAGGGATAAATTATTAAAATCTATAAAATGTTTTCATTAATTTCAATTACTACCAGTTTATAAATTATTTCTTACATTTTAATTAAATTTTATCTGAATTTTAGTCGATTTAGCTAAGAGATTTATATACAAGGCAATAAAAATAATCAACACCACTGTTACATTAAATTAAATTGGGGCAAAAATAAATGATTTCTCACGCCTTGCATTTGCAAAAACATCTCATATTTTTTCCATTGACGCGAACGTCTCCGGAGTGATGCGCGTCACACCTTGAAGACGTCAAGAGACATAAGATCCGGTCACGACTATAACGCGGAGACATTCTGACGCACTTAATGGACGCTCTTTTATGCAACTCGGCTTTATGTCTCAGGTAAGCCGTCGTCAACAATGTGAATGAGGATTTAACGTGTTCTTTTCACCTGTTGCTGCTGTGACGTCACCAGTAATTAAACCATTCATTAGACTCGACGGATTAAGAATGCTCATAAGTGGAATAGAAATCCACGTGTAGATCAGTGGGGCGCTTACGTAAAATGGATCATACGAGAAAATAAATGGAATAATATTTACACTGTTCGTTTGATAGAAATCGTGCGAGAAGGCTGTTTTGTAATGGAAGGTCGACAAGTAAATGAAAAAGAATATCCAGAGCTGATTGTGAAAAATAAAAGCTAGTTGACAAGGTATAGGTTATTGATGTTAAAGGAATTTTTTTTATTTCATTTATTTCCATACGCGTAAAAATTCAGGTTTCGGTTAAAATAAAAATAAATCTATTACTTTTATCGAAACTAAATTTAAATTCAAAAAGATTTTAATCTTTTATTCAAGTATACAGGCAATAAAAAAGAAATGTCAAATTTATTTGACATTAAAGTTTTTTTTATTCGAATTTACTTGATTATAAAAACTATAATGATGAATGCGATTTAAAAATATAATTCTTCAATAAAAAATTAATTAAATTTTTAGGAACTAACCATTTGTATAATGGTTAGAGAAAATCTAAAAATTAAACAACAAAAATAATGCTTTGGAAATAAATTTAAAAAAAATGATTTATTTATTTTATAAATGCGCTTTAAATAGCAAAGAGTTATATCGCACTGGATTAATTATAAGACAGAGTTCTTCGAAGCAAAAATTCTAATGTTGACTCCAGTTAATATTAAGGTAAGGGTATTTCTGCTTTCTCTTCAGGTATGTCTATCAAAGTGAGTGCTTAGTAATTTTCCCGTGTTTTTGTCTTTGAGATAGATGTATATGGTTCCCATCTATTACGATTTACTTGAAGACGGTATGTGGAATTGAACATATTTACATACCATTTCAGTTGTTAAACTATTGGTACATGTGTTGGTTTCACTATAATGAATACCGTTTCTTATTATCTATCCGACTGATTATAAAAATTTGTTTCATATTTTATTTTCTAAATTCTTCCCTTCTTGGGTTATTTCCTACACGGTGTAAAATGAAAAATAGCTGCGTAAATTTTTACATCCTGTTTATTTTTATTCAGAAAAAATCAGTATTTTAAGAGATTGTTTCAAACTTTTTTATAACTTTGCATTAAAATTACTTTTTTCATTTGTTAAATGTTGCATTTAAAAAACTACAGACAATAATTTCCATATCCAATTAGTCCCTTTATACGGAGTTATAGGAAAAATATTTCCTTCTCTAATTGATTAGTTTATATTTATTAAAAATGTCTTGTAAACTTCTTGTGTTGGTTTGAAATATTTTGTAGTTTTCCAAGACAAATTTTAAGAAATGTTGTTACTATTACGTTTTTTACCTTAGAATAGTTAATTTCAGGATGTCAGAATTGCGTGTGCAAAATATATGACAGCTAAAGTAATGTTCCACTGTATTATTTTTATGTTTTTATTTCAATGATTTACATAATTTAGGTAGAACTCTGGCAGCTTAAATAAAAATTTCTGGGCTCTGTAATCTGATATTCAAACATTCTAATAATCAATATTTGAAGATTTAATTTGCGTTCATGTACTTATTTGTTACTTGAATGGGCCGTGGTAGGTTAGGGTATCTTCCTTCCGTCCGGAAGGACGGGATTCCATTCCCAATGCCGCCAATGATCCACCGAGTATACGCGATATACGTGCTCGTTAAATCTATGGAATTAAAAGTTCTGTGATCGATTATTGAGCAGTTATCATGGGTGTAATGATCTGGAGAAAATTTCCTAATCCTCTAGATCAAACTACCTCTACTGATGCCCTTCAAGTCCTTGGTGGCTTCCCTCCTCTGCATCTGAAGGCAGATCCCTATAAGAAACGATTCAAGTTATAGAATTATGGTTCGACTACTAGTGTTAGCGACAGAAACTAGTCTTCTGAGAATGCATGGACTCGTACTTTGAGGAATGATCTTCTCTGGACTCATAGACAAGTGGAATAGCCACCTATTCCTAACCATCTTGACCATTTTGTCTACACCGATGGCTCCAAGATTGACAACAGAGTAGGATGTGCCTCCATTATTCTTCACAATGAAGTTATGGTCTGGAGCACCAAAGTCCGACAGAATGATGACGCAACGTATTCGAATCGGAAGCTTCTGTCATTCTTCTTACCATGAAATATGTTCTGGAACACAATGTTCCGGTCTGCCACATCCACACAGACTCTAAATCTGTGCTTTCGATCCTCTCTTCTACAGTCATCAATTGTTACGTCCTCAGCGACATTAGGGAGATTCTCACGAACAACCCCCAGACTTTTACTTTTCACTCGGTAAAAGCACATGTGGGCATCCGTTTCAATGAGGAAGCGGATAAAGCCGCCAAAGACGCAATCACAAATGAGGATATTGGAATCACAGTCCGACTTAGCAGGCAACAGCTTATCACCCTTACCAATAAAGACGAACTACACAGATGGCAACATCTCTGGGAGTGCTCCCCCAAGACCAGGAGACTTTATTCATTCTTTCCTAAAGTATCTAGAAAAAGAATCTTTGCAGACTTCCACTTCAACCAGTTTCTCGCCGATCATGATTCCTTTATAACCTATAGAAGAACGATTCTATAGATAAGAGGACACCTGCCCACATGATGGAAAGACTCAAGACATCAATCACCTCAAACTCGACTGTGAGCACTACGCTGATTTCAGGACACGCAATTTCCTAAGTTCTGCTAGAGCTGATAAAACCCCACAACTCCTCTCCAACAAAGGCTTCCGGAAGAGCATGCGGGAGATTCTACTACAAGAAATGCACTACCAACTCACTGGCTGACTAAGCCTCTTATGTTCTCTGTACATATGTAAAATTTCTTATCTGTATTTAATATGGTATCATATCATTTTGAAGCACGATTGAAAGAAGTCGAACAACAATTATTATTACACCTTTCACTCGTAAATTGAATCAGTAATCGTAGAATGGAAAATTTAGTTTTTAACCGCTATAAAAGATAATAAACCGGAAATGATTTTTCCAATTTCCTAAAGCGTACCACTAGAAATATAAAAAGTTTGAATTACAATCAAATAAAAATATGAAAACTTGAACTGCCATATGTGACACATCAAATTAATCTCAACATACAAACTCACTTTATATTGTAACCTAGTTTGTATTGTTGTATTGTAACCTAGTTTGTATTGTATCTTATATCATACTGTTTTGTAACCTTGTGTGTATTTTATTATTATAGGCCAGATTGGCCCCCTCTTCCAGTCAGAGCGAGTTCCAATGAAGGTCTCTCTCCCCCCATCATTTGGAGCCTTTTTTGTGGTCATTTGACCTTAGTGACCACCTGAACCTTGACTTCGGCCATGTGATGCATCTCTTGACTGGATTACGCAACGACGTTCACTCACAGAATACCTTCGGGTAAGTCGGCGTTCCATTCAGAATATTACCCCTCTAGATCAATGTCAAAATTGAGAGAGTGGATTCTCCGGTGGTGCCATCTATAGGAGGAATTTACAGCAAAATCATACTTTCACCTTCTTGGTGCTCTGGTTAAACGAAAGATGTATCCAACTGACTTAAATTCGCAAGTCAATGGCACAGCAAGCTTGGCTTGTCTAAGTGTTATAAGAAACCACAAAAACAATTGTTACTTAAACTAAAGTGTAAATAATTGGTAATAATCTGAAAGGCAATTCACTTCAAATGGTAATTTATGAACCATGAGAGAAATACAATGGGCTACTGAAGATAGAATAGATTAAGACTAAAAAAAACAGTTATATCATTTTTAAGCACGATTGAAAGAAGTCGAACAATAATTATTATTACACCTTTCACTCGTAAATTGAATCAGGAATCGTTGAACTTAAAATTTAGTTTTTAACCGCTATAAAAGATAATAAACCGGAAAGAATTTTTCCAATTTCCTAAAGCGTACCAAGTGAAATATAAAAAGTTTGAACTACAATCAAATAAAAATATGAAAACTTGAACTGCCATATGTGACACATCAAATTAATCTCAACATACAAACTCACTTTATAACCGTTAATATGAATATTTTCGATCAAAACAATATATATTTGACAAAATTGGTATCGAACCAAGAATGTATCCAATCCATTGAAAGACGCTTTTCCTCGAGCTACCATTGTAAAATCCATAAAAAAATTAGTGGATTTCGTTTCTACCACTTTTTTTATATTTTATAATATTATACATTCAGCTAGAAACATTTTTGTATGTTGCATTTCTTACTATCTTTTAGTATATTTATACACATTTTATTTGGCTTCGGATGTTATGATATGAAATTCTACTAAATCTATATTTGATTTTTTTCGTGTTGAATTTTTTTGTTTAAAGGAACTTCTGTTTGCAGTGAATGACAATAAAGAATAAATGTTTGTAGTTTTTGGACCATATTTATACAACTGTTTAGTTTTTATCGTACTGCCGCCTCATGCTTCATTTAATCTTCTGCCAGGTTGCGTTTTGTATCTTATTTCATTGAACAACATTAAATTATATTTTAAACTTAATCTTTTCTGCTAAGTTTATGACAAGTATATGATTATTATTTAAAATTTATAAATAAGTAAACTAGTTTATGATCATTTTAATAATACTTTTTTATTCAAATTATTTATGCTAGTAAAATTTTGCCTATTCTTACTTTTATAACTTAACGTTGTAAATGAATATGTTTAAAATTAGGAAATATTTTATGTTTGAGTATAAAATTTAATAAGTTGTTTACTAGCTTACAAGTGTTTTTAATAATGTATGCAAAAAATAAAGCAAAAGAATTTCGCACATTTTAAAGGCTATATAATTCATATATTATCTATATAATTCAAGGGCTATATAATCCATATATTATCTATATAATTCATATATAAACATATATGTATGGGAGTCATTTTAATGCTGTGTTTCAGAAATATTGTTAAAATAACTGCATAGGAGCTAAAGCCATTTAAATAGTGATTTAATTAACAAATGTCAAATTTTTTGATGACACATTCACTAACACATAAGATAACAATTGATTACTCAATACAATTTGCGATATTTATTTTAAATTAGAGAGAGTATGATATGATCATTCTCTTTCAATCTGTTGCTATAGTAATATGTGAGAAGCACGATGTCCTAAATTCATTTATTTCTCTTTTAAGTTTCCAAAGATGTTGATTATCCTTAGTAGTAGAAGATGAATATCATTGCCATAGACGGATTAATTAATGCTATATAAAGATATGAATAAAACTGTAGAAAAAATCAAAATTTGGAAAATAATTAGTTTTCAGTTGCGTGATACTTGATTGCGACAAATTTGTGATTTAAAAAATTAATTAAATCATAAATGTTGAGCTGGCATATAACGTGTTAATCACAAAGACTGATAGAGAAAAATGTATGTTTTCGTAACTGGTGACAAATTAAAATTTAATGCTGAAAAATATTTTTGAATTTTGAAATTTGTAAAACATTGCAATACTTTTAATATAGCAACTAGAGCAAACCAGTTAAAATTGGAAAAAAAAAATCAAAATTTATTTTTATTTATTCTTCACATTAATAATTATTATGTGTAGACCATGTTCTCTAAAAACAGTTTATCTGAAATTTGATTTTCAATTAAAAGACGCATTTACTGCAGTGATAATTGAATTTCATAATTTAATTTCTCCGGAATTAAGAAAACTATTTAATTTTAATCAAGCAATTCTCAACTTGAGAGAGAAAGAGATAGAGATAAGGACAGAGAGAAAGAGATAGAGATAAGGACAGAGAGAAAGAGATAGAGATAAGGACAGAGAGAAAGAGAGAGAGAGAGAGAGGATTTATTACTTTTCTATTTAAAGTTTATTATTTTCCTTGACATTTTTATCATTTTCTTCTTTAATTTTAAACAGGCTGACTTTATGATTTATAAGAAATAATATATTATTAAGGAATTTAGTGTCATCATTAATTAATTAAAATAGTTATTTAAGAATCTAAAATCTAAAGTTTGAAAACGTTAGTTAAATAATTATTATTGCAAATTTATAAGAAAGTTATCACTATAATACGTAAGCACTTTTAGCAGAGTAAAAAATATAAAGCTTTAACTTATTACAAAATAACTGTATAATGTTTGTATAAAAATTTAAATTTAATAAATTTGTTTCATGTGAATTAAAAGATAAAGACACTTTCCTGACCTTTTTAAAATACAAAAATTTATTTATTGTACACTGTATATTAATGTAAAAATAATGGCAAGAACACTTCTAAAAAGTTTTAGCATATATATTTTATTTGCATTTATAAAATAACTTGAAATTTTATAAGAAATTCTAAAATAAATTTATGTTATAAAAATAAATATAATACTTGAAGTTTGCGTGAATTTTTACATTTAGTATTACAATTTAGAAAAAAAAATTGTATATAATTTATCCTTTAATTTTAAAATTTATTTAGTTTATTTGTTATTAACTTTACAAATATATAAGTAAAAAATTATAAATAAATAAACTAAAACACAGAAATTTTAATCTGTAATTTTTATAGTAATATGGATATTAATTAAAACAAAAGGTACTGTGTAGAATTAATTAAAAACTTGAACTTAATTATTTAATATTCATAAAAAAATTCATATGATAAAATTTATTTTATAATTATCTCTGTGTAAATAAGATTTTAAAAATTTTGTCTCTTAAATAATAATTATAATGATGATAAGAATATTTTAAATTTTATATATACTTTTTCTATATGTTCATGAATGAAATTTTAAAAACTTTATTTAAGGACTATCTATAGAATCAACATTTATAGTGGAATATTATAATGATACTAACACAAAAACATTTTTATTTTATTACATTTTCGCAAATGTTTCTATACGATAATAATTTGGGGTTTGTTATCGTTTTTACATTTTCATAATTAATTAAAAGAATGGAAATATTTATTAATTTTTTTTCAAAAAGATTATGAAAAATTTTTTTTATTTGATATTAAAAAATGATAAAATATAAAAAAAAATAAATAAAGATAAATTAAGAAAGCTCATTACGGTGGCAGTTAAACTACAAGCGATAAAATGGAAGTTCTGTTTCCAAGCAGACGCGTGTTTCGCAGACGATCGGCTAGCAGCTTTTTAAATGTCAAAAGGTTTCAACTCTATGCATTTTATGTTTTGTTTGATTTTTTGAGTTTGATTGAGGAAGGTTTTATCTACAGTTTTAATTTTGCCTTGCGTGGAGGAATGGAACAGGTGCCTATACAGAAGATCCTGGATCAAAGAGAGGGGGAAGGGAGGAGTGGAGGTGCAGCTGCCTTTGGCAGCTGTGAGGCATCGGTAGCGGTATTTTACGACTTTGAACACCTTGGACTTTTCAAAAGAATCCACCTGAGACATTTAAATCTGAAAATTGTCGAATATCTATCAGAAACAAAAGACGCTTTAAATGTCACAATTTTATTTTATCTTGATGATCTTTTCAATAATTTTGTACAGCTCTCCAGTTTCCACGTTTATTTAATTCATAACCCTAAGAGAAAAATGTTACTAATTTCACTAAATTTTGAAAATATTTTCTCAAATTCAAATACTTATAAGCATTTTTATTATAAAGCTACTTAATGTTTATTAAATTACTATTCGGAAATATTATTATACTATTAAATATTGTTATAATAATATATAGAAAAGATATTATAATTATTTGAAGGAAATATTTACTGGAAATGTATTAACAGATAAGCTAAGTGATACAAAAGTTGCAGTTACAAAAGTTTAAAGTTTACAAAAGTTGCATAAAAATATATTTATATGTAAATGATAAACATAAATTTAATATTGTTATTAAAAGCTAATTTCTCTGCAATATTTCCATAATATATCAGGATTTTAAAGTAAAAATAAAACTTGTTCTAATGATTATTTTTTAACTATTTATAATAACGATTATTAATGCTTAGGTCACTGCTAAATTTTAAGTTAATTCATACATAAAAATTACTAAAAACGAAACAATTAAAAATTTAGAATTAGTTTAGTTGAAGGGTGAAGACTTTTTTCTGCTATGGAAAATAAATATGAGTATTACTCATTAAGTGAAATGCTGAAAATAACTTTATAGTGAAATAAAAACAATTAAATTTAATAAAATATGCTTAGTTATTTAGACAAGCTAGGCAAGGGAAGAATATGGATTCGATTAAATTATGAGTTTGCCAATATAATCTCTCTCCCATATATGTTTAAACTTAAGATTTTTAGAAATTTTTTTTTAACATTTTAAAACTGGTTAAATTTTGAAACTATTTTCTAATTTATAATTTTACTAAAACTAGATTAATAAAACGAACAATTTGTTAAGTATATATAATGAACATATTTTATGGTTTAACATAATTTTGTAAATTTTATTAATTATTTTATCAAAATAGAGTTATCACTTGATTTTTCAGAACAATGCATATTTTAAGTATGCATGCATTAAAATTATTTATAAAATAAGTGTCATATTATCCTTGTAATGAAGAAGGTTTTCTATAACATATTATTACTATTAATTTGCATTAGAAACATTGTCAAACAGAAGATTCTAAATTACTTATTATCATTATTAAAGAGTTTGCATAAAATACAAGTTTCATTTTTTAAATGTTGTTTTCTAACATTTAATTTGCCTTTTAACATATATTATAGGATTTTTATTGTTAGAACAAGCAAAATTTATATGTTACATTTATGCAAGCTATTAAAATAAATTTTTATTGTTCGAATTGAAAAATATTTGCATATTCATATATTAGTAATATTACATATTTAATCATGTATAATCAACCATTTCAACATCAGTTATATATTCAAAATGTATATAGTTAAATCAGACAATAATTTTTTCCAGTCCCTCAATTTACAAATAACGAATAGAATTTTTTAATTCTTGAAATTTACAGTATTTTAAATTTATAATTTCTGAATGAGAATAGTATAACCAATGTAGATAAGTAGATTTTGCTCTTACCTAACATGAAATTTAGTAGTAATAATTTATCGTACAAATCACAAAAAACTTGCTTACACGGCAAAACTTAAAAAAAGTTTCCAAATATAGTTATGCTAATTCAGAAATCAAGAATTCTCTTAAGGGACACTAGCTTTTTAAGAAGTGTAAAGTTGTTTCTACCTAGCAATGCATGTGGTTTCGGTTGGTTGTGAAAGGGGAAAATGATTGAGAATGAGGCAGGAAAAGCAACTTTTTATTTGTGGAATTATTATCTCCGAATTAATAAATGGGAAAATCTTTCTTTTCAATCAATCTAGATATTTTAACCTTACAGAAAATTTAATTTCCTTAATGCAATTTCTTGTAATTTTGTCAATTTTAGAAACAAACCAACTTAAATTTTTAACATAGGAAACTCGAATGGTAAAAGGATTTAGATGATGAAGAAAGGGAAATTTTCAGGAACATTGCTGGAAAAACAACCGATTAATCTTTGAAATTATGCGTGCTTAAATTACTGTTAAAAGAGGAAATTTTTGCACGCAGTTTTTAATGATTATAGTTATTATGACACCTGATGCTAAACCGTGCATCTATTTGTTAGGATTTTTTTTTCAACTAAATATCATGCAGTTTAGACAATGCTATCAATATGTTCCATCAGACTTTATAATATTTTTTAAAAATAATAACTAAGCGTCACTTAATATTGAATGTTCTGATAGCGAAGCTTAATAAAGTAAATTCTTTCAGAATTTTCCAGAATTTCGAGAATTTTCTATAAAGTATTTTTTAAATTTGAGTCTCAATGATACGGAAAATGCTTCTTTGTAATAAAGGCATACTTTATAATGAAATTCCACTATAATAGTTTTTTTCTCGGATTTTTTGCGTTTTGATTTTTTAATTTTTCAATGAAACTTTTCAACATTGCAACTTTATATACTGCTTTTTATTGAATAACATTTTAAAAAATTTAATTATTGCTTATTTAAAATGAATATTGAGTTAATTTTCTATTTTTCTTCAAAGTAAAATGCACTTCAGATTTGGAATATATGGTTCATTCTTCCTGATGGTCGATAAACTAAGACATAAACTAAACTAAGACGATAAACTAAGACGTCCCAGAGCCCATAAACTAAGACATATGAATGCTTAAAATCTTATAAATTCTGGGTCATATTATACAGTATAATTAATAAATATATAGTATTAAAAATATAATTATTTTATTTATTATTATTCATTATATAATTACATACTAGATTTTTGAACAAGAATTTTATTCATAAATATTTATTCATGAATAAATATTTATGAATAAAATTCTTGCACGAAATACTGTGGTAGTAAATTTAGTTTATATAGAAAGAGAGTTTATGCATTATAAAATATTCATACTGCTGCTAATCATTATAAAATGAAATCCTTGATTACAATAGAAAGTATTCTAAATCCAAAACCAAATTTAAAAAAATTAATTATAATAACGATAAGTTAAATAATGAATTCTGATTTACAGTTGATAAAAAAACAAAAGTTAAGATATTTATATTCATTTAACAAGCCATTTATTTTTAGATTCCATTTTCTCTATAACATTTAAAATTTATAAGATAAAACTTTAGCAAGTTGCAAGGCAAAATGAATTATCTCATTTGATAATGCATAATTTTACACAAATTACTGCATAATAAATGTTTGTATTTTATTTACATTTATTTGTAAATTGTATAAAAAAATCTATTATTTCATAAAGAACTAATGAATCGGGCATAATTTATCTTTCATTAACTATTTATTTATTTATTTTTAAATTTCAGAAAAAAGAATTAAACTTTTTATACAAAAAGCACTTGTATCAAAAATTTTTCTTTCTTTTTTTATTTCTTTTATAATGAGGATTTCAAGTGATGAAGAAATAGGAAAGTATATATGTAATTTTTTTTATATCACGAAAAAACTTTTTTTCATCCTATGTTTTTTTTTTTTTTTTTTTTTTTTTTTTGTCAAAACGAATGATTTTTGATGAAAAATGTTTGAAAAAAAAATGCTGTGACAAAGCTATATAAAAATGAGAACTGATAAAACTGAAAAAAAGGGAAAAGATCAAATAGTTGGAAAATGAGAACTCATGAATGCTTTCGATTTTCAGCATATTTTGATAAAACTTTGATGTAATTTCTATTTTTTCTAAATTTGCGAAAATTTTGATTTTTAAGCTGCAAGTTTATTCTCATTTACAAGTTATCAAAAAGCTTGTTTCTACAAAGTATTTTAACAAAGTATTTTAACACAGGAGCTACAAAGTACAAAGTATTTTAACACAGAAGACGATTTTTTACTGACTTACTTCAACTTCTTTAGCGTACAATAAATTTTAAACAGAAGAGAAAATGGAGTTGACGCGAGAGCATTTTCGCACTATGATTTACTACGATTTTAAAGCAGGATTAAATCAAGAAGATTGCATTCAATGGTTGCAATTAGAATTTGGTGATGAATCTTCATTACATGCTACTGTATTCAGATGGTTTAGAGAATTTAGAAGAGGTCGCAATTTTCTTCAGGATGAAGAACACACAGGAAGGCCGACGTTGGCAGTAATCCCGGATAATGTGTCTGCCATACGAAAAATGATAATGGATGATAATCGCTGTACCTATCAAATGATACAGAAGGAACTTAACATTGGATCCACCACCATACGCAAAATCATTCATGAAGAATTACATATGAAAAAAGTAGTTTGCCGTTGGGTTCCCCATAATCTAATGAGCACCAAAAAGAGGAGCGTGTCAGAATCAGTAAAGAAACTTTTAAATTGCTAAGTGATGGTGGCTACCGCATCATTTCTAAAATTGTAACATGTGATGAAACATACATACCGTTATTTGACATTCCAATAAGTCAAGAAAGCAAAGTATGGGTCTTTAAAAATGATCCCACTCCGACAATGGTGAAAAAACAACGCGCACTGAAAAAAGTGATGTATGCCGTTTTCTTCAGAAGTACGGCACTAGTCAAAGCCCGTACTTCTGAATATTGGAAGGAAAGAAGAATGTGGGAAGGCCCGTACTATGTTGGAAGGACAGAAGACAGTAAGAGCAAACTGGTATACCACTAAATGCTTTCCAGAAATTCTACAAGAACTGAATGTTAGGGGACTAATGCTTCACAATGACAATGCATCTTCACATACAGCCGGATGAACAGTTGAGTTTCTTAAACAAAAATAAATTCAAGTGATCGAACATCCGCCGTATTCACCTGATCTAATCATGTGCGACTTTTGGTTATTCTTTGATCTAAAAAAGAATTACGTGGACCTCGTTTGCATTCAGAAGAAGAGATTGATGTGGCTATAAATGCATTTTTTCATCTATTCCAAGAAATGAATGGCTTGAGGCATTGAATCTGTGGAAAATTCGTATACAAAAGTTCATTATTGCTGGAGGAGACTACTTTGAACACACCTAAAATTTTTTTATGCATAACTTTAAAAACCTAGTTGTATCTCAAAACTTTCTGAGTGACCCTCGTATATATATATAATTTCGTAATAATTTCATTTTGTTGTCGTATTTCTTGTTATTTAAATAAAACAAAATATATACATCTGTAAGGAGAGTTGAGGATATAGTATACAAAAAAATATTACAGATGATTGAATTGCAAAACAAGTTACGAATTAATTCTTTGGACAAAACAAATGTAGCGAAATCATTACTTAGAAAAATTCGTTTACCATTTAAAATGGATTGAGAAAATCAGTGAATTTTTTTTTTCAGAATAAGATTTGGATTTTCGTACGGTTATATCATCAGTTTCATTTGACTTGTGCATTGCCATTATTAAAATACATGGTATCTGAACCATAAACTATTAGAAAAAAATGTTAAAATATTATGATCTACAAGAAATGTCAAAAATAATATGTGATTAAGTCTCACTACCACCCGATTTTCGTAATATTGTATTATTGTCAAGTGATGAGGTTAACATGTAAATCTTGACTAAATCACATCAAAACACCATTTTATACTGGGGAATCTGCTCTTATCAAAACTCATTAAAGACAGGATATTTGATTATACACATACTTATACATTCTTCTGTAGCTGATGAAATTAACTTCGATTTACAAATATTTCTCCTAAAATTCTTAGATGAATAAAAGTAATTTATGGAACATTTTTGCGCTTTTATGATATTTTGAATTATTTGCTGTATTTATTCTATTTTACAAAAAATATGAATACACATGAATTAATAATAAGTATGCTTTCATTTGAAAAATTATTTAAAACACAAAATATGGTTTAAAATGTATAAAAAAAATCTCAATTTTTTTCTTTTATGAACAGTGAAATGAGAACACGATAAATCTTTTATAGAAAAATCTTCAAATGTGATAACTATTTAAGGAGAATACCACTCAATAAAAACTAAAATCATTTCTTCCGTTTAAATTGGAATATTCCGTGTATAGGAAAGGGAAACAAGAGCTAAACTATGTTACTAGCATGAAAATGTGTAACTAGTATTCCAATTCGTATGTTGCCTTATTCCTTTTCGCGTGATGAGATGCGCCCACGCATCGTGGGATGAGTGTTTTCAGGTGCCGTTATTAATCTCTTCGGCATGCAAAATAACATTTTACAAGAATGTAGCTTCTAAGAGACAGAAGTATTTCAGATTGTGAGTAATCCGCTATATCACCGTAAGGTTTATATCGATATAATTTTTAAAAATTTTTATTTTCATAACTTTTATTCTTTCTCTACAATTTCCGCAAATTATTATGTCATTTTAAAACTAAGGTGAAACTTGATAAACCATATATAATGAGTAATAAACGCGTGCCCGCCTACGCACGCATTGACACACACATATTAACATTTTAAATTATAATTAGTGAAAAATGCATTAGAATCCAAAATATAAAAGAAAATATGACCTTTTTCATCTGGAATTAATATAATAAAAATTTTTAGCCTACGAACAATCACGCGGTAATTACTTACTAAGAGGATACTCTCATTCGTTATCGAGAAAAATTGTTACAGAATAAAAGTATAAGTCTAAATTTTTAAAATAAACAAGAATTGAAACTTATAACCATAAAATATCTCTATACAGTATTGGAATTCACAAAAAAGGCAATAATTTTTGCAATATATTAATAACTAACAGGATTATCAATTAGTTCCTGTACATAAAGAAGGAAATCAAAAATGATAAGGTCCTCCAACCACTATATGACACATAAGAAATACTTCTAACCCTCTAAATAATGTTGTATATATAAGTTTAAAATAAAGTAATTATTAAAAATAACACATTAGGATTCAATTTAATACTTCTTATAGAATATGTAAAATTAAGCGTGCAGAATTACAGTCAACATTTCCACAAAGCATTTGAAAGTTCGAAATGTTAAAGCATCTCAGAAGTTTTTTCATTGATTGGGAGCCTCTTTCCAGTGCTGCAAAGAAGTGAATCCGGAAAACATCAAAGTATTGTCTCTATTATAAGTACATGCAGTGTTCAACAACTTAATAAACATCTTCTTGGTTCAGCAGAAGTAAGATCAAACCTATTGCCGATACAAGAATGATTTGAAAAGCATTGTTCTGCCCATTAAAATTGGTGAGTTCTTTCAATAAGTGAATATAAAAACCTGTTTTTGAAAAATCTTATCAGAGTACATAAAATACTTATTAATAGTAATTTGTACATTCTTGTGTAAATTTTAAACAATAGGTGTTTTTCTGCCATGACTCCGAGAATTTATCTGAGAGACATGAAATTTAGATGCGAGAGGCAGGATTTAGTTCTTAAGCGATAACAAAGACATAGTTGCACAAAAACGAATGCAATATATATGGTGTGAAATAAAATAAGACTTAAAATTGAGCTGATAGGGTCATATTACACATGATTATCTCTATAATAGTAAGGACAACAAGCAGTTGTTCTTTAATATGAGGTATGCCCTCCTCTTTCTGGAATGGGTTTCTCGCAATGTCTCTCCATACTTTGCCTCAGATTGTAAAAACAGTTCTTGAAATAAAAGTGCTTATTCCTGTTTCATGGGAATCTGAAGAATACGCTAGCCAACTCATTCGAATGATATTTTTTCCTTTCAGAAACTGCTGGAAAACCACTAACAACCTCTCTGAAAATTATACCTATAGTTTGGAGGGCTTTCCAAGCATGCAAAATGACACTTTTATTAATTCCGAATTCTTTAGCTGTGTTGGTCACACTACATCTTCCTCCAACTTCCTGATCATTTTTTCTACGCATAAAATCATTCAGGTAATTTTTTTTAGTCCTATTTCAATAAAAAAAAACTTTTACCACGAATGCCTTTAATTGCGCTTACATCATTCTGTTGATTTCTGTCTTGAGCTGAGGGTGTCTAAAGTGGTTTTCGAATCTATTTCTTCCTGACTTTTAGTTGCGTGTGACCTTTTCATTGAATCGAACATTCATTCTATAGATTGAAGGAATAATTTTTCTGCAATTTTATGATTATCTACAATTATTTTGTTTCTTAAGTTTTGCACATCAGTGTAATTTCATATGAAACATTCAAATTAATTATATCCTATAATATCAACTTTTTGTGATATTATAAGGTATATTAAATAATTTGTTGTGAATGATAGTTAAATTAATAGTCCGAAATTTGTTTTCGATGAAATTATATAATAATGTTTTAAATAATTAAGTAGCTAAAACTGAAAAGAGTAGAATAAAGAAAAAGAATAATATCACTAGAAAGCTTGAGTCTCGAATCTTTTTTAGAATCCTCTATAGATACATAAATTCAAGGAATCCGTTTGTATAATATGATTTATACTTTAGGAATTTGAATTCAATTTTTATCTATTTATGCTATTATTTTTTCTAACATATTAATCAAAATCAAGATCTATAAAATCATTTTCTTCTAATGCAAAAATGTGTCATCCTCGCATTGAAAGATTACCAATTAGATTCTGAATAATTCAAAGTCTGTCGGGCTTGTAGAAAATATAATATCAATTTATCACCATTTGAATTGAAATCTTCTTTGACATAAATAATCTTTTTTGACATAGAGGGTTTCTAAATCTTTTTTGACATAGAGGGGCCAAATGGAATTCATTCTTTATTTTTTTGTATAGTCAGAATTTAACTTATTTTTGCCATTATAAAAATTTCAATTTCATTTACGTGTATAATAATTTGTAAATTGAATTTTTTTTTATAATTAGAACATATTAAAAATCTCTTATTGGCCAAAACAAATATAATGCAATATATTCATCATCAATTTTTTAATATTAATTATCAGCTTTGGCATAATTAAGGACTTAATATCACTAACTCATCAGATTGCGATAGTAATTTTATTTTATTAAATTTAATTGCCTTATATCTTATCCAATCAGGCTATACATTTTGAAACGGAAACTGAAAGAACAGAAATATATTTATCATAATTTTTAACAAAATTTATTAATTTATGGTAGTTCCGCTTTTATTATAGAAATAGACCATTGTTATAAATGCGACCTTCAAATTTTTAAGGTGAAGGATAATTAATTTTAAATAAGTAAATTAGGAACGTTTAACAACTTCCCGAGCTGGTTGATAACCTAGCTATTGTTCTGAAACATTAGCACAAGATGTTCTTAAGTTTAATTCCGGATTTTATTTTAATTTGTCCTGTACAGTATTTATTGTTAAAAACGCCTTAAAAATATAAATTAAATCAGAGTATATTTACTTATAAACACATGTAGCGTAAATTTAAATTTTTATGCAAATATTATGTAAAAATGATGTACTCTATTATTAATGTCTACATAGTTTAATGCAAAAGCGAAAAGGTGGGCATGTCTTATTTACGAAATTCTTTCATTCGCTTTATAAAAAAAATGAGTAAAAATTTAACTTTTAAAAATATGTTTCAATTACCTAGATTCAATTTCTATTTCTCCTTTAGCATGTATGTTGTTTTAATATTATTTTTTTTGTATTATGTTCTCTTCATCCATCCAGTATTTTATGCCTTGATTGAAACAGTTAAACATAGCAGGTATAAAAATTCAAAATTTTCAATCCCCGTCAAAAGATTAAGTAGACAATTAAATTACTAATCTTTTATTTATTTAAATTTCAAGTTTAAACGAGAAATCAGGTTTTTTGGATCGTTATATATATATATATATATATATATATATATATATATATATATATATATATATATATATATATATATATAAAAGAAGCAGTTGGAAGCCTATCGTATTAATTTTAATAATTAACGATGTGTGACAGTGATTCTATCTTCATAATTAATATAAGAAAAATTAAAAACATACTACATCATTAGTTCCTGAACTGTTCTAAAAATGGCATTACTTTAACAAAAGCCATAAAAGTTTAGTTTAAATCAAGATATTGAGTTTTAAACTCAGATTAATTGGAATAACATAAGAAAAGGTTTGAATATTTTTCAGTATTTCATTTATTGAATATTCTATAAAATTATTTCTGTTTGTTCCATCGCACCAAAATGTGACGATTCTAACTCACCATACGGAAAAGTTGGAAACAAATATTTTAGATTTTCGTTTGAAAATTAAATTTTAGTTTTAAATATATAAGTGATGACATTATTTTTTTAAAAATAATAAGAGAATATAAATTTTAAAATAATGTATTTTTAATTGTTGGTTAATTTATCACCCAAAATGTTTTTCTTTCGTAAAATTACAAGACAAAGAAATGTATATTAATAAACATACACCTCAATAGCGTAGAAACTATTAGTATATTTTTTTGGTTCTGAATCTTCATAATCAAAAGAATAAATTTTCACCTTTTTGAATATGAAAATAACATCCATATAAACTTCATTGATCGTTATAAAACAGACCTAAAAACCAAATTACAAAGCCCAAGATTATATTCTGTAAAAAACTTTAAGGTCAATATTTTCTCTGAGAAAAATAGATTTGTGTGTGTTTTAGTATGCATTACAAAAAATGAAATACTAATTCTTTATTTTCAGATGAAAGCAAAATGTTTTCACCAATTTATTCGAAAAAAGGGCGTAGTACAATAACAGGGGTCACTCATCAATTACCCACAACAGCAAACGATATCAAAATCATCAACCCAATAATGAAAATGATCAATTTGGCATTGACTGCGTCTTCAATAATGAAAATATCACTTTTCAAGCCTTTTACTTGAAGATGATGCGTCGCATTTGACTGACCGGTTCTGACGTCACAATTACGATATTAATGACGTTGTAACCTTATTCTAACAGAATTATTACGACTTATAGGGTGAAGAATCACATAATTTAAATCACATGACTAAGACATAATGAAAATTGAATGTGTGACACATAAAAAATATCTTGAGCTGTAAGAGGAAAACTGAAAGAACGTAGGAAATAAACTTTCTATATTATGATATCTTTTAATTCATTTATTTCAATAAAATAAAATTTGGAATCTCTTTTTGGTCAATTATGAGGTTGTTTTTTTAACTTTATAAATGCTTTTAAAAAATATTTCAAAATATTTTTATTGACTTAAATCAAGCACCAATATTTTTTTGAAATACTGGTACTTGTATTATGTTAAATCGTGTAAATGTATTGAGGTCGCTGTTGTCTTGCAAGAAGTATAGTTATTTCATGTCCTAAATGTACTAGGTAGGTTTTTTGGTATCCTCAAACAGAGTCGTGCTGTTACGCTCTGTGCTCTTTTGGTGAGAGCAGTTAAACTTTTATGCAATCCCTTTTTCTTGTGTCACTTGCAAATTTTGAAGTTTGTGCACCATATCAGGAATCGCTGTCATATCTTAACGGTGATTCAAAATAGTGAACTTGACTCGCCAAATCCGAAAATTATAGCAATGTATTAAATCCAAAACCAAAAATAATAAGTTAAGAGAAAAATTAGAGTTCTATCATCTGCAAAATAGAGGGACAAAATCACAATCAACAGAAATTCTTTATGGTAGTTGTGTGGGCCTAAAACACATAAAAAGATTATCACTTTGTAATCCACTATGAGTGTAGTGGAAAAGCTTAGTGAGTCTAGTGATGTCTAGTTAGTCTAGTTGAGTGATGTCTAGTAAGATGCATCAATCTTATCTGTGCCCAACGTCAATTTCATAAGAAGTGTTCGATATGCCTTAGGTTATTTTCTAAATTGTTACAAACCATCCACAGTCTTTGTGAAGGAATCAGATATTTACAGGCCTATAGTTGGATCTATTGCCTACTCTTTTTGTTAAACTAATCTATGAGAAAAAACTAGTTTTTACATTGTAAAATGATAAAAATAAATTTTGATATGAAAAGTACTTGTTTTGACACAAGTGATACAAGAGGTACAATTAGTTTATGATGCATTACAGTATTAACCCCAATAATTTTAATTATTTTGCCATCAGAAAAAGTGTTTAATGAGAGTGGAAAATTTGGAAAAATAATTAAACAAACAGTTAAGAAACAATTAATAATAAAAATAATTCAAAATATAAAATTTTATTAATTTTTAAAACTAAAATATTAACACATAACTACAGTATTATCAATGAGTTGTATAATATTTGTTAGTAATTTATGAATTTTGCCTAAGTTGTAAACGAGGATTTTTTACTGCTGATAGGTGCTAAAAATAATTAACATCCTTACACTGAAAGTTTGTATGTAATGCTCTTAATTTTTCTTTTAATATATTAGATTTAAATTTAACATTCTTTTAATTTTTATTCAAAGTTTTTGTAAAACATTTATTTAAATATCACTTGCATTTAGCTTTATCTACGTAAAATTCAGAGAATTCTAGGAGTTATAACATAAAGGATCAAGAAATCAAGATGAATTAGAATTTGCCGAAAACTAATCAAAATACAACCGAATTGTTCTCGATGTAGCTAGAACATAGTAATTCTTCTTTTGCGCCATTTTTTCTAAAAAGCACAAGAAAATATTTTTGTTGACTCTCAATAATTACTGCTTACTTACTGTATTGAATCAGAAAAACAAGTTACTACAATGGGAGGAGGCAACAGACAGAATTTAATGACTCAATTAAATCTCTTGTGATCAAACATAAGTACTAGTTTATACCAAATAAGAACTTAAATCTTTGCTTCATTTCAAGACAAATGAATGAAAACAAATGTTTTGTTTTAAAATATTCTTCGCAAAAATGAATATTAAATTGAAAATAAACTTATTTGAATAGCTCAGTAAGGAAAGATTTTAGATACATTTTATTAAACTGAAGTTTCAGAAATAAAGAAAATATTCCAAGAAATCTGTTTAATCTAGTTAAAAAAAATTTTAATGATAAATTTGGCTCATGCATGCATGCATGTTAGGCGTATGTGAATAATAATGTGAAATGTATGAAATGCCAAAAAGTTATAAATGTATTAGTTTCAATTTTCACAATAGTACATAAAAACTATAGACATAATATATCCAGTCATGCGATAGTTTGATTTTTATGTTGTGACAAATGAAAAATAATATGTAATAAAATTTCAGAATAAAGTAAGTTTACAAATAGGGTTTATTTCCAGTATATTTTTTAAAGAAGTAATTAATTAACAAATAATTTCAAGTATTTTTATTTTGATTTCAGGTTGAATAGTATACTTTATAACTATATTCATAAAGTTTTTCACCTGTTTTAGGCGTTCACGTGTGATTAATTTTAATTATTCCTTGCTTAAGAATATGAAGAAATTATCTAGAAAAGCTCCAGAATTGATGCATGAGAAAAATATAAATTATTCATTTCAAACTATTTAAAATTTATGAATTATATTCCTGTTGGGTATATGAGTAATTTTTATTACACTATTTATTATTAGATAGTACAATAAAAAGAGTTTATTCGAAAAGTTTGAAATTGGGATTGGTGTATTATACAATGAAAAAATAATCTAAAATCATCTTTCTTTACATGTTAGCCATAAAATTTTAAATAACTGTTAATTTCAGAGAATTAGTTTTATGATAGCACATTCCAGTTTGATTAAACCTAAATTTGATGTAAAGGTATGTTCCATTGAAGCAAATATTTTCTAATATTCCTACAAAATATCTATAGATGAAATGCTTAAGGTAAAAACGTTCATTTTAGTAAAACTGTAATATTGCGGTTTAAGTTTAATAGGTATCAATATATTTGCTTAGAAAATTAAATATAGGTTCAATATTTACATTTGGGGTGATAAAGTTACATATGAACAAATGTTTGTTATTTATATTTAAATTATTTTATTTAACAATTCATTCCTCATTTCTTTCTAACAGAAATAATAGCTATCTATCTTTATTTTTGTAGATAATGTTATTTATAGACATTAATAACAATATTATTTTATAGACATCTATAACACAATGTTATTTAGAGTGAACTGTAATTAACAAGACTTTAGATCTGAATTAAAGGGATGAAAATGAGAAATCTGAGAAATTCGTTCTTATACCTTAAAAATTCTAACAGATTATAAGTTTAAATAAAAAGATATAAGTTAAATGCATTTTCTACACAAATACAAACATCTTTTTTATTAATAACATGATATACAATCAGATGAAGGATATACATAAATGAAAAAGATAGTTACAACTAGTATTGACTAAATTACTGTATTTAAATTACTTTAATCACCGGCCAACTTATCTAGTGGTCAGCGTGCCTGACTACGAATAGGAAGGTCCTGGGTTCGAATCCCGGTTTAGGCATGGATGTACTTTCTCTCTCTCTATCCTGTCTTTGTTCTTTCCTTGTGTGTGTGAATGAAGTATGAATGATGCCTACCCTATAAACAGGTCTCTATGGAATGTGTGAGGGTACCATGGTTGTGCACCCGGGGCAAAGCCTCGGCGGCTAAGAGGTCGCTGTGTCTGCCCGGTTCCTTGGTATCAGGGAACAATAGATTAATAGACTCTGTTGCAGTTGTAACTGTCTACAATCTGCCATTGGAAAAAAAAAGGTACTTTAATCTATTGCTATGTACTTGCAAATATAAGAAAAATGGAAAACTTTAGATGTTAAGTAACATTTTTTTTGCTTAAATTAACTTTAATTTAATAAATAATACTTATTAATTTAAAAATGTGTTAAATCTTAAGAAGAGATAAAAATAGCAAATTGGAAAATAATTCTTGTATTCAAAATATAATATTTTTATGAGCAAAACTTCCTATATATATATATATATATATATATATATATATATATATATATATATATAGAGAGAGAGAGAGAGAGAGAGAGAGAGAGAGAGAGAGAACGAAAGAGTAAAGGGAATTAATACTGTAATATAAATAGAATATATTACTACAATTTTTTCGCTGTATATTTAGAATTAAATATGTCGAATTAAAATAAAAATACTTTTCAATTTTGATATAAACATATACATATTGTTTTTATTTCAATTATTAAACAATTAATTTGTGTACTTTTTCATGCATTACATGAGTAATTATACTAATTTTTTTATATATTGATTTTTTATTAATTTCTTATTTATAAATGAATTAGATAATTCATTAATAAAATATATGTTCTGAATTTTATTCCTAGCAACAAAAATTTTTTTCTTTTAAGTTTTTGGTGAGAAATTTTCAAGATAAGAACTAACTCTCATGTAGAAATATGATAAAGCCATATTATAGAACACTGATATGATAATGATAATCCAAAAATAAGAGAACTTTGTTCTAAAAATAATACCTCTACAAAATCATGCCATTCATAGAGTTTAGCATGTGTTGAGGCGTAGCAAAATATTCTCACACATTTTTTCTTCACATATTTGCATTTATTTAAATGTTATTAGTATGAATTTATACGCTGATGCTATTTGACTTATATGAACGCAAAGTATTTTTAAATTCATTTTATTGAATAATACTTAATTCTGAGTTTTATAGAGTTAAATGGATTCATAATAATTATTAATGTGAAATTCAATTAATTTTTGATGTTAGTTTATCCACTATTGCTTAGTAAAGAATAATATGAATCTGGTAACCAGTAGACACGGTCTTCGTTACTTGATCAACAAAGGCCGAAAGAGCCTATGTAAGTTAAGCATCAAAAGTGCCTGATATTTCTCCATTGATACGAAGGGGAAATTTAGAATATAGGATATTAGCTCAGATGTTAACACGATCACAATTTAGGCAGGTATTGGCTGCGTTTATAGACTTTGTTAGACAGAAAAAATTGATTAAAATTGTAATAGAGTTATATGAATCATTACTGTGCATGGTTTTCGAAGGTACCAAATAATAATCTCTTTATGATTAAGAACATTTTATAAAGAAAGAATGTCTTGTAAGGAATATCTTACTAAGCGTGTCTTATAAACAAAAATAAATACTAAATGCATTTGACAAAAGTCTGAAAAAAAGTTCAAAACGTCTAAAAGATGATGAGATTGTTGCTAATTCAATAGAAAGTCTCACTGTTTAAAGGATCTATAGATGTTAAACGTTTATAATATCTAATATTCTTCGGATGGTATCGTACACGACATACTATACAAGTGCGGAAGGTATTAGTTGAGCAGTCACATTAATCAATAGCTCAAAATGACGCAGTAA
Source organism: Latrodectus elegans (assembly GCA_030067965.1). Lineage (NCBI taxonomy): Eukaryota > Metazoa > Arthropoda > Arachnida > Araneae > Theridiidae > Latrodectus > Latrodectus elegans. The sequence goes on along the minus strand of CM057822.1, from coordinate 39,885,662 downwards.
ATGAATACGTTCTGCAACTTCTGCAGCCATATGAAGTAATAGATGAAATAATTAAATAAATCAGATGAAAGACATAATGAGTATTTTTATGGTGAAAATAATTAATATGCATGCAAATCACTAATTAAATTCGATTTCATTTAAGACAACAGAGCGTATAATTTTGGAAATTATTCCATCAATTTTCATCGAGTTAACCATGTTTATTCTAATTAATCAAAATCACAATTAACGAGACTCGGATAGTTACACATTTACTGGATTTATGTCTCTTGTCAAATCATAAAGGTAATTTGTCTTATAAAATTACGAGTTATTTTTATTAGACGAAATTAAATTATTGTTTCAAATTAACAAAGCATATAGGATAGCCAATGAAGCGAGCTATTTCCTTCTGGTATTTTTCTTTTTTTATATTTTTGAAATTTTTCCCATTATCTTATTCTTTCATATAGTAGGGATGCTTAAATATAAGAAATTGTAATACATGTGTCATATTTTCATTAACTATATGCAACGATTTCTTCACTGATCATAATATGCTTTATGTAATAATTTAATCATAATATATAATAATGCTTATGTATTAAATCGAAATATAGTCTCCCAAACTACAAAATATAATTCTTTGGTAAAACTACAAAATAATCAAAAAATAAAAGCTCATAGTTATAGATTAACCAAGAGATGAAATTTTAAAATATTTTCTTTACCTTTTAGAAGAATAATTTTGAATAATTATAAAAAAATATGCATGTAAAATTGTTCCGTATTTGATCAGTTATAATTTATTTTTTTTAATTTTATACGACTTCTTCTTCTTTCTTTTTTTTTGCATGATAACTAGAAAATTATCTTCAATCAACAGTCAAAAAAGTAGATTTAAAAAATCACCAAAAAAGCCCCTAAAATAAAATTGAATAAGAACTTGAGAAATTTTCAAATAAAAAGATATAGCACTAACTAATTAGTTACTAAATCAGCGATTCTCTATATTTCAATCGATTATTTGATTTTTTTGAAGTCCTGTATCGATTTTCATGCATGATATCTAATTTATTGGAAACTTCAGCTTTAAATTGCAAATTTAAATATCTTAAATGAGAACCGAGCGTATGGCCTTTTAAACTGAAAGTCAGTTCGTTAATAATTTAAAAATTCGACATAATTCAGTTAAATATAGTGCTGAAAAATATATAAAATTAAAAAACATCACTTCTAAAGAGTTTTCAGTTAATGAGAAATGATAATTATAATGAATTGTGTAATATGAAATTAAAAATGTTAGTTATATGTAAATAAAGTTTTATTAAATTGAATTATTTAAACTGAATTCTATAATTTATTTCTAATTACTTGGAAGCATATTGATTTTATTATTTTCTCTAATTAGTAAGCATTGTGTATATAATAATAGATGGTTAAATATAAATTAAATCAAACAGAGATGAAAAAAATCTGCTTGAAATAATTAATAATAAAACAATTAGTTTGAATATTTGATAAAAACCATAGATGTTTCAAAGCTTTGCTAATTAGTTTAAAAGCAGTTGATACAGTAATGGACATAATTACCTTTAACTAATATAAATTAGGTTATTGAAATAGCTATTTATGTGAAAGGAATAGCGGGATAAAGTGAAAGAAACTGAATTGACTATTTGTTAAAGCAAAGTATACTTTGTCAAAATTTTCCTTGTTTTTTTAAACGCATCAAAAGCACTAACGAATATAATAATTATAATAATATAAATTATTAAAACACATATAGACGTGAGCAAAAGTTTGGATTAATTAAATAAAGATATGTACACATTATTACTTTGACTAGTAGATCAAAGGACAACGTCAGAGTCTGTCATTTAGTAAATACATGATACAGAAGTATAATATAATAATGTGGTTAATATATAAAAAAAATTGAATCATACTAGAAGAAAAAATAAAAAATTTTCATTTTAATCTTTATATTAGGAGAAATGAATTATTGAAACTTTTTCTTCTAAAACATTTAAGAGAGAAATCAAATTACTTAAGAAATTTTTTTTTCAATGGAAAATTGTAGACAGTTACAACTGCAACAGAGTCTATTAATCTATTGTTCCCTGATACCCAAGAAACCGGCCAGACACAGCGACCTCTTTGCCGCCGAGGCGTTTTCCCAGGTGCACCGCAGAGGGTGGGCCGCCATCGCACCCTCACACATGCTATAGGGACCCGTTTATAGGGTAGGCATCATTCATATTTCATTCACACACACACAAGGAAGGAACAAAGACAGAATAGAGAAAGAGAGAAATTATATCCATGCCTGAACCGGGATTCGAACCCAGGACCTCCCTATCCGTAGTCAGGCATGCTGACCACTAGACAAATTAGCCGGCATTTTATTACTTAAGAACAATTACTTAAAAATTGTTCTACAGAAATTCCACAATAAATTTAGCGCACAAGCTATTTAAGACAATCTGGGCTTTAAGTACGATTCTGGTGTTAAACGTGTTGAATTACACATTCAGCATAAAAAATACATATATAACCCGAAACTAACCACAATTTCTCACATATATATTAATTATCTCTCAAATAAATCTTCATCGATATCTTTTTTTTTTTTTTTTTTTTTTTACATGTTTATCGGTACACATATTCCTACACGCAGCTTGTATTAACTTATCCGTATAGATCCTGATCAGTTTATTGGATTACAAAATGAGACATTAGATGCTATGCTTATCACTTAGTAACAAAAATTTCCATTTCATTAAATTTCCCTTTCTCATTTTGGCTCTCTTCTAGTTGGTATATGCTTTTATAATATAGTTATTAGCCTTTATTTGAAAAGATCGAATCCTTAACAATGTTGTCTTTTTGATGAAAGCAACAAATTTCTCGAATCACATGATTCTTTTTTTCGAACAATTCGACAAAAACATAAAGGAAGAAAAGGAAACCATGAATGATTTTAACATTAAAAATTCTTACATGCAGTAGTTTTTACATGAAATTCTGAATTAAAAAACGAACCTAAGAAGTTATTTTTCATAAAAACATATCACATAAATTTACAAAAATAAATAAATAAATAATAAAAAAAACTGATTTAATTTTAACGAGTGTTAAAAGTTATAACTTTTTAAGGAACTTGTTAGTTTCGGACTTTTAAAGCATTTTGGCTCATCACATGAAAGATTTTTAACTTATTATTATTGGATAGTCTGCTATCCCTTCTCATACGAGACAATGTCATATTATATCTAAATTAATAATAAATTTATACAATTACTTATTTTAATGTCTAAAATATACGGCATATATTATATATGTTTTTAAAATATATTATAAATTAACTGAATAGCAAGTAGCTGGAAAATGAAATTCTATATAATTGAATTTGGAGTTGTATTTAATAGATACTATGTTAATTTCAACAAATATTGAAGCTTTAATTTTTAATAATGCTGGATACTATGATTTCATAAATGAATGTTACAAAAATGCTCCAAGGCTTTTTAAAATATCTTGGAAAGCTTTTCATAAGTGATATTTGGCTATTGTAATGTGATGCTGTTGTTGTTACTTGTGATATTTAGACATTCCTTGCTCGCTGTGCCGACTGCTATGCGAGTTTAAGTCAGTAGGGTGCGTGTTTCGTTTCTAATCAAAGCATCATGAAGAGGAAAGTACGAATTTGCTCTAAATACTCCTCCGAGAGATGGCACCACCAGAGAATCGACTCCCTCAATTTTGACTTTGATCTGAAGGGCGAGGAAATTTTCTCTAGACCATTAAACTTATGGTAATTGCTCAACAACCAACCCCAGGATTTTCAGTCTCACAGATTTAACGAGCACCTATATCGCATGCACTCGGTGGATCATTGGTGGCATTGGGAATCGAACCCTCGCCTTACCGGACTGAACGCCGATGTTCTAACCACTAAGCTATAAAAACATAAAAAATAAAAAATTCACCAAAAAGCATACAACAAAATATATTTGTCTTCTGTATTTTATTGTGAACATAAACTAACTTAGTACTTTTATTCCAAAGAACGAAAACTTTCCCATAAACACAGAGACAAGAGCATACATTGCCTACAAGTAAGTAAATACTTCTCAAAACCACTCATCCGGCAGAAAATGGTCACGTTCATAGTTTGTGGATTCGATTGCGGAATGTGCTGATTTTCTTATTCAATCAGAAGGAAAAAGCAGAAAAGGCTCATTAAATTCTTGTGGAAACATATGGTGTACATACTCTATCTGCCGACAATTGCGAACGGTGGTTTAAACGATTCAGAAGTGGTGATTTCGATGTCAGGGACAAAGAACGTGAAAATCGATAGAAAAAGTTTAAAGACACCGAGCTTGCAGCTCAGTGTTTTCAAACCCGACAACAAATAATTAATTTGAGTTACGCGTTGATCGAAAAACGACCAGAATGGGCTCGAAGGCATGGGAAAGTGATTTTACTGCATGACAACGCACCCAATCACACAGCAAAACCGGTCAAGGACACTTTTGCAGCACTTGAAGGGGAAATTATACCCCACTTGCCGTACTCACCGGACCTTACTGCAACCGACTATCACCTGTTTTCATCCATCGGACACACACTTGCCGAGCAGCACTTCCATTCTTATGGAGACGTCCAAAAAAGGCTCGACGATTAGTTTGGATCACGCCAAGTGAAATTCTTGTAGAATGACATCCATAATTTACCTACTAGTTGTCAAAAAATGTGTAGAAAGCGAGGGCCGATACTTTGAATAAAATATATCTTTCCATTTTTTTCTAAATCATTGCGCATTTTTATTGAAAAAATCCGCATTTTAAAGTTACATCTTGTTCTTCGTAGAGTTTAGTATCCACTTTAAGTTATATGTCATGATGGAATCGGTCAGTTAGTGCAAAAACTGATCATATAAGGATAAAAAAAAATCTTTTTTAATTTTTGTGTTAAAAACATTTATATTATTACTTAAATGTGAATTAAAAAATCAAAATTAAGCAAAGATTTCAAAACAAGAATCTTCGTATGATGTATTTATGTTTTGAAAATTCCATTTTTTCCCTCGATACAGACTGTGGAAAAATATGTTATTATGTTACATTCCAAACGACTTTTATTCTCGTCGTTAAGCGATGCTGCTCTTTCCATAGAAGAGAGTTTATTTGCCAAATCATTATCTACATTTGCTATAAAATTTGTTTCTTTTTCGCAGCCGTTGCCAAATGACAACATATGTTCTTTTTTATGTTCCTGAGCGCCGTTCTCATATCAAACCCCATTCTAGAAGTTAAGAGTAGTCATTTTATATGCAATAAATATTTTATGACGATTGTCTGGCAACTGAACCGATTTAAAAGGCATAAAAAATATGTCGCCAAAAGATACAACGGGACTGAAAAATGTTACTTTAAAATAACATACCATATAAAATGTATTTTGAGAGGCAGTAAATGTATAGTCTGTTCAAAAGCCTTGGATCCTTTCTTTCACTTCATAGCTTAGAAATATTTGAACAGGATAAACAACACTGTAGAATTATTATTATTATTATGATATCAGCTTGTTAAAATATATTTCCAATAGAAATATTGAATTCAATACTATTGCTTTAGAAATAGTAACAAGAGGGAGAGAACTAAAATTTTATTGAAAATATTTGAATTGAAATTGTTAATGCTTAAATATGAGAAATATTACATAATTTTTTTAATTAAAAATAACTTAATAAGATACCTTAAGCTGAATTTATCGTTGCAAATGTAGTGATGACAATACAGTGTAATTTGATTATATTGTTAATGGACAAATGTCGAGATTAAATTAGCATCATAGAAATAAAACTTGCAGACATTGATGATCCAGTACCGAAAACTGATACTAGGTACTTGAATATACTCCTTGAATTGCTTACAAGAAGATTTTTGTCTTTTACTAGGCCATATTCATAAGTAACAAGGGGAGAAAACCTGGAAAACTTCATAGCGCCCATCAAGACGAATATCCATTACGGGGAGCATAAAGTCAGCAGCATTCTTTCGTTGTTCAACAGACACAGGAATCAAACTTGTAGGCGACTGTTTGGTCGACTCGTTCTTGTTCAATGATGAGCCTAAGTCTACCAATACTTAGAGACGGCAATTTTTAGTCCCACCTGAACAACCAATTCTATAATAGTAAAGATTAAATTAAGTTTTCAATGAACATTCTTAAAACTTTCGTTTTTGATACAATTAGATTAAAACTTTATTAGATTCAGTAGTTCTATCAACAAATTGTTCACGCTGAAACGCATGCAATATTGATTACAAATTATGCTTTATTTGATCACACTTTAAATTACCATCCAAATCGATTTCCATGATTTAATTGTCAGAATATTACAATTAATAAAGCGGTAAGTTTATAATGTGTCATATATTTTTATGAAATAATTTTTTCTGGTGTCCCCGATCAAACCTCAGTCGCTCTTAAAATTCAAGAAATTAATATGAATTTTACAATACGAAGGTGCATATAGAAATAAAGAGAAATTATCCATGCCTTTGATCTTCAATTGACATATATTCTCGTTTTTGGTTTTAATTGAGCGTTAATTTCTGTTATTATTTATATTTTAAAATTCATCAACTTACCTTTAAGTTTAAATGTCACACAGAAATATTTTGGTATATGTGACAATTAGACAAAATTTTGAATGAGAATTTCTTGCGAAACAATATTTGTAAGCTTTTTAATCTTTTTTCTGCTTACAGCAAATACAGTAATAAGAATTAAAATATGGTTTTCTGAAACTACTTAAAATGAGAGATGTAATTTTTAAGAGTCCTTTTAATTTAAAATTGGTTTGATATAATTGTTAATTTTTAATTCCATTTCAATTTATCATTTAAAAATTGCAACTTAATAAATGTTCCTGAGTTTTTACTCTTACCATTTTTTCTATATTTAAAAGAGTAAAAATTTTTTATAGTAATTATAAACTTTAAAATTTCGAGAAACTTTTAGATTTCCAAAAATCTCATCTTCATTTAGGATAATGAAACCAAGAACACCTTTTCTTACTCTGATAAGCGCCCTCTTCCGGAAAATGGCCGAATCATTATAGGGGAAAAAAATCTTCCCGCCTTTATCTCGGTCAATGAGCGAGGTCTAAGTCGTCGTCTGCGTCGGTGAAGTGCACCGCGTGGGCGTTCCTACCTTTGACCTTTAAAGAAAGGTCGTCTGCTACTTTCTCGTTCGTTCTCCATAATTCAAGATTTTCTAGGTATCCGTTACAATTGCGTTTGACTGGAGGGACTGTTCCTCGATGCGTAGGTCCCCGACCTCTTTGGGATCAATAATTATATGAGGAAAAATTCGAACTTTACTCTTTCTTGGAACTTTTGTTAAAAAAGGAGAAGTCGTTATTTCATACGTGTTACTAATTTCCTACGTTATTAGGGGGAATTAGTATTCGACGTCTTTTCTCATATCTGATTTGTTTGAATATTAATTTATAGAAAAAATAATAATAAAAGAAAAATAAATTTAAAAGTAAAAATGAGAATTAAAAATTTAATATTAATTTTTTACATTAAATTATTGACCACAGATAAATAATTGAGATTTTAAATTGAATATCTTGACTTTTTATTTAAAAAATTAAAATTTAATTTAATTATTAAAATTTAATTTAATTTATAATTTAATTATAAACATTATTAATTAAAACGTTATTATATAAACGTTTTAATTAATAATGTTTTGTTTATTATTCATTTAACGCGGAATATTAACTTCAAATGATTTTTATTTCTGTGCGAAGTTTGTTTATTGAAACAATTTTGTAATTACTTGAATGAATTTATTAATTATTTATGTTTACAATTGATTAAAATTTATATGAATCATAATTTATTTATACTTTGGTACACATATATTGTTAATATATGAATTTCTTTGATTCAGGATAATGTTAGGCATCAATACATCTTTATACAAAATTATAGCCGAAGAAGAAACCGTAAAAATTGTGATAAATACAATAAAACAGCTCATATGTTTTAAAATGGAATAAATATAATTTTATTTAGTGATGTAAAATACTGTTGGTGCATCTTTTTTATATTATCATCATTATTAAATTCTCAAAACAATAGCCCCATAGTGTTTCGTAGTTTTGTGACATAAGTCTTTTCTTTAAAGTCGAAAAGTTCAGAATTTTCACCTGCCATATTTCGAACTATTGTAGATTGATCATATGTTTTCAACGATCATGTCTTTTGTATTTATTTCTTAATTTTTCTTAGGTACTTTATTTTTGTAATTGAAGAAATCAAACTAATATCTATGAGAAATCATTTCAGAAGGCAAATACACCGTAGACATATAAATATTTTTTACAGATTACAAGAAAAAAATTAATGATAATAGACATATATCTAAAAATAAATACTGGAACAAAACTCAATTTATTAAAATAAATTATTTAAGACTGAAAGTTGCTCATGAATGTGTAATAAGAAAATCAAAAACAAAACAAAAAATACATGCATATCTTAAAAGGAAGTATTTTATTTCTATATTTATATATTAACATATTAACTACAGAAATCTAAAGTCAATTTTTTTAACATTAATTTTGTTAGAGTTCATTATGAACTACATTCTTCTTTTATTTTTTGTTCGTTTATTTAATTTTAATTTTTTTTACGCTACTTTAATCGGTTTTAGGTGCAGCATTCTCTCATAACAAAATAAAAAATAACTTCCTCAGCAGATTGAGGAGACTACAATGGGTTTGAATGCTCTTTTATGTTGCCGTTAAATAATACAAAATAGAAATAAATTTTTCTTGATGAATTTTTTAAAAATATTTCAAAAAATTTACATATACCTCTCAGAGTGAAAATTTTAGAAAGTAGCTTAAATTTCTGGCTCATAGCACGAAAGTTATTGATTTCATTTAACTATATTAACTTCGTTCTGCATTTTATATAGGGTTAACCATTTTCCGAAAAATATCTAGCAAATATAATAAAGATTAATATTTTAAGGAAAATAAAACCACATATTAAACAAACAGGTTTTGAAAATTTAAACAATATAGTACTGGTGTCTCTTTGTTATCTTCCCATTTTTATTTGTTTTTATTCGGAAAACAGTATTATTTGTAACAGATTTTTTAATTTTGTCAATTTTGTATTATAAATTCGTGAAATTTTGCCTTACATCAAAATTGTGCGCATGCGTATATCGAAACTTTAAAAAGGTTACGTGTACTTAGAATGAGTTGAAATTGGTAAGTTACGTTGACTAAATGTTCACGTGAACATACTGACGTCAAAATGAAGGAAATACATTAATGCTATTTGATATGTAAATAACATTTCTACATGAAATTCGGTAAAACAATTCAAGCCATAAAATAAATAGTAGGAAATATATCAAAATGGATCTTTTAGATAAGAAACATTTAATTCATATAATTTTTGGTCATAAACCAGTAGTTGTCGAGGAATTATTATTAAAATATTCTTACTATATTGTAATAATAATAATAAAATAATAATAAATCGAGATATTATCAAGGTTGGAGAATATTTAATTTTCTAGTTTTCCACTTGAATAATAAATTTTAGTCGTTTTGATTACACTAAAAGTAATTATTTACATATAGTACAATTTTCAAATAATGATATATAAACTTCAGTGTACAATTATTAATAAATATTGTTAAACTTTTTTAAAGTATTTGATTCTTCATGGAATAGCGTCAGTAATTACTTTATTGTATACATGTTATAAATTTATTTTTGTTATTTGTTAAAAATAATAATTTGATAATTATGTTAATAATCTTTATAAATTACCTTTAAAAGTTAAAATACCATAAACTTTAGTAATTAAGAAAAATTTCATTATCTAATTCTTGTGTAATTTTAATTTAGCAAAAAAAAAAAAAATATTTGTAATTTATTTTTGGTTTTACAGTTCCCTTTAGTTTTGATCCCACAGAAAAAAGAAGTTATTTATGAATAAATTATATTAACTCTATATATATATATATATATGGAGTTCAAAATATTCAAAATAATACTAATAAGTCCCTTTACGCATGACAGTCTGAGATATTATTTAAAAACTTTTGTGAGCAAATCTACGTAAGACAGCCGATAAATTTGTCATGGTATCGACACTTAATTGGACAAAATGCTTTGATAAATCAGATTATTTTGAATTCAGCTCTACTTGTTTATGTTAACAATAAGAGTCACATGGTAATTTCCAAAATCACATTCTTTTATTTTTGGTTCAGATATTGAAACCAAACTAGTAATGTTGATTAAAGAAAAGTGTGAAGCTTCATTCCTGTTATTACGTATTTGTTTCTTGGAAAAGGTGTTTATCTAACGACTGAGACAAAAATATGACAAAATGAGTACCTCCGAAACTACCCAGTTCACCGACTTTCTGTCTTATGCTGTCTTTGTGAGTACCTATTTCAAATGAATAAGAGTGAGACAAGAAGCATACACTAGAGGTATTGGATGTCTACACAGTATTAACGATTTAAAAAAAAATCAGAGGTAATCCAGTTTGGTAAAATAAAATCACAGAGACTGTCAATTTGGTAAAACCAAATCAGAGGTTATCCAGCTTGGTAAATTAAACCAGAGACTATCAATTTGGTAAAATAAAATTAGAGGTTATCCAGTTTGGTAAAATAAAATTAGAGACTCTCAATTTGGTAAAACAAAATCAGAGGTTATCTAGCTTGTTAAAATAAAAGAGACTGTCCAGGTAGGTAAAATAAAATCAGAGATTATCCAGCTTGGTAAAATAAAAGAGTCTGTCCAGTTAGGTAAAATGAAATCAGAGATTATCCAGCTTGGTAAAATAAAATCAGAGACTGTCTAGCTTGGTAAAATTAAATCAGAGGTTATCCAGCTTGGTAAAATAAAATTAGAGACTCTCAATTTAGTAAAACAAAATCAGAGGTTATCTAGCATGTTAAAATAAAATTAGAGACTGTCCAGCTAGGTAAAATAAAATCAGAGGTTATTTAACTTGTTAAAATAAAATTAGAGACTGTCCAGCTAGGTAAAATGAAATCAGAGATTATCCAGCTTGGTAAAATAAAAGAGTCTGTCCAGCTAGGTAAAATAAAATCAGAGATTATCCAGCTTGGTAAAATAAAAGAGTCTGTCCAGCTAGGTAAAATAAAATCAGAGATTATCCAGCTTGGTAAAATAAAAGAGTCTGTCCAGCTAGGTAAAATAAAATCAGAGATTATCCAGCTTGGTAAAATAAAAGAGTCTGTCCAGCTAGGTAAAATAAAATCAGAAGTTATCCAGCTTGGTAAAATAAAATCAGAGACTGCCTTGCTTCGTAAAATTAAAACAGAGGCAGACTCTTGCTCTGTTAATGATCGAATACACTGAGGGTCAAAGTGAAATTATTCTAAGCAATCATTGGTGTTTATTACTGTCTGCTGCAAATCTTATTTTTGGTAAAGAGGCAGCTTCCTTCATTATACGTGGCTAATGATGTGTGGACTTCCAACACTGTGGTATGTGGCATTCGCCTCATCACCATTCGATCATTTGGCATACAGGTATTCAAGAAGAGAGCAGGCTAACAACCTTTGAACTGTGCAATTTCTGAGATGCTCATTTCGAATCTTCGGGCCCCCACAATCTGCTTTTTGTCTCAGTCCCTTAGATCAAAAGCCTTTACCATAAAATGCACAGGTCATCACAGAAAACTGCTTTGTATTCCTTAGAATGATGTTATATATCGTTACCATTGGATCACATATCAGTCACGTGATCCAATGGAAAGCTGAATGTTAAGCTGTGTAAGTGATTATTAGTTTCCGGCTCTTCTGTGTATATTTATATAAAAAGTTTTCTTCATTTTATAATTGCAATTAAATTAAACTGAACATTTACTCAGTTTTATAAGTAGAAAATATTTTGCTATACATTTTAAAATCAGTATAGTTGAAAACCTTTTGAAATGGAAAAGAAAGGAAAGTGCATTTTCCGAAAAGGAAATGTATATATTTTTAATCAAGATTTTCCATTATCCACTGATTGGAGATTATTTCCTTTTATTTCTAAAATAAATGCAAAAATAAGAAATATTTGAATTTTTGAATTTGTTTTTTGGATGGCTTTAAAATGCAAGAAAACTATTCGTCGTTGAAATTTTGATGTATCTAAATTCTACTTTGGTTTCCACAAACGAAAATTAAATTGTTTCATAAAATAAAGAAACAAAATTTGTAAAATATTAATTATAGGGGAGGAATGAATCATAAAATTTGAATCATATAATTTTCAAATGATTCTTTAAAATATAATGAATAGAAAGCTTGGATAAGAAACGGAAACAGAAAGTATTTACATGCGTATTGAACGAAACGAAAACTCATCAAATTCAATTACGTACGATTACAATATTAAAGAAAAAAGTCAATTAGTATCACTTTTTTGAAGACATTGTTGAAATTAACTACAAATTATTTGACTATGGAATACGGATACTCTAATAATTGAATGTTGTTGTTCCAATTAATTTTGGAAGGAAAATTATTGATTTATAAAATTCGGAACACTCTCTTTTCTTTGATAGTAGACCATTTTAAAAAATGACAAGGAAAAATATGGAAATTCTCAAATAATTTTTTTGACAGATATGAGGATAGAAAGCATAAAATCAACACACATTTCTCGTTATTCAAAACACAGTTCGTTTCCGAATAATTATCGCTCTGTCTTTTGGTTTAACAGTTATTCGGTTAGATACTTACTTTGAGCTCGGATTTTTGTACTGGATTGCAAACTGTAAATCTCAATGTGCCCTCACTAATAAAAATAATTATTAAGTGACGAATAAACCATTTGCGCAAAACTGTCTAGAATTGAATTCAAATCTTCCATTCCGTTGATTTCATTATGATTCAGCTGTTAAAAAATGATTATACCGATATATATAACACGAGATTAAAGATTATAAGGAAGAATTTTTTTGTTACGTAATTTAATATAATTTAATAAATAGTGCAACTAAAGTTAAGAGTGATCTCAACTATAACTAAGTCAATTTAGAATAATGAATCTAAATGAAACTGCCGAGACACAGTAGCCGAATGGTAAGCACTTGGCCTTCAATTCAAAAGTTCGAGGTGTTAGAATCTAACCATCGAGTCTAGAAATTTTAAGATGTTTCGAATCTATTTTAAACTGCACGTTCACACATGCTAATTAGTCTTCGGGCCCAAAAAGAAAAATAGTAATAACGTAAGACTAACCAAACCTAAACAAAACTGCGCAATTCATTTCTCCGAAAAAAATGTTTCAATTTTATATGAATTTAAATTTTGTGTTATTTTTTATGTTTGTTTTTCCTTTATTTAAAAAATATTATTAATTGGAAGTGGAAAAACCTTCATTTGTAATCGATGAATAACATAAATGCTTTTACATATTATAAAGATTCTAATACAATAATTTTATAATGTAATAGACAGAATAAGGTTTATTGATGCCCTGTAAATACTGTAAGTAATCTGTAATTGCAACACGAATGACTTGTGAATTAATTTATTTTTTTGCAAAATGTCAGATATTTTAATTATAGATAGTATTAGATTCTATAAAAATTATTGCTGATAAGGTTTTGTACTAAAACATTTTATTTAAAAGATTTGAAATGTTTAAATTGAGATTTTAATCTTGAATTTTTGCGCAAACTTAAAAATATTGTCTAACCACGGAAGAAAAAAAATTAAAGTAAATTCCATTGTTTCGTTTTCCATACCTTGCTTATTACTTTTTTATCAAATAATACATTCAATTCCTTGTTACATTCAAAATGATTATATCAACCTCCGAGCTGAAAAACTCTTCTCAGGACTCATTAACGACAAGACTCTAAAAATCTTCGAAAGTTTAATATATGCATAGCAATTCTTGACACGAAGCTTTTCATCTTGATCAGATTGCAAAAATACTATTTTATACAAAAACGAGATAAAAAATCTTCTTTCGCTGAAAGAGAGTTACAGCAGATTTCGGTTATCAATTAAGCTGGACAATGTGTCCATCCTGATGCAAATCAAGTTCTAGGGCAAAAACATTTTTTTATAAGTGGAAATTTGGAGTTTGGCTCAACCAATTTTGAACCAAGAGAGATTTTCCGTTTCTGTTTGCTGCGTGTCTATTTGTCAGTTGAGTGATCAGTGATTAATTATCTGTGAAAATTCTTCCCCGAAGGCAATAAGCAGCTCATATATAATTGAATCACAGCATCACTCAGCTCTTAAGTTATTAACTATGGGAAGTCAAGGCATTCACTCTGATAGATTTACAATCATAAAGCAAAAAATCTATTGTTGCACAATGGATCTGATCAAAACCGAAACACATTATTTCTAATAGCACAGTTGTACCATTGGGCAAAAGTAAGCTCCAAATGTAAAAAGTACATGGCATGATATAACAATCAGCTTAGTAAAGAGCATTCAAGTTCCGATAGGGAAGTAAGCTGGAAAATTCTCAAGCATGTACGGAGAAAGACGAACATGCAAAAAACATATGTGAACCGATTATTCAAATGGAATGTTTCTGTTTCTTTAAGTAAGTGATACCAAAATGCTAGTGCACTTTTATGCCATTATCAGTCTTATTAGAAAATTGTTTAATCATCTCATTACTACAAGCTTTTCAAACACTAGACTTGTTTTTGTATACTGAGATGGTTTGATTATTGGATAACATAAAAAATAAGTAAAATGTTTCTGAATGGGCACTTAAGTATATTTCGCTCTCGTATAAATATACATTTATATTCATTACAAAGAAAAAATACCTATTTTGAGTTAGAAAAGTTCGCGTAGACATTACTAAACTTTTTTGACTACACACATGATTTATTTTCAGTTTCGTTTATATTAATGAAAATAACGAAGCTTAATATTGTAATCCATATTAAATCTTTTGCCGATTTTGACCGTTTTGCTGACTCATACGAAATTAATCCCTGCTGTAAATTTTTGCACATTTTTTTTTTTTGCACAATAACGACATATTTAATTCTTTCTTTTAAAATATTTTTGAAAGAAAAAGAAGACGATAGATAGCTCTGCTTCTTCATGTGGGAAATGAAAATTAGTTTTGAATTTAAAAGAAAATTGAATTTTTCCCACCGTTTCCGTTGGTAATGAATGATTTTGCATTTAATGATGGCATTATAGAATCCGTTCCACCAGTCCAAGGACACTGGGAGTTGCAAGGGGGTGGAAGGAGAGATATTTCAATTATGTAAACTGGAAGACAATGCGGCAAGGAAGCGACACAACGAGGAAGTAACGCATCGACAGGCGTCGCGCCGACTAGCAGGAAAACGCGTTGCCATGAAAACCGCACAAAAATGAAAATAAAAAAAATAGGAAGAAAAAGGTAAATGCTTTTGTGGACGTAATTCGTGGGACTAAACAGAAGGGAGCTGATTTTGAAATCTATTCAGAAACGACCTTCACTGACGCAGAATGAAAATTTTTAAGAAGTCAAACAAATGCAAGCGTTTAAGATTAAAGAAAATCCATTAATTGTTAAACAATTAGTGGTTGCTTGTAAAAATGATGAGGTTAGAAACGATAGTGATTATAAATGCAGTATACTAACACTTACATTTCTATTTTAAATTCATAAATATTACTTTTTTTTTTTTTTTAACAAAGGCAATTTTTAATCATGCATATTCTAATTTGATATATTCGCTAAATATAAATGAGAGTGCCTTAGTTGGAAAAGTAAGTACAATAAAAAATACAAGAATACAATAAAAATATTAAATAAAAGCAAACCTAAATAATATTTAAAGCTAGAGAAATCTATGTATTGGAGTTATACATCGCTAACTATTAAAGCAATTCTAACGTCTTAAGTTTTGAAAAAGAAATTCAAATTTTTCGTCAATCGACAGACGATAGCATCATGAATAAATAATCAGTCTGCAACCTGGTGCGATTCGTTGTTCACCGTGAACACTCGTCTGGCTGGACTTACTGATCCTAAGATACTCATCGGGTTGGAATAACTCGTGTTCAGTCCCAACCACAGCTAAATATTGTGTAAAAAATGTAACAATTTTTAGGTTTGCGTCCGTATCTATCGAGGATGCTTGGTATTTATTAGATTTTACACACTCTCTCTTACGACTTGTAAACATTTTAAATTCTCTGTTAAAAAAATAATAGAAATAGATAAGCATATTTTAAATCTACAAGATGAGTGATAGGTGTTAGCATTAGGAAAAATCTGTGATGAGTATTCATGTAATATTTATAATAGTATTTATAAAATCAGATGGGATAAGAGTTTAATCATAATCAGAGAGATGCACCTGTAAAAATATAATCAGATGACCATATACACACATATACATAGGTATCTACAGTAAATTAGAACAAGAATTTAAACAAAATAAAAATCCTGTAAGATTGCATTTATTCAGTATTTAATTTTTTTAATTTCTCGTATGCAAAAATGCTCGTAAAATGCCAATTTTTACCATGTTTCATATATTGAAATTAGCTATATATTCTAACTTGTCAAATTTAACAAAACATTTTTTTTTGCATTTTATTATTTAATTAAGTTTTAATAAATATATGATAAATATTATGGTGGTTAAGTTGCTCTCGTGTCCATTTGAATTCAAATCAAATTACTCCAAGTGCAAAAATCACGGCCTTGGCAATGCGTAAAATTTTATTATTATGGAGATCTCCCATGGTAAATATATTATTTGTGGGTATATAAAATGAAAAATCTCATTTAAAAATGTTAATTTAACCTTAGCCAGAGCGAATAAGAAAGATGCATTAGTATTTCAGAAATAGAATTATATAGATTTATATTAGTCAGAGTGTTATTCATCTGCAGTTTTGGTACTTTGGATTGCTCAACCGTTAAAAATTGAAAGCCGTGGTTTGTCTTTTAGGTATAACCAACTACTGAAGTCATTAGTGGGTTAACAAGTTCCACGACTATTAATGATGAGAAAATGGATTATTTTCGTCATTTTCGCTGGGAAGATACTTTACGCTTTGAAGTTCATGAAGAGATAACTGTAAACCGAGAGAAGTGTATACATTTCTAATTAGTTTTGCTATGCAAGATTGCAAGCTTGATTGCCAAAGAATGAAGCTGACTACCTAGCTGGAATATAAGAGGAATTTAATTAAGAAATTCAATTTTTGAACATTGAACGTACAAGTAATACATAAATTTATAAGCCATTTAAACTTAAAATATTTTCATGTTTGAGAGAGGTATATTTAATTTGTTTCTAAATTATATTTTGAGATTAATATGTTATCAGATATAGAATATAAAGCCTATCGGAAAGCAACAGTAATTATAATTATATGAAAAATGCAGGGAGAAACTTAAAATCAAATTTATATCAGATTCATGAAGTACTACCTCACAATCAAGTACTGCATATTCAGCTACGATGAGTATTGGGAACGATCTGTGATTATCTAGGCTTTGGCAGATGAGTGGCCGATGAATATTCGATGATCTTGTTGAATCTTCCATGATCCAAAAGATTATGATAAAGATTTTTGTGTAAATATAGTTAATTTGTTCTTAGAAAATATTTTTTATATATAATAAAGAAAAGTGTGTGTAAATCATTATGATCAGAAACATCATAAGCAAAATAAATAAATACAAAAATTATAAGATTGATTGACAATACATTTAGCACACAAAGAACTTAAATAAAATTAGCAAATTTATGAATATAATTTAAGAATGCTTAACATTTGTGAAAACAAATACTAAAAAAGAAGATCAACAAAGCAAACAGACATGACATTTAAATATAGCAAACTGATGAAATATACAGCCAACAGACAAAATGAATTTTAAACTATTAAAATTTAAAATTTGAATTATATATATATATAAACATACAGAAAAAATAAAATATAAAATAAATAAAAGGCAGTAACAATCTGATCAGCTTCATCAGAGGGGTGTTGACCAAGTTAGAACAAAGTAGGAACTTTGTTCTAATTTGCCCTACCTTGTTCTCACTTGAGAGAATTTACAAGAAAAAATGGCTTAAGATTAAAACTTAAATCAAAATTTTTGCGATATATTATGGCTTGATTTAGACTAATACCAAATCATTGAATACCAGATATAATGCTCTCGTTTTTTCACTTTAGCCACACTACTGTATGATGTTTTAAACTTTTGTTTGCCGCCCACCTTGTCTAGTGATCAGCGTGTCTGGCTGTGGATAGGGAGGTCCTGTATACGAATCCCAGTTCTGGCATGGATGCGTTTTCAACCTCTGTCTATCCTGTCTTTGCCCTTTCCTTGTATGAATGGTTGTCTACCCTGTAAACTGGTACCTATGGCATGTGCGCACTGAGGAAGTCAGACTGCACACCAAATTACGGTTCAGTTGGAAAAGTAATGCAGCGCACCCCTAATGCCAGCTTAGTTGGCACAAGACAACGGCTACAACTAATCTTCGTTTTACTGTCAATTTCAAAAGAACAACATTTGAAATTATTCTTAAAGTGCACCAGGCTATTTTATGTAAGATATTTTTACTAGTCTCTCGCGTTACTTTATGAGTAAACTAAATCTGTTTCACTGTAAACTTGAAAGTTATTCAATTATTGAGAGCTGATAATTTTATCTTGCTCTAAAAACTTTTATATTAAAAAAAAAAAAAATTTACTTAAAATATCTTACGTAATAGTTTTAGAACTTAAAAATCTTACTTATTCCCACTCCAATTTTCAGTATCTTTATAAAACCAATTTTTTTGAGCTTCTCTAATCTTTCGACTGGAAATTTTTTAATGATAATAAAAAATAAAATAATTTCTAATTTTTTATTATAATTTAATATAATACTATTTTTATTTTTTATGCAAACGTACAACGTGTACGTGATTTAAGAGGAAGCAATAAAATGATTTCGATAGAGAAATAAGTAGTCTTTTACTTACATAATACTGACATTTCAAAATAATTTTCTGTGAGAAATTAACTCATTATGATTTATTGTGTAAGAAATTACCTCATTTTCAATACGACTTTTAACGATTTCTTTGAGAAAATATAACATTTCAATTAGTGTAATCATTCAAGATCTTTCGTTTCACGCAATTTACTTTTGAAATGAATAAATTGCGGATTGAAAGGAGTAAAATATAATTTTGGAGAGATCTTACAAAATTATACAGCATATATTATACATATATTTATTATACAACACATTATATTTGCATATTTATCGATGCGAAATCATACTGATTATTTGTACTGAAATCATACTGATTATTTGCTGTATTTTTAAAGTTTATATATATATATATATATATATTATATATATATATATATATATATATAAAATGCATTATTCCCTCTGGAATTCAGATTGATTATCAAAAATTAACATTTTCTGCAAAATTAATTTTTTTAATAATTCAGTTTGTGCGTTTCTTTATTTACAAACGAAAAAGCTTAATCTTACGTAAGAATTTAAAGCTTATTTTATTTATATTTAATATCCTATGAGTTATTACGTTATCCACACAGTACAAATAAAAAATCAATTTTATGTTCAAAAATGTGTGTCCTATATATTTTTATATCTTACTTAGTACCTAAAATAGCAGAATATAATTTCGTTTTTTATATACATTTTTTTATTATTTTTGGTACTAAGATTCAAGACCATTTCTCTTTTTTTATAAGCAATTAATATTCCCCCAAAAACTGCATCACACATGTTTATGGTATAAAATTCTCATTAATTCTCATAGAATACTCACTTCGTTTTAGTATGAAATGTTTTCCATTAAAAATGGTATTTTTACACAAGTGTTTGAAACATTTTTCTCTTCTGCAATGTAGGACTGAAAAACTGAATTTTACGTGTGTTTGGTTTGAAAAATAATTCCTTCAAATATAGAGGAAATAAAGTTATTTGTATAAATTTATCAGCGTTATAATAGCAGTACAGGTATTGGGTTTAGCTCAGTCTTGTTGAAAAAAGCAAGGTTTCGTTTTCAGTTGATACTCAAGTGTTTAATATTCAACTGATAGTGGACTGAATTCTGAAAATTAACTCAGATCAACTTCATCTCATGCCATTTGTAAAATTTTGAAACATTTGAGCATAATATCATGAGTCAACTGTAGTAAATAATCAGAAAACTTACCGCAGCAACCTAATCTAACTTAACTTTGCGGGAAGAGCTGAGATATACTAAAATATTTCAATCCAATCATAATAGCTAACAGAATTCGATAACCGAAATTGAGCTGAATTATACTTGTTTCACGTGCACCAAATAATCCTATTGACTTAAAAAATTCTATGGAATACTTGGAACTTCGTAATGACTTAAACTATTTTAATCATAGAAATACCACATTACGCTCTGTTCAAAAACCTTTTTGATTGAAAAGGTTTTAGAACAGAGCGTAATTGCGGTTTGGAAGAAAATCATATTATTCTTCCAAACCGCAATTTTTCTCCGAAAAATATATACACGTTTTCCTTTGAAAGATAGTATAAAAACAAATAAGACATTATTTATTGTACTTAAACTGTATGACATAAAAACAAAATGGTTAAATTTGTAAGCAGTTTGGGGGATTATAAAGGGGAAGGAAATTACTTGACACAATTTATCACCCATGCCAACAAAAAAATCATTACCGACTTCGTTTAGCAGGCCTTGAAGGTAAGATACACCTACTAGCTTTGAGATGCTAGAAGTTTACTGATCCGAATTCAAATTACTGTCGATCGAACAGAGATGGGCAGAACATGTATCTTATAGTTGTCCACACCATCACATCACTTGTAGGACCCTGATAATTCTATAAGATGCGAAAAGCGACAAGTCATCTCCTTAGATTTTCCAAAAATGAATACCGCCATCAGAATGCTTGACGTAGATCCGGAACTCGTCTGAAATAAAACAAAAAACGTTTTGGTTGGCCACCTTAGAAACATCATTTGTTTCTATGATGCACTATTAAAAGAATCCGAATTACAGGTCACCGTAACTGACAATCCCCGTTGCTCCACACCTTAGTTCATAATTCCAGCCATTGATGGTCGACATGAGACAGTTGTGCTTTTTCTTTTTGCTTGCACGTCAGTCGGAGAGGGTGCTTGGGAGTTTTCTGGGTACCTTCCCTTGTGACATGATAAAACGGCTACTTGTCTACGAAAAATCCATCCACAGGGCGATAACGCCGTGGTAGTTAAAATGCCTTACAACAGCCGCAGATTGTTACGCAATCCACAGCGTGGTGTTAAAGCGTCTATGCACTGCAAGACTGCGTGCTGTACATTTTGTGACCAATTGTCCGTGATTTGGTTGCACAGTTTCGCACTGTTCACAAACTTCATATTATGTCTGCCCTCTCGGAAGTTATTTATGGGAGGCAGTTGCGTCCTGAATGCCATTCATTATAGTTCTTTGCAATTATTTGAATCAATATCCATACCATATTGATTGGATTTCTATCAGTGTGAATGGCAGTACCATTGAACGATATTCCAGCTCTAAATTACAAGTGTGATCCTAACTTTGTCAAATTCTAAATCTAGATGCAGACCGTTTTTCTTTTTATTCGAAGAATAACACGACACAATGAGCAAACACCGATCTACTAAAACGATTTTAGAGTCAGAAATTCACTGCCTAACTTTTCTTACATGCAGTGCTTGAAATGTCGTATATCTTTCTTGCATTCTCCAAATACGTTGAAATACTAATCATTTGACTTTCTCTTCCTTTCTTATGATTCTGACGTCGGTAAGATCATTCCTTTTTGGTGTTGCAATTTCAGTGGCCTGCATTGTATGTATAGAGAGAGAGAGAGAGATATTATAACTATTATTTCGTTGTTTCACAAAAATAAATTAAGGTTAAGAAATAAAAATAAGGTAGCATTAAAGAGCAAAATCATTGAATTTTTTATAATTTTATTAAGAATTTATTTTACAAGGCTTTAATATTCATACCTTTTCATTAGGACTTTTTATATTATACGGTCATAATATCAAGATTACAGAAACTCTCTATTATAATTTTTAATTCAAGTTACAATGATAAAATACAACACAAGAATTTATGATCATTTTGTCACTGTACGAAGGCCCTATATTCTCACTGATTCATGATTTTATCAACTGATTTCCTGTATCTTTATTTCGTCTATTTTATTGCCGACTTTTCTTTACCTTCCAAAAAAACAGACTATTAATTAAAAATCTATACTTATTTTAATTTTGTAATTGTGATTACTATTTGAAAAGTAATGTTTGAATATTTTAACTTTATGCACGATATCATTTTATAATTTCCAAGTATTTTCATAGTAATTTACGGATTTTAGTATAAAATTACGACATATAAATGATTACAGTTACTTTATAGAATAACATTTTTCGGCACAGGTGGCATATAATCCAAGATTCTAAATTCTGAATTTATTTTGGCGATGAAGAAATATTGCCAAGATGACGTATCGTGACGTGCGCGATGACGTAAATACAAGGGTTACCAAAATAGAATTTTCTACATAATTCTTATAGGTCTCCACAAATATGACGTAATAAAAACTAGATTACCAGATACATATGAAAATCCGCAAAAAATCTCCAAACTCAGAATTTAATGTCATAGATTATACGGCACCTGTGCCCATTTTTCTTTGGACTTTTGAAATGATCTTATTCAACAAAATATTCTCAGCTACAATAATTCTGTACGTACCCATATGAAAACACGTAAAATATTTATTTTGTACGTTAATCGAATTTGAGCGGGATAATGAGCGAAAACAGATGCTTGAAATAGAAGGAAACTAATATTAAGATATTGGCTTCTGATCATTAATAAACTGAACTTTGCTATTTTTTAAATAGCGATTGAAAAATAACAAAAAATGTGTTGTTATTTTGTAAATAGATTAGCATTTTAAATAATATAGAATAGAGTCGAAGTTTTAGAAAAACCTGAGAAATATACTTTTATTTTGTGATACTGTGTGTGTGAGTGTACTATCACAGAATAATTGATTGTTCTATGACTGATAACTTTTTATTTAGAATTTCTAACAAATTCATTTTGCTATCTCTTTACTATAAATTTTTCATGCGAAACTAGCTCAAGTGAAATTTCCAGTTTAAAACGTTATTTAAAAAAAAAAAAAAAAAAAAAAAAAAAAGACAAACCCAAATCTAAAATAGAAATTGAACCCACTAGCAGCATAATTGAAGTCAGAAAGCTTAATTATTCATTTTCTAGAATGGTGTCTATTTGTTTTGACTGAAAATATTAAATTTGAACTTTATTTTATGAATTGTTTTTTTTTTAATTTAAAGCAATCTTTATTATGGAAAATACCCTTTATAAAGAACAATTCTTTAAAAATTAATTTTTATTATTAAAAAGGTAGTTATATTTTATATAGTCTTAAAATTTACTTCATATAAATTTTTAGATTGTGGATTCAGTTTAATTTGGAATTCTGAAAATCTAATCAAGATATGATTCAATGATGCCCCCAGAAAATATTTATCAATAAAATTATTATCTGTATAATAATATTATCGATATTATTCAACTGATAATAATTTTTATTGATAAATGTTTTCCTTATGCTGCAGATAAAATCTTCTAATATTAAATCTAAGTTATTTTTGTGTTCATCAATTCTTTAATTGTGATTCGCGTGAAAAGGATTTATAATTGATTTAACAAAAGTTTTGCATTTGAAACTCTAATAACTCATTTAAAAATGGCATTTTTTTGGAAATGCTAATAAAGAGCTAATTGTTTTTCATGAACGATTAAAGTCCCCTTTAATAAGACTTTCTCTAGTTAAATGATTATTCTAAAGTAGATTTAACGGGTAGCGTGCTCGTAAAAATGTAGGTTATACTTTGTGTAGTCATTAAAAGACTGTTGTGTGTGTGTGTGTTAAGCGTAAAAAATCGTGCAGTGTAACCTTTTCATGGACGTCTGCTAACTGCCACTACTTCGATCGTCTGCAAAGAGAGAGAGAGAGAGAGGAGTTGTGTTGTCTCAGCGGTTACCAAAAAACACTAGAATGAAGTCGAGTAAGAACAGCTGCCCATTCTTCAACAACAACTGGGAATTAGTTTACCTCAAGAAAAAGACTTCCCACCCCGAAAACATATTTCTCTAAAGTGATAATAAAACGATCCGTAACAACGATTTAAGACTCGAAAATATGTGCAGAAAGAACAGACGAGATTGAAGTCAATATCAAAAACAGGTGCTCTGTTGTTTCAAAAATAAGAATTTTTTTCTTTCATTACAGAAATTCGAAAGGTTAAATAATCAAAAGGAGACAATCGTTTTAGAATATTGTCAGAAATACGTTCAAAGTGCTGGAATTATTAGCCGTCTGTGATCGGTTATTGGCACATTTTATAATGTGACAAGACAGATGGTAGTTTAAAAACTGTGATGAGAATACACAAAAACTTTTAAATTAACGAAGATTTCTAATATTTTCAATTTACTGTCTATCAATAAAGGAATATGGCAGATATTATAAATTAAAAAAAAATGTGATCAATAAAAAGCAAAAAGGAAAAAAAATATTATTTAATTTTGTGTCTGCATTCGCATAACTAGGTTAAATTCACATCTAGTTAGTAGTTAGGTAAAGTTTATCAAAAAATAAGTACAATGTTCAGTTCTAATGTCTGAGGAACCTGCTTGGTAGATGCATGTCGTATTTCTGTTTTCCACAGGTATTTTTTATAGTAGTAGATGTTTAGGTGATTTCACAGGTTTCATTATTAAATTATTAGATTTCATAGAATATAACATACTGTCTATGATATGCAATTATCCTCGTAAGTAATCCTTATATAAGACTATCCATATTAGACTATCCAAAGTGGAGTAGGTGATTGTTTCACCATCTTACGTATTATTATTACAGGTGGTTGTTTGTTAGCTCAAATGTCATTATATACATGAAATTTTATTCAGAAGACACCTTAAGAAGGTTAAAAGTTCTGCATGAATACATTTTAAAACTAAATTTGACTCAGATGCATGCCAAATTCTAAGTTTGGTGGCGTATTTTCTTATTTATCTGGCTGCATAGTTTTTATTAAATCTTAAAGATGGAGACATAAGAACAAAGCACAAAATTATATTTTGGCAACCCTAATATTAACGCCATCGAGAGACGTCACAATACGTCATCGTGGCAACATCTCTTCGTCGTCAAAAAAAAATTCAGAATAAGACATGTTGGATTATACGACAGCTGGGCTATAAATTTAACTTACATTTAAAAAAAGTAATTTAATTTTTTGAATTTACTTATAAGCAATTTTGTGTTATTTAAAAATATAATTTAAATTTTAAAAATTTATGTAAAAAATATTTATATAAATTTTTTAACTCCTATTTATAGCTTGTTTTAAAAGATTAGAAATCATTTTTTTTACTTATTAATTTAGTTCAAAAACGATATTTAAGTAAATTATGATTTTTAAGTTAGTAAAATTATATTTTAGTATCAAAATAAATTCTTGAATTAATTTATTCTAACTACTAATAAGTTTTACACTTTTAATTATATTATCAATGTTCACACTTAAAAGGTGTCACATATTCTGGGGGTAACAAGAGGCCATATTGCCCTAAATGCAGGAAACAACAGACATCACCTCAACATCACCTCAATATAGTATATTCTTGATTGCCCAATTCCTATATCAGACTTCCTTGAAGTCAACGGTTTCACTGATTTAGTTTTACAGAATCAAACCAGATGGAAATTTGAAACAACACAATATTTTTGATACTAACTTCTTAATTTTATTATTTTTTTTAAAAAATTAATATAATTAATTTTATTATTAAAAATATTTTTTCATTCTTTAATAAAGTTTGAAAGTTTTACCGTTTTATATGTACATGACTTTTATTAATGATATACCTATTTTACACACCTCCGTATTTTACACAGTTTTTTTATCCCATCTATAAACCATGTCGAAATGAAATTTAATTTTATATTAATTTATAAAAAAAAATGTCAAATTAACGAGGATGAAAATTATTCCATCAAATAAATTTTGCAAACACTATATAGCTATGTAAAGATACAAATTATTATTTTGATTAAATTTTAAATTAGTTAAATTTTAAAATTAATGAATGTTTACTATCACATCAAAATTTTATTTGAGTTATCTGAGATTTTTTAGGGGAATGGAAGATTTGAAGCCTCTAGTTGTTTTCTTCTCAGACATACTATGAATATGTGCACGATGATAAGAAGATAAATAATCATTTTGTCCTTAAAAAAACAAATGAAAAGCGTCCTTGAATAAATATTCTAGCATGCAGACAGAGGTAACTATTTCCCTCAATCGTGTCTTCGTTAAATATTTAAAACTGACTTGTTTCATAAAAGAAGAAATGAATACTTCTGATTTTTTCACCATATTCTAAATTATTATCTCCTCAAATACAAAGTTTGCACAAATTACCAGCTCTTTAGTTTTCATTTCAAACATTCAGAAGTTTCATTTTTATTTCTGGCTTAAACTGTTGCCGAAATTTAGAAATTATTTTAAATTGTTGAACAGTCTTAGTTACTTCTTTTTTAAAAAGGATTCTGCAACAGCCCGAAACATTTGTTGTTTAAAATATGTGACAAATGTTTTGGTGAATTCATATCAGTGAAAATAAGTTGCCCTTCTCTAACAAATATTTCTTTTGTTTAATCAAAGTTGGTAATGTTTTGCCATTAGCAACAAATCCAGTGATTTACAAGACAGTTTGTTTTTCATTGTTGTCCAAAGTGTCTGTTAAATTTATTTACCATTTACTGTTAGGAACTTCTTTTGTTTTTTCAAAGTTTATAGTTAGTCCTAATTCTAAAATTACTAGCCTTAAATGAACTTTCAATTTATATTTATTGTTCTAGCAATGATATCTCTGACACCTAAATATTTTGAAACCATGGTATCGTACATGGAAAAATATAAATCTAGTAACCAGAATCAGGTTTACCATAAAAAACCATAACATGGTATTTTCATGGTAAACGTGCCAAGAATAAGAGACACTACTATACAAAAGTATGGGATTTCTTAATCTTGGTAGAGCGTATATATGTATAATAATAATGTTATTAATTGTAGAGTTATAAATATTTCGGAAACTTTAGAGTTTTCTCTAATACTCACCGCCTCCCGTTTTTACGGGAGCTACAAAAATAACGAATTTAAAAAAAGAAAATACTCAAATGTATTTTTTATCTACACAATTACATTATTTATCCTTGATAATACACAATAATTATTAGCAAATGCACACACATAACAAAAGAAAGTAGAAAAGGAAATATGGAAGTTTCTACTTTCTTCTGTTTCTAAACAACCAGTGTCGCAAAACAGTTTTAAGACAAAAATATTTTTGAGCCACTCTCACTATAAAGCTTGACTTGTGTATATTTGACTTATGTATTTTTTTATTTTTTACGTTATGACGGCATTTACAAATCATATTGTTTCATCTTTACTCGTTTATGTTGCCTAGTAATAAGAATAATAAAAAATTATAAGTAAACAGGGATTTCAGGAATAGGAATTGCAAAGAAAATAAAATTCGAATTTCTGTTACTTTCGAAATTTAAAATTAATTTTCATATCTTGTAAAATAATCTCACATTTCCCTTAAATGGCTTACAATAAGATCAAACAAAAACATACGATCGAATATAAGGGCAATTGGTCTTGTAAACATCTTGTAAAGATTACGAGGAAAATTAAGCAAAATAAAAGAAAAAAATTGATACAAAATTCAGTTCTTATTTTCGATGATTAAAGAAGATAAGCATTTCTTCAAAAATTCTTCTTTTATAAAAATGATTCCCTGAGATCATTTATCCTTGCAGGATTATAATGATTAAATAATACGTGTGTTAAGGTGGATTTAATTTAAAAATTAACTCTTCTTATCTTATTTGAATAGATATCTAAGTTTGTGTAATGTGTACTAGAATCTATCTATGCATCTATGTCTACCTATATCTCTATCTATCTATCTATGATTGTAAAAAGCATAGCATAGGGGGTTGGAATGCTTAAGAGTTATATTTGTAATCATAACTCTTAAGCATTCCAACCCCCACCTTATAGATGATTAAAATAAATTACAAAATAGCACTGCGTATGGAACTTTCATGCGCCAGAAAATTTGCAAATTCATGAGATTATACATGTTAGAAAGCATTTGTGATAATTAGATTATGGTTATATGATTACTTTTTGTATACAACTATTGATTCAAACGGAAAGGGAATTTTGAACCACTGCAAATGTCTTTGTCGTATTTGAGGTGAATCTCAAAAATTATGAAAACTAAATTCTGATTACTTGTCACGGTAGTCAATTTGGAGATCCAATTTTCTTAAGTAATAACTCTAAACGAATTTTTTACTTTAACATATATACATCGAAATTTTCGAGAAACTTTTGTAATTTATGCATTTTAAATATTAACAGGCAAAGCTCATCAGTTTTAGCAGGTAGTAGCTTCCGCTGGAAAACGTATACCGATCTTTCACGAAAATATTTTAACTAGAAAAATAACAATTTACAAAGAATTTATTCTCATTCAAAACATTATTTTTCACCACGTATAGATAAATCTCAAGCATTGAAGCTAATTTTAAATCAAATAAAAGATTATACATTTGGAGCTTCCCTTTAGTAAAGAAGCTGTTAAACACCAGAGAATCGGGAGTCTTTTTCATCCGCGTTCCATTTCATTTCCAATTGGCCATGGTTAGGAAAGGGCGCAATTACCTTCTATTATTAGGTGCAAAAAACATGATTTCTTTAAAAATTAAAAAAAAAAAATAGTAAATATCGTTATCCATGAAGAATTTTTTTTTCTACTCCAAATCGTTACGCATAGATGCTGTTATAAAAAGAAAGAGAACGACAAGTTTCTTGAGACCAAAACAGTTGCAGAGCGGAACATTAGATCACATAAATTGATTACATCGAGATAGGCATAAGTAACTTTACAGGTACTTTAAATTTGTATTAAATATGTTTTTTAAAGAACTGTTATCAAACTATCGAAAAGAATCCTATCTTTTAAGTCAGCGACAAACCGACATCCTTATATAAATTTAACTTAAATTTCGGCCAGTTTTTCTCAATTATACTTCGAATGAAAATTTAGGAAGCAAATAGAATAAAAGTTATTTATGTAGATATTTCCACTCACTCTGAGTTTTTATTTAACATTATAGTTTTTGATTGTTAATCTGTTTTTATCACTAGAGGGCGAATTCCATCAAAATATGGCTCAAAATATATTCCAAATAAAGATATTTTTAGCTTTTTTCTAAAGAATACACAAACGAAGGGGATATAGTGGTTTAATGTTATATGAGAGCATGTTAATTAATAACCACATACCTTTATCTTGAGTAAGAATATGATGTAGATAATGTAGAACAGTATGTGTCAATTGTTCTACATTATAAAGGCTATAGCTTTGTTTGACAGTTTGTAACGTTGTACGAGTAAAAATTCCTGTTCCAAGGTCTTTCTGCAATCGTCAACGTAAATTTAAGTAATAATTTTTAATCGATTCAAACTTAATTACTTTTTTAATTCGATCAAGCATTTTTGGTGAATATATTACTACTTGGCAACCGCAATTCTCACCACTGGATGAGTTTCTTGCAGAAATCCTTGAAAAGTAGAGCATTTAGAATCTGGACATTTTAAAGGTCTGATTATGACTGTCACGGTTATATGTCTCTAAACAGTTACGGACTCCATATTAAACTTTATAGGCCTTATGGAAATTTTAAATCTTTCTGTTTTTCCAACTTTTCCATGATAAAAAGAACTTTATACGATATGTTTTTGTTTATTTTTATTAAATTTGGTCAGTAGAAATGAATTCCACCAATACTCATCATTACAAACTTGGATTTCAAATTTCTAGGTTAACGAAACAATTCCTTGAATTAAGACCTGCATATTTTTAGTTAAAATCTTATGTTTTTCTTGTACCAAAAATATTAATAAGAATTAAAAAATGATAATATAGTTATATTAAAAATCAAAATAAATTACTGCGAAACAGTTAAAGTACAACAAAAACTTTTGTATTACGACTCAAGGGGAAAGAAACAATGCTCTTGAGCGAAGTAAGTTCTCAAAATCAATCTAAATTCTAAAAGCAAGAATCACAATGAAATTGCATCTGCTTGTATTTAACTAACAAATGGATGCAACAGAATCGAGGACACTCAGAATGTGAAAAATTCTTTTTCAGAATTATATGATCAGAGCGTAGGAAGTGAAAATTAAACATAAGGCTGTGGAAGACTTAGCAAATATATTTAACAAATTCCAACAGACTAGACTCTAACCTTGGAAAGTTTATTTCCTCATTCAATTGTCTATTTAGTTAATACAATGTGTAAGCTCTTATTGTAAATATCTAAGGTAACAAATTTTTTCAAATTTAAAAAAGAGCTATTTTAATCTCCACAAATTAAATAAGAGATGTAGGAGAAAAATCACAAATCAAATTACTAATAACAATCAAAGGATAATCAAAAAATGTTAATTAAATTTAAACATAAAGTTTGGTTTAGTAACAGTATTTATAGCATTTTAATCCTAAAAATTGAGGAAATTTCATATCCATTTAACAAAGTTAATGATCCCAAAACTGATACAGCTCTTAATAATACTAGCCCAAAAGGCTAAATAAGTGACGGTTTTCATTTAGATAAACAGATAATATATTTATCAAATTTTACAGTCTGTATATGGACATCAAGATTATTAAATAAACACAAATACCAATCGCTAGAGATTCAAACCCTAATTAAATGGAAAAAAAAAACTGTTATCTCAAAATTCAATTCCACAGTAAATAGCTTTGTTGAATAAAGTAAGTTATTTTTATTTATTTTATAACTATTAAGGATTTATGAAACAAAATTCATATAATATTCCACTTCACTCCCTACACGATTTTTAATAGGAAAGACATTTAGAAGTGATTCTAGTTTTAATGATTAGGAAATATGTGATACTCTTTAATGGTCACTTTCTTATTTAACGGTTTCAAATCTTAATTTTTGAAAGCATTACTATCGTAATTTGAAGACTCGAATTTCAATACTGACAGAACTAAAAGTCATTTGACAGTACGTAACGCACAGCCTAAAATTTGAAGCCTATAAATATGCATTTAAAGGTTCCTCCAAGATAATTATTTTTCCAAAAGAAATTTTAGTTGATACGTGATTGTTCAGTTATATCGCATGGAATAAAAATCGAGAAACAGTCAAAACCTCATGATCTAACAAGCTCATGTGTAAGCAGCTAATAGAAAAATCGAAAAACAATGTAGTAATTAATTTGCTTTATGACTATCAAAATAGTGGAAATTATTTGATTTTACGATAAGAAATTTAGGGAAGGGTGACAGTTGAATTATCTGTCTTTACATCTAAAAAATGAAATCTAATAAAATTTTGTAATCAACTGTAGTGATTTATTATTAAAGTAATTTAATGATAAAATACAATACTGCTTATAATAAAAATATTTAAAGTAGTTTATTACTATTTACAAGCTTCCGCTAGTAAACTGTTCTCTCTAGTTTGAACTCAACACGTATCCGTTGATAATGCCATCATATTACAACTCTTACAATGCACTCCCCTTACACCAGGAAGACTTGAAACACTTAATCATTAAATTCGCGCTACTATAACAGCAATCCCGTTGTGCAGCTCTAATGCATAATTACAACTTTTTAATCAGTAACAGGTCAACAGATGTAATGTCACAATAGGAAAAAGAACATTTCTGCTGGAATCTCTAGATGGTGTCCATCACAGATTCTGTTGCATTTGAATACTAAGAGCAAGATTTTTCTATATCAATTTTATCTCTAATTTTACTCTTCTTATATATATACCGACTTATATAATACTTATTTTTTTAAATACTATCTCTGAAAAATCTGATTACTATGTTTGATTTACGATTAAGTGACGCGGTCTTATCTTAGCTAGGATTCATTTCCTTACTAAATCACATTCTAAAAAAGGAAAAATAAACCGCCCATATTCTTATTTTAATGTTATTCGTTTTAGAAGAGAATTATTAAGAAATTGTATTCGATGATTAAATTCCAAGATAAACCTTCGTTTATGGTAATTTGTTTAGGAGTAATAAATATTCATCCCTGTATTAAATCTCGGTAAGTGTTTTAATTAAAAAAAAATTAAGCATTAGTTTTTCTCATTTTTAAACTGTTGGAAGCATTATATCCGCAAGTTTAGTTTAACTTCTTACGAAACTACCGTAGAAAAGAGACGCT
This sequence comes from Latrodectus elegans, assembly GCA_030067965.1. Taxonomy (NCBI): domain Eukaryota; kingdom Metazoa; phylum Arthropoda; class Arachnida; order Araneae; family Theridiidae; genus Latrodectus; species Latrodectus elegans. Next base: position 39,853,160 of record CM057822.1, on the reverse strand, counting down.
TTTTCTTAAAACATACTTCGAATGGCACACCCTTGTGCAACGATCTCTAAAATCACCTTTTTAAACAGGTAATCCACACTCTTTTACGGCTCTTTCCGCGAAAGCAGAGGCGAGGGTGGATGAAAGGGAATTTCGGCAATCAGTCGTCTACATTCGCAGACGATTCTATAGTGAAAGAGTGGGGGCTGTTGAGAGTCTAGACTAAATAGTTAGTCTGTCCGTCGGGTGATTAACCCTGCACAGGGAGTTTTCTGTCCGTTTCCCTTGAATTTATAAGGCTAGCGTGCCGTCTGTCTGATCGTCTGCAGTTGCAGTTACAAAGGTATCCACTGAATCATGAATCCGGAAATTTTTTCTCGGTGATTTATGCACTGTGGAAAAAAATAGTAAATAAGTTGTATGGCGTACAGAGTGGAATTCCATAGTATTCTTTGCAAGCGATATTTATTTCCCGCCCCTTTTGAAAGAATTATGAGTGGCATTATTTCAGAAAAGCTTTTTCCCCTTTTAAAAAGCAGACGATTTTAGAAAATTTATTCCACTACTATTGAAAGAACTAAAATAAATTTCCCATAAATTATATTCATAATTCTTTCATTTAAATGATGTTAGTAGTCCTATTCTTATTGACTACACTATTACAAAAGGCTCTAAACCACTTGAACAAATTATTCTATCATTTTTTAAATAAAAATATTCAAATTATTAATCAATTATTTTTATGTTAACAGAGCATAATTAAAAACTCAAGAAAAATTAATTTAGCTTAAATGTTAGAAGAATTCGTATTTTATTATCAACAAAACCTTCTAAATACATTCAGGAGTTTTACAATTTTGAATTACAGACAAATGGAAACAAAAATGAATATTTTTAGCACTGTTTAAAAACTATATTGTATGAGGTTTCGATAATATATTTGTAATTTTCAAATATTCCTTGCTTTTTAAATTATTTTCATATATTTTTAAAAACAAGTCAGCTATATATTTAAAATGCGCAAATTCAAGATTTCATAAAAAGTCTTAGATAGTTTTTTTTTTTTTTTTTCAAAATGTAATGGAATTTCATCATGAAAATTCAATAATTAGACCTGTTTAAGCAATTATTTGAAAGAAATCATAGTTTATAATAAAAATGTTTCATGCAAGTTATTTTTTGATGTCATCTTGATTCAATTTCCACAGGTCCAAAAACAGCCCTAATAACAGTTCTTTCAACTTATTCTAAAAATGTTTCCAGAGTTTGGATCTCTGAGTATTAAATTAAATTCACAAAAAAGAGAGTAAAATCCACTAATCAAAACCGATCAACTCATAATTGTAAGCCATTGTCAATTGAAGAAGAAACTGGATATTTTCCTACATAATTTAAGAAGTGCTTAGTAACTTACGGATTATATATTTTCTGTATTTTATAATATATATATATAGTATCTCATATCACTTTTAAATTAGACTTATCCGAAAAATATTGAATTAATTCAGATAATACTGTCTTACAGTATATCTATAACTCTCGAGGTTTTGAGATAATTATCTTACAATATAAAACTTACAAATACCGAATAAAATATCACAAAACATGCGTGAAGCAAAGACGTCTAGAACACCTATTTTTATTTTATTATGTTCAATGCAAACACAGCCCAGAATGAAAGATAAGAAATGTTTTTATAGTTGTCTACGAATCATATCAAATCATTGAAGTGGAAAATCTTTTAAACACAAATAACTCATAAAATCAGAGTAACAAAGTACCAAATAAATGCTATATTGAATCAATTGCCCAAATGTTTCGAATTCCAGTGTACTATAAATATATAAACACAACAACAAAGCAGACGTCAAGTGCTTTTAATTAAGAATTATCGATAGACATTTAATGGCATTCCCGTTTTACTGCTTTTTCCCCCTTTGCTATATCTGGCTTGGTGATGCCTTGTCTAAATGCGATGTCTACTAAAAGCAGCCTTCTGACGTCAAGGTACAAGAACTAACAATTAGTTTTACGACATTGATGGAATCTGTCCTTGAATGAAACTTAATTCACAATCGATTAATTTATATTTATGGGTTTTAAGACATTTCTCTGCTAATCTGATTATCAATTATATTGCATAGATTGAGAATAAAATAGAGGTTTACAAGTGGTCAAAACTAGGTTACCAAACAGTCCAGTTTAATTATATAATTTTACTATAAAATTAAATATACAAATATATTATTTTTATAGTGTAAATTGTTTTTTGTCAGTTGTGCTTTAGACTAAGAATATTTTTAAGCTATGAATTGACTTGTAATAATTGATATTATATACCAAAAATAAGATAAAAGGTCTTAAAGATTATTCGAATTCTACTACTTCATTGAAAGCATTTAGAGTCTTTTCTAGAGGTGAATCAAAATGATTTCTCTAAAAGTATTTAAGAAGAATTTAATAAAAAATAGCCAATATAATTTTGTATTTTAGATATGTTATTTTTTCGAGAAAAAAAATGTATTTTGATAAGGTCAGTAGTGAAAAAAGAAGTGCTGTTATTGTGTGTTGTAGTTATTATAACGTTACTCTATAATAATTTATGAATTCAGTGAATGGATATAACTTACGAAATATTTAAAAAATTGTTTCTGCAATCTTAAAATTTTAAGCGTAATAGCAAATGAAATCAAATTAAGCATTATAAATTCTTAAATTTCTCTTAGTAATTGATATCATAAAAGAAAAACATTAATAGAGAATTTGGAAAATTTAAAAAAAAAAAAAAAAAAAAAACCTGTTTCAGAAATGTACATTGTATACATGTTAATTGACAAAAAGAAAATACGCAAAATTTATAAACAATATTGAATAATATTGTAATTATATTATATATAAGTTTTTTAATTATTACAATAATTTTCTTATGACTTAAATAATTTATATTATTTTTAACAAATAATTAAAATCATGTTTTTGTCTTTTATACTCTAAAGATACCAGTATGAAAACAATTTTGTAAAATGAATCCTAACACAAAGTCATATATTATAAAATATGCTTTATTTGGATTCTTCCAAACATCTACATTTGCATGCCAAAATTGGTAGATTGAATATCAATGGAATATCCTGGAAACATACTTTTAATATTTATTACCTTCTTCCATAAGTAATGCATCAAATTTAATTTTAATTAAACTTGTAGTACCAGCGATGGATGTACGTTCCTGAATTTTGCATGCCTTACAATGACAAGTCACGTTTTCCAGAAAGCCAAGTTGGTAGCTTTCTGGTTTTCAGTTCAGCGTTTCACAATTTAGAACCCCCCCTCAGATACGTATGTTCGTTCAGGTTCGGAATCCACTCTAAATTGCCGTTCCCAATCATATTTCCCGTGCCCCAGAAATGACCATTGAGCGATAAATAAAATCATTCCTTGTTTTCTGACAACGGAGATTAACAGTAGCTTTTTTCGGATAGCATTGCTTTGCTTAAAGCTGTTTTTCGGATTATAATTTGCTGTACTTCGTACATTCCCATGTAGATAATCTAAGTGATCTCTTTTTTGTAAACAAGATTATGTAAACAATTGCAAATAACCAATCGTAGTTTTAATTCTAATCAAGTTGAAATCATGAGCTTTTGCTTATTTCAACTAAATTATGAATAAGAAGTGAATTAGGAAGATGTAAAGATGGATCTAAAAGTTCATTCAGAATCATAATAAACCACCATGTTCAAGAAAGTAATCAAATCACAAGCTGGTTGAACCAAAGATGGGAATCATCATTCAACAACAACTCAACTCAACAAATGGCGTCAAATCAATGCTAGGTTCAAAGTTGATCTTTCTAATTTTTCTATTATATTTAACTCTTACTCTGCATATTAAAGTTTCAAAATGTTGTAAGATTTTCAAAATCCAGAGTATTTTACTTTTCGGAAGTGTTTTTCATCGACAAAAAGCAATATTCCCGAGAAAGGTAATTTTTTAAGAATTTAACACCTACCTAATAGTTATGATTGCAGAAATTAAAAATGAAGGATTTAACCACAATTATTAAATATTAGATGCAATTTAAAACTTTTAATTACCGTAAGCTCAATTGTATGACTAGGAAATGTAAAATTTTGTTGAGAAATAATACCCCGCAAACAGACAACAAATTCAGTCCATCTTTAGACAAAGATAGTTGTCCATGGACATTAACGAATCCCAGTATCAGTATATAGATGTGATTTTGAGCCTTAAATAGTGAAGAACATATCTCTAAAAAGATTGCTGAGAAGAACTATAGTGACTCATAATCCCATCATAATTGATATCTAGTTCTAGCGCACTATAAATTCCCGAAGAAGGAAAAATTACAAGAACAAATACTTCTATTCCTGCAGAGGAGAAGTTTTACCATGACTTTTGACCTTTAAAAAATCATTTCTTCTCTTAAATTGTTTCCCGAACGAGACCAGGTGATTATCGTACGCGAATTGCGATGATTTCAAGTTGCGCGGCTGAGTCCACAGTCGCTTTTCCCATGCCAGCCTCGGACGACAAACAACAAAAAAGGAAATTTCGTGACAGAAGAGGAATTCATTTTCTGAGATTTGGACTTTATTCCCTTGTTTTCATATCGACTGCTCAGATTCCTTTTTAAATATTCCTTTCCAATTTATTATATTTTAATTCAGCATCTTTTGTTTTCATTTTTTATAATGATACCCATTTTAGTTATGTGACGGGATCGCTTTTTTATTACTTTGTTTGTAAACATTAAAACATGCCTTTTGGAAGATTCGAAACCAAAATACAAAAATTCAAACTTTAAAATACAGAAATTAGAAAACCAGAGAATGTTAAAAAATGAGTTCGCACTAGGAAATTTAATATATAATCTTAAAAAATTTTTTTCAATTTTATTTTATTCGGTGTTCAATATTATGTCTGCTATTTAGATCTGAAATTCGAAATTATTGTTTAATATTCAATGATAAAATTATTGCAAACCGTATATAAATTTTGAGAATTCCTTAATCAAAAATTTACATACGGTAAATTTATATCCTACAACTAAAAATATTTTAGAGTTTCAGTATAAACTGTAAAATATTTTTAGTTGAATTATAAGTTATTAATATTAAATATTAATAACTTATAATTGAATTATATATATATATATATATATATATTGCGTGTGTATGATGATAGAATACAATTGTATGAAAAGTTTTATTTTAATACAATATTAATAAAATCTTTTTATATTAAAATTATTATTTTTAGTAATTAATAGTATAGTAATTAATAGTAGTAATACTTCTCAAATCATTAATAAATTCAGTTATCTATTTCTCCATTACATGTAATAAATAAGCCAAAATAAACAGATAACACTTTTCGATTCCTTAATAAGAAATAAAAAGTTAAAGAACCCTTTCTTCATACTCAACACCAGAGAGACCACTGAACCTGGCGATAAGACATAGCCATCTCTGCGATAGGCGTCTCCGCCCCAGTTGGTCTGCGCCCTAGTAAATGGGGCAGCAGCCTCGTTTTATTTTATTTTTCCCCGGTACTTGCGCCCTGAAAACGATAATAGGTCGCCGGTCGAGACGAGAAGGCTGCGAAGTTTTGCTCCGGGTAGAATAAATCCATAAAAGGTCCGGCTATCCCCGGGAGTCCTGCTGAATCCGTCTGGTTGCCATGGAGACGGTCACCCGGAAGGATTTCACGACGACCCTCCCGCTGGCAAGTTGCCAAATCCAGCATGCTACTCCAACTTGGAGTACTATAACCTCGTGTTGGTTCTCCGGCGCAGACGACTTGGAAACCGAGGAACCTGGCGAGGGAGTTGAGCGGGGAATGTCCTAGAAATGGCGGGAAAATGAAAAAGGGACCGTATTTTCTTAAAAATGCTTACACTTCAGGTCATGTTGAAGAGCGATTATTATTGAATATAGAGAGCAGATTTTTGTGAGTTCAGAAAATTTATCAAAAACTCCAACTAAAATGGTTAATTGGTATTTAAATGAAATGCTCAAAGCAAAAATGTATTGAAGTTAATAAACATTATTAAACGTAATATTCCTTAATTTATTTTACAACTATTTAATTATCTAATATTCTCCTCAAATGTAACCTAGCATGTATTCTACTAAGGGTCGTTGCAGAGAAAAAATTATCAGGTCTTTAGTCTTCTGATAAGAAGTTCATGAGATCGATTCTCATATAAAATATAGGTAGTGTTTTATCTACTTAGAAAATCTAATTTAACTCATCTAATTTGCTGCCATATGGTAAAAAATGACCACAGAGTAGTCAATTAATTTAAGTATTGTATATCTTAATTATGTAGGAATCTTATAAAATTTTCATAGAAATCTGTGACTGTGTGTGATTTTTAAAAAAAGTTCTCGAAATTACTTGACAAATTTTTTAGACTCATACAACATGAAAAAATTGAATTTATTTTTATATTAAACTTTTCAGCAATACGTATTTTTTAGTGGGATACTATCATTTCATAAGTCGAATAATTAAAATAATTGTACTTGCATTTAATAAATTTTTTGATTATTTTCAACTGCATACGTAAGCGATTAAATGCACATATATAAGATAAAATAATAAAATTTATCAGAATTTTTTTATCTTTTATATCTGGAATCATTTTCTGTGATAAATTTTTTTCAGAATTTAATGGGAATATAGAAAATTGATGTATCGAGATTTTTCCTAGTACTGAACTTCTTTGCGACGAAGGTCTATTAAGTCTGATAATGTTGCCTTAATTTGTGTTTTTGGTTACCTTATATATTAAGTTATAGAAATTAGAGAGTTATACAAATGTTTTACAACAAAAAATTTCCGTTTTATTATATTTCACTTATGACAGACGATTTGTGCTTGTGAAATCAGTAAGTAACAAACTATAACTTCGTATTTTAAATACTAGAAGTGACGATGTTGATATCTGAGCTGGTGTCAATATACCACATCATAAAAAAGAAGTAAATTAGAGACACAGAAATTTTATAATACAAAGGAAGTATACAAGCAAAAGGTGGTATTCCTTTGTGTCAGTTATCGAACTCACTACCTTTTGAACACAAAGGAATATGTTTCATTAGCAATTTACCTCATTATTTTGTACAGAATTGAGAAACCAAACAATTATTACAAAAAATAAATTGATTTATAGCAATTAAAATACTTTTAAGATGTGACATTTTTGAAGAATAGTGCCAACTCGGATATCAATCACGTCGCAGTTCAAAGCGAGATTATCTTAGAGAATATCAAAAGCTATTTTTCTATTTCTTTGTTGATATATAATAAAAATAAATGAAGATAAGATTTGGGTGAAAATATTTTACTTAGAAAATAAAATTTTTAAATTAATTTTTGTTCTTTAAATCGCAACAAATATATTTTCGAATTTAGCCTTTCTTAAATGCAATCCATCAATTTTAATCTCTCGTTCTGATATGAAATCCATTTCAATCTTAAACTAAATACGAGCGTTACTCTGAAATTTTTAAGATACACGACGACGAGAATTTACAAAATAAAAATAACAGTTTAATTTTAAAATACAAAGTATTTTAACACAGAAGACGGTTTTTTACTAACTTACTTCAACTTGCTTAGCGTAGAATAAATTTTAAACAGAAGAGAAAATGGAGTTGACGCGAGAACATTTTCGTGCTATGATTTTCTACGATTTTAAAGCAGGATCAAATCAAGAAGAATGCGTTCAACGGTTGCAGTTAGCATTTGGTGATGAATCTCCAGCTCGTGCTACTGTATTAAGATGGTTTAGAGAATTTAGAAGAGGTAGCAATTTTCTTCAGGATGAAGAATACACAGGAAGGCTGCTGCCGGCAGTAATCTCAAATAATGTGTCTTCAAAACGAAAAATGTTAATGGATGATAATCGCTGTACCTATCAAATGATACAGAAGAAACTTAACATTGGATCCGCAGCCATACACAAAATCATTCATGAAGAATTACATATGGAAAAAGTAATTTGCCGTTGGGTTCTCCGTAATCTAACTGAGCACCAAAAAGTGGAACGTGTCAGAATCAGTAAAGAAACTTTTAAATTGCTAAATGATGGTGGCCACCGCATCATTTCTAAAATTGTAACAGGTTATGAAATATACATAGTGTTTTTTACGTTCCAACACATCAAGAAAGCAAAGTATGGGTCTTTAAAGATGATGTCGCGTCGACAATGGTGAAAAAACAACGCACACTGAAAAAAGTGATGTATGTCGTTTTCTTCAGAAGTACGGGGTTGGTCAAAGCCATAAAGTTGGAAGGACAGAAGACAGTAACAGCAAACTGGTATACCATTAAATGTCTTCCAGAAATTCTACAAGAACTGAATGTTAGGGGACTAATGCTTCACAATGACAATGCATCTTCACATACAGCCAGATTAACAGTTGAGTTTCTTAAACAAAAACAAATTAAAGTTATCGAACATCCGCCGTATTCACCTGATCTAATCATGTGCGACTTCTGGTTATTCTTTGATCTAAAAAAGAATTTACGTGGACGTCGTTTTCATTCAAAAGAAGAGATTGATGTGGCTATAAATGCATTTTTCATCTATTGCAAGAAATGAATGGCTTGAGGCATTTAATCTGTGGAAAATTCGTCTACAAAAGTGCATGGATGCTGGCGACTACTTTGAACACACCTAAAATTTTGTAAGTATAACTTTAAAAACCTAGTTGTATCTCAAAAATTTCAAAGTGACGCTCGCATAAACCTATTTTTTTTTATGATTGAAAAATAGATAATACAATTTTTCACACTATTTTAATCATTTCTAGTGAAGAGTAAAATTTGGAGTGTCTGAAATGATAAAGGAAAAAATATCATAAAGAGAGAAAAAAATAACCCATTTCTCACCAAGGAATTTCAATTGATTAGGTGGTTATCTGTAAAGGTTGTTTTTCCTTTATAGTGCGAGCAATGTTAAGAAACCAACAAGAGATCGTATTAACATAAAGGATTATGTTTGCTTAATTCGACTTTTTTAAATTTTCAAAAAAATAAATTTTTTAATCAAAATTTATTTTAATTTAATTTTTTATTAGAAAGTTTTTTAGAGAGAGTGGTTATCTATTATTTTAAAATTGAAAAAGGAAATTTTTGTAATCCGTTTTAAGATAGTGAGAAATTAAATATAACTTTCTAAAAATTACTTTGAAGAGAGAATATTTTAAATTAAGCATTTTAAACTCATTTTGTTTTCACTTTCTGAAAAATTAATTCACACAATTATCTATAAATAAAGATATATTTTTACACTGGTTTTCTGAATGCATCAACTTTAAAATATGAAGCTTGGTATTATTTACTCATCAATTACTTTTGACTTAGATAAGTTACTTACACTCCTTTTTTTTTTCTAATTTTTATATAGAATTTGGAAAATCAACAACTTAGTTCAATCAAAATTTGATTAGAAATGATATGGAAAAAAAATTTGTGTTTAAATTAATTATTTATGTATTTTTTATTCAATTTTCTCAAACCTTTTGTCAATTTTACAAACATATACTAGATTTATATTTTTAAAGTTTTTTCAAAAGTACAAAATGTTAAACTTGAAGTAATCACAGAATTAAAATTGTAGTTTTAATATTGGAGCTAGTTTTAGTAGAATCAATGTATTTGTTCAGTTTCTGATTTATTCATTATAATTTAATTACTGGTACACATTGCTGAGGTTTTGCCCGGTAGAATTCTACAATCTAATTTGTTGTTTTGTATTTATTATATTTAAACTTTTCATCTAGTGTTAAATAAAGCATTTTATAATTTGAATCATTTTTGTTATAATATAATATTAAATTCCCTACCTGCTAAGTAAGGTACGAAATACTTCAGTTTCTTACAATTGTAAGAAAGTTAACAAAAAAATTCTGAAGCAAGATATATTCAAATATGGTTCCAATTATAATTAATATGCATGTGTCTGTTTTGTGAAACATACATATTAATTTTAAGATTTTATTATACTTCTACATTCATTTATGATACCTTATTACATTCAGATGAAGATTTTGAATACAAACCCCTTTATATTTCGATATTTGGGAATCAGGAAGCTTAAAAGCTGAAGCGCTTGATATTACATCAAGTGTTGTATTCCATAAAAAAATTATAAAGGATAACAGATTTCACTGAAAAGGAGGAAAATCCGAAAACTTTCAAGCACCAACAGATATCCTTTCAAAAAGCAGAAATGAAATTACTCTCCTCAACTACTTACAAAATATAAGAATCCTGTCTGAGGCCTAAAACGCCAAATAATGCTGTTCAACTTCTAGTGGAAAGGGGGGGTGCCAGCTCAGGCGTGATCTCGTCAACTGACCGTGGTTTAAAGTTACGAGACATTTGATAACAGAGAGAATTCCGAACTTGTTAACCTTAAGATACAGTCCAGAACTTGCCTATACTGCTATGTATGCATATTGTACTTCTAGGACAAAATAAGCCTATCAAAATTCGAATTTGGATTTTAACATTTTCTTTTCCAAATTTTCACTTTTCAAGATCAGCAGAGTATAATAATGTATGAAATATAACTACCAGTGTGAGACCATTTATCTGACATTTAATTCTCCGAACTGAGATTAACATATTTTTAAATTCCAGTATACATCTCATTCAAGCTAATTTTAAATTTCTATATTTTCTTCTTAATTAAGAGAATAAATTAATTTTACAGTTGTTTAACACTTTCACCTTTTTTCATTAAAACTATATATATATATAGTTATAATGAAATATATATATATATATATATATATATATATATATATATATATATATATATATATATATATATATTCACAAATAAGTTTGGTAACTTGGTAAACTAGGGTAAGCTTAAAAGTTGCAAAAGAAAAATTTTCAAAATATATATAAATTGAGGGAAAAATTTGTGAAATATTTGGGATATTTTGTTCATCATCATACAACTACCGAAATAGGCAACAAAGTGGAAATTCCCTGTAAATGGCTTCTGTCCATAATTGATTGGCTACTGCAAGACACGTGATGGGAAATCTGGTTCACTTAATCATCCTTTCCCACCAGGAGATTCCCTTTTCATTTGTATTTTAGGGAAACAATAAATTTAAGTGGACGAATTTCTACGTTTGACCGCATACAGCGTGAGATAGTCTCTGACGTCATTGCCGCGTTGGCGCTCGAATTCGATTGCGTAATCGTTTCCCAAACGGAGACTGGATTGGGAAAAAACGCTAAATTTAGAAAGCGGCCTACGCAGTTATTCATTTCCAGCAATGTTTTGGGATATAAGTGGAGAATTATTACTAAGTAAAGGGAAAATACATGTCACTTTCTACGGATTGTAAATTTATCTTCCGATTTCACGGTGGAATTGAAATTCAGATGACGTCATTGAAAGATTTTCTCCAAAATAATCCTCGTTTTAATTTTATTATATCTTCTTTTTTCCATTTTTTTATCTCTAATATCTGATAAATATATTCTACATCTAAGTAATACGTTCAACATAAGAATAATATAAGAAATAAAACTTAAAAGAATTTACTAACTCAATTCTAATCCTAAGTTATTCTCAAATTAAAAGTTTTAACGATTCATTTATATTTGAATATAAAGGAACTTACACCAATATTTGTTGAATATTAACATTTTATTTGATACTGAGTTGAAATATTGTACATGATAAATTAACTGTTCCATAAATAAGATGATTAGTAATTAGTTGTTATCGTAAATTTAAGGTATTTTTCATTAAATTATTTTCAGTTTATAAAATATTTTTGATTAAATGAAGATTGATTAGAAGAAAGGTATTAATAAAAATTTCCGTACATATTATACCATTAATTTCAAACTATATATATTGTCAAAGGAATTAAAATTTGTTTGAGTAATTTGGATAAATAAACTGATTTTTACGATTTTAACTGGTACAAATCACACCAACTTGTCTCGTGGTCATCGTGTCTGACTGCGGATAGGGAGGTCCTGGGTTCAAATCCCGGTTCGGGCATAGATTTACTATGGCATGTGTGTACTGAGGAAGTCGGACTCCACACCAAAATATGGTTCAGTTGGAAAACTGGAGCAGCGCATCCCATAATGCCAGCCTTGCTGACACACGACAACAACAATTGATACAAATAAAACAAAACGAGCTTTTTGTAACAGCCTTTAAGTACAAATATCAGATTATAAAAATATTTTTTCTGCAAACGTGGTGTGAATATATCCTACAATAAATTATGTTCATAGAAGTATTCACCATTACAAGTGATTACTTTTATAAAAATAATTTATTTTACTTTTCAGACTTTTTTTCAGAAGGATGAAAGTTTATAAACATCTTACTATATAATTCAAAAATTGCATTTTTTTATCAAATAGAAATTAACAAAATGCCCTTTCTGCTTGTTCTGGTGCATCATCATTTCTCTATTTTGTTCATATGTGATTATTTAAACATGCAGGAAGTGATAACTTAATAAAATGTTTAAGAAATAGCTGGAACATGAAGAAATCCACATTCAATGTTGAAACAATATGTTCATTTGTATGTTCTGGTATAGTTAGTGCCCTGCAAAAACCATAACTATTCTTTAACACTAAATTTTCTTACGAAAGGCTCTTTCATATTGAAAAGAGAAAAATTAAACGTAAAAGGACATTTTTAGGGTAGAAGCAAAATATATTGTGCATGTGTACAACAATGATATTAATGGTACAACAATACAAAAAGGTTATTTTGGTTATGTAATCTCTACTAATGGGACCATGCTATCTCTACTGATAGGACCATGTTATGTCTGCTGATAAGACCATGCTATCTCTGCTGATAGGACCATGCTATCTCTGCTGATAGGACCATGCTATCTCTGCTGATAGGACCATGCTACCTCTGCTGATAGGACCATGCTATGTCTGCTGATAGGACCATGCTATCTCTGCTGATAGGACCATGCTATCTCTGCTGATAGGACCATGCTATCTCTGCTGATAGGACCATGCTATCTCTGCTGATAGGACCATGCTATCTCTGCTGATAGGACCATGCTCTTAGAATTCGAAATTTCCTTGTTCATTCACTCAGACGTTGTTAAATAATCCCGAATTCATAAAACTCAGTGATGTGTTTAATAATTACAATAGTTTTTAATTTGACTAGCCATCTGCAAAGTAAGCAATATCCTCTAAACAAACAAGTCTTGTTTCATGGAATGGAAATAGAACATCTGGATAATATTTTCAGTGTAATTTTTACAATGCTTCCCATCAGAGCATATTATGTTAAGTGATACTTTCTAATCGCGTACATTAAACGTTGAATACCAATTTCTTCAATATCCTATTTGCTCCTTGGAATTGATTAAGCCATATTCGAAGAGGTTTTCATCTCATTTGAAATTTAGCTGTCATCAAATCTATCAAATACTTTACCAGTAGATCTATTTATAAATCCAATTATTTGTTTTGACTAATATCTTATCATAATTATGACGTTGTTAGGCAATGGATAATTTAATGCATTTGTGTACGATACCACATGACAGTGATTTATAATTAACATTGCACTGTTACATTATTTTTGCGATTTCATTTTTCTGTTGACCGAAGCTTCTAAAAACGGTCAGTTGCCTAGTAATTTGTGCCAAGGTTAAACATCCAAGTTTTTTCTGAGCTCTCTCTCTCTCTCTCTGCTTTCATCCTATCCTAAGTCCACACCAATATAACAAATACGTTGTTTGACCTCTACAAGCATTAATCTTACATAAAACTCCTCAGCATGACGAATTTATAAGGTTCTAATGTCTTACATTCGATGAAACATAGTCTTAAATTAATATTAAATTTATTTCTTTGAGTCTATATAAATTAGTAATTCTGTAATATTTTATCTTCAAATTATTGGTACAATTATACTTAAAATAACTTTATTTGGTTCAAAAAAATTTTTTTTACTGACTAGAATAAATCTATCTTATTTTAAATTTTAATTTAAGAAACGTAGCAATCATTGGAAAGAACGCCACAAAGAATTACAATTAGCAATTTTGAAAATTTTTCGTCATCGCTTTGTTTTAATGTCTTGGAGTTATTAAAACAAAGATTGATCTTAATAAGGAATTGTGGAAATGTTCCTATCTTTCCGTGATTTCTGATCCACAACATGAAAGATTGCATTGATGTCACAATTATAAAATCTTTTTGCATTTTTTACAAACCATGAGTTTCAAACCCTAATGAACCATCAAATTTATGTCCACACAAAGTAAAGCACAGATTATATTTTTATTTAGTTGTCTTAATGTTTTATTGTACAAGAGAGATGTGGTTTAAAAATGGATTCCAAATTATTAAAATTTAGAAATGTTACCGAACTAGCACTAGTTCTCACATACAGTCGATTGAGTGTCGTGAGAACTAGCACTAATTCTCACGAAACTCAATCGTGAGATCATTCTCACTCAATCATTCTGTGCAATGATTTTTTTTCATGCAAGGGCTGAGATACAATTTAAAATAGACACTTGACCACTGTGATTATCGACGTCCAAGTTTGGAATAGAGCCCGCAACTTTTAAGTAAAAGCTTAAAGCCTTAACTTGTGGCAATTATTACTATACTTGGTATACAGGCCTTAACTGGGCAATTATGATTAAACTATATTAGAAAGAAAAGCGGACTAAATATCTATCAAGCATAACCTCAGCATCACTAGCCTGAAATTAATTGAAAAATAGTGAATTAATTAATAAATTTGAAAAATAAATGTTTCAAATATGAGTTTAATTGATCCTCTTTCATTTAGTATGTTGACTTTTTATCTGTGTGTATCTGAATTTTGACATCAATTCTGCACTTATTTTGCGCGAGATGTCACAGTGAATGCTTTAATGGAGTTACTTTTCCGGCTTCATAGAATCATTAGAAAGTGTTGTCATTTTATTTGAAAAACTGTTGAAATACTTTTAAAGAAAATTCTCTTCCTTCTATTTTAGTATTTTAGTTTGTCTCAGTGGCACTGACACAATCAATTTTTGGGACAATTTTGCCCCACTTTTCAAACGTTTTTCCTAAATTGTCTCGCTGACCTTGCAACATTGCGTCTAGACTCTATAAAACAGAAGCTTCGCTTTCAAAAATTTTAAAATGAGACGTTTTCTATAATCACAGACACTTTTAATGACATTAAAATATTTGCATAGTCAATAATAGAAAACTAATATAATCGTACTTTGTTATCATCTCCAGATTTCAAGTCTGGGAAGTTAATTATAAGATTAAGCAATTTTGATTTCAATATGAAAAGAGTACTTTTAGATACAGATATAAAATCTACTTTTATAATGTTTAATTCATTTCAAACAGAAATAATTAGAAGCTTTCGTAATATGTGATGAGCATATTTTTAAATATAAGTGATTAGTGAATCTAAGAGGAAATAAATATGACATTTTTTAAATACGTAGAAAAAACTGATTAATTTCATATAAAATATTTCAATATATAATTTATATATATAATCAATGCATTTATTTTTTCAGTTGGAAAGAATATTTTTTTATACTTACATTCTATTATATATATATAATTGGAATAGAAAAAGATGTAAAGAAGTTTTAGCACCAAGGAAATGAATTCTGGAATTCTCTAAAATAAAAACTTTTCTTTGTTAATTTACATTATGTAATTTAGGTAATTAAAGATCAAAACTTTCCTGAAATGTAGAAAATAATAAAAAGAACAGAGTGTACTTGATATAGCTCATTAGTAAATTAGAGTTTGATAGAAGAATATAGTTTCAAGAATTCAATTTCTATAAATTCTATACACATTGCCTAGCACTTCTATTTTATGTTCTGTATTTTTGACCGTTCCTTTTAATTTTACAAGTCCTCTAAGAAGAATTTGATAAGTAAATTGAATATGTATACTCTAAGCAAACTCAACATACATAAATATTTCTTTAGTTTATGTTTTTTATTAACTTTAGAGTGCTTCGGATAAAATAGTTTAATAATTGAATTGAATATATATATATATTTAAGAAGAAATATAAATAATTTCATATATTCCTTAATTACTTTAAATCCATTTTAATTTAAACTTAAAACTATTTTGCATAATCCAAAATTCAAGAATAGATATTAATAGTATATAGTATAAGTCTTCATCTATTATATAATAATTCCAAAATTTGTAATCTGTTTTGAGACTAAAACAACTTGATGATCAAATTAGATTACTGCATGCAATATTTTTTTATATTTTTTATATTTGAAACTATCCATCATTAATAATTAAATTGTATGGCTAATAATTTTAAAATTAATAAGAATCTGATGATTAAATTGACTATATGAGTACAATTTAAACACTGCACGTAATATATTAATTGTAGATTAACTTACATGGTTTTTAAGCATTATTTTAAAATTATTGTATTGCTTATGCTACACATGAGAAACTATCACTAATAATGTCAAAATGTTTATGAGAAAATAATTAAAATTAATGACTATATAAAGGGAATATATATGACAGTGAAAAATATATATAGTACACGTAAACTCAAAACTGGATCAAATATATCTTTTGTAGGACAGATTGGATTAGTTCCTGTGTACAAACTGTTTGAATATTTGGCTACGCAATCCTGATTTCTACAACGAAAAGTGTAAGTGTTAACATTTATATCTTGACCAGAGGATTTGAGTTGTAATTTATGACACACCCTCATGAAGTCATAAATCCTATTGAGCGCATACTATCTAATTGAATCTGTCCCGTTTATCAAGAAATAAAATCCATCCGTCAACCTGAAAAAACTATTATTTAGTAGTTTATAAGTTCGATTCCCAGCTCTAGCATGCATTATGTAAATATTTAGAGTCTACTTAAAGATAGATCTTAGACTAGATCTTAGCCGAGTTAACTTTCATGTACAAAATATGACCAGAATGTAAGATCAAAATAAATAAGTTCAAAAAATTTTGAATTTGACTTTAATTTTAATTTTAGTTGTAGTTATTTGTATTCTATGTTGTACCATATGTCCCGATCAAATTATCCCTTATTAATGAAAACGTGATTGTAGATGATACATTACTGAAACCCCTCCTCCAAAAATATCTTTTCAGAATAAATAGTTAAAAGAAAATAAATTTAGGTAATGAAAAATGTATATGATTTGAATTAAAAGTTTCAGTACAACATTCAGGAAATATGAATTTTACTACGTAATTTAATTTGGGATGACTGAAAGAGTTAACATATGTCAAACTAAGTAAGTGATGATAATTGCATTAACAACAGCATAAATTTAAAAAACTACTAATAAGAGTTGTAAAACACGAAAATTGTTTGGATTAAATGAATTTCTTATTCTACTGTTTCGTGCTCTGAATTCTCATGAATGAGAAACTCCCATTTCGTTTGTGAATTAACAAAATGCGCGGTTTTCGCTTCAAAACCTAAATTCACGGAGGAAAATTTTCAGCACTGTCCCCAGGAATCGATTTCTCTTTCGTGACGTCACACACTCCTTTGGCGGGAAAAATCAGCACCGGATGCTGCAGATACCGTCTGGCAAGAGCGGCCCACATTTCTCTCAAGATGTCAAGGACGCGGGGGTGGAGATTTTGGTCCAGACCACGTGATCAGGATTCCCGACCTTTTCCCGAGTATCCTGAAAAATCGGATACAGGAGGGAGCGGCCTTGAGCGAAGAGGTGATGCGATACAGGAAAAGCAGAAGCTGATGGTCTTAGATTCCAATTTCCAAATGGAATTGCGGGGGCGTATGAAACCGTGCTCATCTGATACATTTTCTTAACGTGCGTTGAATGGGTCAATTTATTTCAAGCGTAGGTGGAGAACTTTGAAAACTAACTTTGTTTTTGTTTCAAAAATTATAAAATTACTAAACATGTGACTTGACATTTGATTCCAGTCTTTCTACGTGACCTTTTCGTTCAAATATACCCTGATCATCAATAAAAAATTAAATATTAAAGGTTAACATTATATATATTTAAAACACTTAGATTAGCTTTAATTTTTTTTAAATAAAATGGATATACCTAATATTTAAATTAAAGTTTTATTTTAAAATAATTATAAATATAGTAAGACAATTACTTGTATAAATATTATTAAATTTGATAACAATTTGTAAAATGTTATGGTACTTAATTTTTTACAAAATAAGAAGTTTGCGAAGCTGTCCATTAATTTGAAATGGCGCACAATGCAACATTTTTAATCTTAAATCAGCTTCAAACGCTTTGTATCATTTTAAATTGTTTATCTGCTTAAATGTTTCCTGAAATGTATTACAAACTGCGCTTAGTGTGGCTTAAAGCAAGGTCATTTGAATTACTATATCACCAAAAATAACTCTTATCACATCAAGAAGAATGTAACAGACTTTTCAATTTAGTGTACCACGTATATCAATTGTAACAAGTTGCAAAATATTATTTATGAATGAAATGTTACGTATGCAATCATATTCATATAATAACGACATGAATTTTAATATCTGATATCATGAAACCTAATTCAAATTACAGAATCTTACTTATGTTTAAAATATGCTTAATAAAACTGCATCAATCAATCAATCTCTGGTGGATAGTATCATCCAAGCGCTTAAACTAATTAAAATCTGATGTTGTAAATATCTTGCAAGGTGCAACACTCATAAAAATAAAGATCACACAAACTATGTGAGTTTACTTGAGTCTCGTTATATTATCTATAACACTACAGTCACAAATTCGTTGCACATATCAACATTTTAAGCAATGGAAACTCAAAGGGGTGTAAGATATACCCCGTTGCTTTGTTGTACCAGCATGCTTCCCTGTATTTAGCCCTGAGTTGGGTTCTATAAGTTATATAAAAGCAGCCGGGTGGAGTCTTCGTGATTTTGAAACGGGGACCAATCAGATGAACGCAAATAATTGACCTGCCACCTCCAGAGGTATCATTTCACTAGGAGGACCACACCCAGTTTTAACGTGCTCCAGCTTCCATTGATGAATCCAACAGATTTTCGTTTAAACTGGGATTTGAACTCATTATCTTCGGATAATGAGAACGATGTTCTATAACCAATCAGGCCACGATGGGCCCATTGTTTTGTTTTGTAAATAGGTGGCAAAAGAAGCAAATTCTTTCATATAAAATAAATAAAGGACTATAATGTGCATTATTTCGGCAGTCATTTCGTATAAGAAGTTTGGTAGTTTACCATTAGGTTTGTCCTCATTATATATATATATATATATATATATTTAAAAGTACTATAAGTACACACAACAGATCTGCATCTTAGATAACAGATTGTTGAGGAAATGTTTTAATAGAAAAATTCCATAAGTTGGATAATTAAGGAAAAAATAGTCTAGAAACATTCGCAGTTCGTATCATATATCACTTCTAAAATCAAGAGAAATTCACGTCAAATTGGAAGAACCCTTTCGCAGTTTCTGCGATCGATGAACACCTTGACCGCGATCATTACGTCACCGGAAATTCCTATGTCCAAGAGCTGACCGCACCTCCTCCTCTCACGGATTCGATCAAGTTAGGCAGACACGGTTGGCTTTTCCCGGGTGTTGTCCGGGATATTTTTGGGAGCGAAACTGTCACTGGGTCAAGGATAGAACCATGGGGAGACGGCTGGTCTCCATGTCTCCGGGCGACGCGGCTCCAAAGTCCGTGTTCCCAAAGGATGCTTTTCCCTACCTAAACTATCGAAGGCCACTTTAATAACAAAAATATCATCTGAAATATTTTTTCGTACAAAAACAATCATACATCAAATAAAGAAGTAATAGACCAAAAAGTAATATGATTTTAACTTAATTACAATGTATGTATTTGTGTGTGTGTATATATATATATATGTATATAAACAATGAAAGAAAAAAAAGAAACATGTATATTATAAAAAGTCTATTAAATTATTAGTTACTAAAACAGCATTACTATCGAAAAAATATAATGCGCTGAAACACACTCAATAAAACTAAGCATTATTTTTTTAGAAATGAGTATATAATCTTATCTTTATAATATTATATATATAATATATAAAGGTAAAATAATCTTCAAAAATTAAACAATTATACACAATGTTATTGTTGTCGTGTGCCAGCTAGGCTGATATTATGGGGTACGCTGCTTCACTTTTCCGACTGAACCATATTTTAGTGTGGAGTCCGACTTCCTCATACACACATGCCATAGGTACCCGTTTATAGGGTAGGCAACCATTCACATACATCCATACAAGGAAAGGATACATCCCATTCATACAAGGAAAGGTACAGATAATTCATACAGTATAGATACAGAGAGAAAGTACATCTATGCCTGAACCGGGATTCAAACCCAGGACTTCCCTATCTACAGTCAGGCACGCTGATCAGTAGATAAGTTGAGTGAAAACTATACATAATAATAGCTTATTATAAAATAACAAAATCTAGTTATATTTATTTTATGAATGCAAATTCGTTTATAAAAGAATTTTTTAATCAATATGAATACTATATTTGCTTTTAAACATGTGAATAATACAATTACTTTTACAAATCTTTTGCTTAAAAAACTAATCACAATATACAAAATATTACAATTTAAGTGAAAAACAGCTATAAGCTTAAAAAAATTATAGCACAAAAATTAAGGATTGCTCATTTAATCCAGACTGATACCTTTATCTGCATATTATACTGAGAAGCCGCTGTAGCCTGGTTGGTGAAGACTTCCTTCGCGCTATCGGAAGGCAGTGAATTCGAATTTTGACTGAAACAAAGATTCACTTTGTTCATTGAAAGCGGCTGGGTTGTGTTAGAGATTGTGGTCACAATGCCCTCTAAGTGAAATATCTTTGGGGAAGGCATGTCAAGTATTGAGGAGTCTTCTGCTTCTAAATTACGAAATCTCCCAACCCGGCTGCTTCCATCTAACTAATAACCAGAAAACTAGAAACATCTAACGAAGCGCAAAATGTGCTGGTGCAAAAGCAGCACATTACTTTGAAGTTTCCATTTATGTCAAACTCCATCATACTGAGAGTGTTATACACGTTAAAATTATTTCACTATGTGAGAGGTGAAGAAGGTTCGTCCAATTCTGATGACAATCTTCTGATTGCTGTTAAAATTATTAAATATGAAACATACATCTAAAAAAAATTGAAAGATTAAAATTCAGAGTATTTGATCTTCATTAAATGGGATCACTAATGTGTTGATACAGATTTAACTTGGTTATAATCTACCATCCATTGTGTCATAGAGTAATGCATTTTTTTGATATTGTCCTGTAAAAGCTCGTTACAAATTAACACCGTCTATAAAGCTTAATCAACATAATTAATGTAATTAATAATAGTATTAGTTGTATTTCATAATAGTTGTAATTAATTTTTAATAACTTTCTAAATGGGCTCTATGGAAAATATATTGAAAGACGCAGCTTTTTAAAAAGCTTTTGAAGAAACTTGTAAGCAGTTTGTAAGAATCCAAGCTTTCTGCTTCCATCCATTATCGGATTGAAAAAATAAATTCGGAGATTTAAAAAAATAAAAAACGGTAATACAATCAATGCATACATTAGTCTATTTACTGCTGGGATGTAAGCGGTAGGAATGATTATTAATGGGCTGGAATGTTAAAATTGTAGCACTCCGGACCATATGAAAATTTGTGTCTTGGCAGCCATTTGTGTGACTTGCAGCAACAAGGACAGAACTCTTATACTGCTTTGAACGCATACAGACACGGAGCTCTGCCAGGAAATAGTTTCAAATGAGATTCAGTGAAGAGTATTTTATATGTCCTTTGTTGGAAATAATTTGAGTCAATCAAGCACGTACACCTGAAATAAAATCAAATAAAATTTTATTTATTACAAATCAAATAAAATTTTATTTGCATCAAATAATAATTTTTAATAAAATTTTTTTTATTTGATAAAGTTTACAAAAATGTTGTAAAATCATAGCTGTTATGTTATTATAAAACCAAAATACAAGCTGCAT
Organism: Latrodectus elegans; assembly: GCA_030067965.1. Lineage (NCBI taxonomy): Eukaryota > Metazoa > Arthropoda > Arachnida > Araneae > Theridiidae > Latrodectus > Latrodectus elegans. The sequence goes on along the minus strand of CM057822.1, from coordinate 39,831,062 downwards.
ACATAAAATACCAATAAAAAATTAAAAATAAATAAGTGTAAAATGATTTAATTGTAAAAAAAAAAAGGGTTTTATTCTAAAGAAATTTATAAGATGGGCACTAATGAGATTCTGTTGCATACAAGTTGGAAGCCTGATATAGATTATTAATAATAAATTTTCATAAGTTATAATGTTTTTTCTATGGTATATTGCCAATTTAAGTGAAACGCCACTGAATGTCATTCAAAACGACTTTTGTTTGCTTTGCTTAAAAGCATATGTAGGCAGAAATAGGCAGATATAAACATGATTAAGTTTTAAAAAAAAACCCAAAAATGTCTATATGATTGAACTAATAAGATATGATTAAAATAATCTCTGATTATCATACAGAAATATTACAATTTTTCTTAATTAGAAATAAATTTAAAAAGACATAAAAGGTAAGTATATGTCCTATATTTTATGAGATGTAGTTTTTAAACGATCGAAAGGGTAAAATACACAAGAATATTAATAGTTAATGAAATAATCATTTAATTTTTTCGCACTTGGCAAAAATTTTAAGGATTCAAATGATTCGAGAACTTAAAAATATATCCTTATATATATATATATATACATACACACACATATATATATATATATATACACACATATCACATATATATATATATATATATATATATATATATACATATGAACAAATACAACCATAAATAAATGTTTTTTTGAGAATTTCTTTCTTTATTATAGCAGTTTTTGATTATTTGAAAATGCTACTTTCTTTATCAGTCTTTTGATTCATTAACACTTTTTACTCACCTGTTTCAACTTTTCTACATATTTCCTCAAGAGATGAAAAAAATTCCCTAAAATCTTATTTCGCCTTCATCCATTTTGTGATTAAGAAATGACTATAAATATTATCTAAAAATCGAAGCTACGCATTATATTTGTCAGACAGGTAGGACTACGACTAAAAGCTTAGAAAAAATCGACGAGCATAAAAAATACTAAATCAGCATCATAAAAATTCAATAATAATATGACCGAGTTTAGGAAATCTGATTTTAAAAAAACTATTGAACGAACCACCCATTTAGATTCACATGAAATAACTTGGATTTCTGACATGAAAAATGAAAGTCCTAAATGGGATCTTGATTATAGCATAAGCTAGGCAATTCAGCCTGTTTTTCAAGGCTACTCTTATCCATCAAAGGGTAAAACGCATTTAAAGTGCAATAATAATACCAATACATATGACATAATTCAACTGTGTAGTACGTCTTACAATTCCTTATCTCGATTCAGAGGATGTTATAAAGCAATAGCTTACATGAAAATATCTTAATTGAATATTAAAAAAAGTAGCAAGCTTCTCACAATTTTATATAAAATAGTAAAATCTCTCAATTAAGAAATTTTAAAATTCCAAGTACAAAGAATTAATATTCAAATTAACTATTTGAAAACATATCCTAATGTATCGTTATATGACTTCCTGTTTAAATTTAAGATGGCCTTTTGAATCTGAAAGTTGTTTAATTTCTCTCATGTTAAAATTACTCTCTGAATCTCCATTAATGTTGAGATTATTATCTTAAGTGCGTCTTATTAATATACGTAGCACATTGCTTTGGAGGGAATAGCATTTAGATTGACTTCCTGAAATTGATTTATTCCTTTCTCGAGTAACTGCGTTAGGACTAATTACTCTTGTACTCAGTGTGGAATGAGGAATCATAAATTTGATCCAATAGAAGGAATCGACAATTCTTTTCTTCCCTTGGTACACTTCTCACAATCTGTATATCATCAACTCTTTTCGTAATAGCCAGGCTTAGTTATTTGAATCACATTATGACTTTAATAGAAATATATATATATAATAGATCTAAATTACTAAAATAATATTATTATAATAAACTGTATATAACTAAACTGTTATAAATTAGGAATTGATTAATCGAGATTAATAAATTGATTTTTATTTCCATTCCAGTATCTCGAAGTAAAACCAGAACCAGTAGTAATTGAAGGTAAAAACATCAGAATGTGTAATGGCGTCCTTGCTGATGACAAAGACAAAAAGAATTTTTCTCCAGACATGACGCATCAAAAAGAAAAACACATCAAAAATGAAAATAATGAATGTATTAATTTTTACATTATTCGAATTTTATATATATATATATATATATATATATATATATATATATATATATATATATGTCTGAACGTCAGATATTCAAATACTTTATAAACAGTCTTTACAGTTATGTTATTTCAAATAACGATCTGAATGCAAAGAGAGCAAATTAAGAGAACTAAAAATCTTGCATTCATTCAATCAGGGTGAATATGGCTGCTGAAAGAAAAACTGAAATATCTTGGTTTGCAGTTTACATGTGGGAAAATTTTACCTTAAATACGCTCATTTTCAAAGAGTATGGGCATCATTGATTCATGGAATGTTCCAATTCAGTAATCTTTGACAATGCGTAGTGGATGAAATATTGTCTTAAAATGTTGTAAAGGGCTTCATTATCTGGGCAAGAGCTCTTTTATACGTAACAGTCCATATTTACAATTCACAAGAGAGAAAATCCGAAATCTCCCACGCATGTATCCGGAAAAAATTACATGCAGAAAGAAAAAACGCTCTATCCATCAGAAGTAAAGTCTCTGTGAAGCTGTGATTTTCATTCCCAAATAATGTGGACTTTTACTACTTATTCCATGTTACATTCCACTTCTCTATACAGAAGACGCTCGTTTTTATAAATAATTCACAAACACTTCCGGTTTTACGAACTAATGATTGGTTTCTAATATAGGTTCTTTAATGTAATGTTAATTTTAACTTCCATTTTACGAAATATAATTTCTAAAAATCCCTTTCTTGTGAATCAATTTCAATGCATCTTTAGTTTACTTTTTCATCATTTAATCTTTTAGATTTCTTTATTTGATGATTGATAAACCGAAATCAACCTTTTTATTTGAGAGACATATCAATAATTTTTTTTAATTATGGATAATTGATGATAATGAATTACTGGTTATTTTAAGCAATTTATGTAAGATTATTTCCCCCTACAAAAACTTCCGTCTGACATCAAGGTGTCTCATGCATATTCTGATTGTCCCATGCATAGAAGTATACTCAATAGCTTCAGGAGCAATTGGCCTAAGGTACTTTCAGCAGAAGGAATCCAGTCTTGGAATTAAACTTATTAATGATATTCTAGTTAAAAGAATACATGCCTAAAAAAGAGGCAGTTTGATAAAAAAAAAATTTAAGAGCTAACACTTATTTTTCTATTTTAGGAACTTCCGATTTTAAAACTATTTTACCAGCATCTATGATTTCATAAAAATAAATACCTAGTGTATTTTAAAAGTTATTGAAAATTTCACCGAAAACTTTACAATTAGGCATTAAAAATGTATTTGAAATCTTTACAAATGCTAAAATAAATTGAGTATAAGTATCGAGCACTGGAGCAAATGTAAAAATGTAAACAGCTCTCACACAGAAAATCGTAGTCTTTATCTATATATTTCTCCATCTGACTGTAAATAAGATCAAGGGTTTGTAAATAGACAAAATATTCTACTAGGTGATTTTTTGGAGAAATTTATTCGTTATTTTGGAAAATGGAACACTGATATAGTATTTGGGAGATTTTTAAAGTCAAACTTCACAAGTTTATCATGGCCTAGTGATAGGGCAACGCTCTATGGAGCACAAGGTCTCAGGGAATGATCGTTCAACGGAAGATGTTTGATATATCTTTGTGAATTCTTCATGAACATCTTATCAAAGGGAGTGCTTGGGAATGTTCCGGATTTCCTCGTTCAAGACATGAGAACATGGACCGTTATAAATGAAAAGCCCACCTGAAAGGCGCGGCGGATGTTAAAATGATTTGCAATAGCCTTAGAACACTAGACGGTCCACAAGGCTGAGTCAAAAGTCAAACTCCACGAGTACATACGTTTATTTAGTTTCAGATAATGTTTCTTGGCTTTAATTATACTAAGAAAATGATTATATATTTATAATTAATAAATGTTTCACACACAGTCTATAAAATAACTGTTAATCTTACAGGATTAGTTTTATGTTTACTAATCTGAAGTTTTAATAAAAATCATCTATTAAATCGATAGCCAACAGTTTTTTTTAAAATTTGAACAACAGTTTAATGACGAGGCCGACCTCTGAGTTATAAATATTCCATTATAAAATTCCATGTGTCATTAGATCTGGATCTATTAAATTTCAGACGTTCTATTAATCTAACGACATTTTGTCGGGTCTGAAATGAACTATTGACTAAATGGTCAATGTGTACTAATTTAAACAGTTTATGAGTTCATTTCTTAATTTGCGTGAGAATAATTGTTATGGTTTAGAATCTACCTTAATCACAGGTTTTGAATATTCATACGAATTCTTATTGAGAAAAAGTCGTTTAAAAGGACAATCCATTACTGAATATATGAAGTGACACCACCTTTTCAAATTTCCTCATGATACCAACAGAAAAATATTAAATTCACGATCATTAAATAAAAAGATCACTTCATCTCGATGGCCTTAAATTGGAGCAGGTATCGAGCTCACTGTCGTCTAAACTCAAAGATAATTTATTTTCTCACCCCTATCATAATTGATAAATAAAATCAAAGAATTGTTGCATGAATAATTAAACATAAATAACATTTGCTCCTAATAATATTAATTAATAACTTTAACATTTCGGATTTCATTGTCAATATAAACTAAGACGTTAACTCCATAAGTCATGCGAACGTGATTTTTTTCTTATCAGCTGTCGGCTTCGGACTGCATCTGAGAAAACAAGCAATAAAACTCTCAGTTGATTCAGTCCAGCCTAAGAAGATGACCTCGGGTCATAAAAATGAATCACCCACTTGCGGAAGCACGTGCCACAATTCGCTATTCACACCTAATCAATTCCTTTTCGAGGAAGAGGCGCCCTTGTGAGTTAAACAGTCCTGGTATTAAACTAAACATACTTATTTTTCAGGAAAGATTCGAAACTTTCAGAAAGATTTAAAATTTAGCATCTTATTCATCTATATATTTCAAATAAAAGAAAGCTGAAAAATCATCAAAAGAAGTGGTAAGATGTTTTTAAAAAAATGCCAAACATATTAAGATATTGTTTGAAAAATGTGTATCGTATCAAATAAAAAAAAATAATTGTAATGAGTTTATTGTTGAAATAAAGCTACATTGTATATTGATATTGATATTGGTACATTGTATATTGATGATTAAGGACGAAATTGGGGAAAATGAATTACCAATTGATCATCAATTTCATAGATTTTATACTGTAGTTAAATCAATAACGATCAATTTAATTCTTTGGTTAAAAGGGAAAACCACTTCCTTTTAAATGCCTAGGGTACCCAGAATTCATTTGTGATTGAACTAGATTATCTAGTATATTTTTAATGAAGATAAAAACTTTAATGCGAGTACAGTTGTTATAGAGTATTGATTCTACGACATAAACAGTCAAATTATTCAGGCCTTATAAATGCGTACAGTTTATGGTTTCATAAGATAATTTGTTAAAGCAAGCATATGTTGAAGTAAGTAAGTAAAAACTTTTCAGCACGCACCATAACTGATGTACTATAAAAGTTATGGTAAATTCTTGTGTGTGGAATTAAACTGGAGATCTTCATTCCCAAGCGTCAAGTTGCTGGAATTAAATTTGAGATCTCCAATTACAGTTGTTACTTATGACACTTGGACAAGGCAACCTCGATATGCGAATTTAAATCAGTAGGGTGCATCTTTCGTTTAACCACAGCACCACGAAGGGGAAAGTACAACTTTGCTCTACACTCCTCCGATGGATGGCACCACTAGTAGATCCACTCCCTCAGTTTTGACATTTATCTGAAGGGGGTAAGAAATTTTCTCCAGGCCATTTCTCCTAGCCATTAGGCATGCTAACTACCCAATGACCGACCATAGGATTTTCGATTCCGCAAATTTAGCGATCACATTATATCGCATGTACTCGGTGGATCTTTGGAGGCGTTGGGAATGCAATGAGAATTCCGCCCTTCCGGTTGGAAGTTCGATGATCTAGATTACCACGACCCTTCTTCAATTAAAAAACTTTGTTATCATTATAGGATTCTTTTTTTTTGAACCCCATATAAAAAAACAGACATGAAATATGTCTAAGGCTGTTGAATGAAATGCATTTTAATATCCACAGCAAAATCTTTTGAGAAGATTTCCTATAGATATAGCGCCTCATCATCTCGCAAATCAAGGAAACACGAACAACTCACAATGTATGACCTGACAAGAATGTGGACGAAAGATAGTATTTAGTTTCTATTTTTATCGGTGTCTGAGATCAAAACTGGAATCTTTTGTTCCGAAGAGCATTAAGGTGTCAAAAGCCCAATTATATACTTAAATATTGTTATCTTCATTCAATCAAATGTATTTAACTGTTTGCACTTCTTATTAAATTACTGGGATCATTAGTTTTGTAAAATGCTAAATATGCATTGCGCTTAGAGGAATACATTTTCATAAATGCTGTCATTTTTATGAGTTCATATTATCTCTTATTACGTATTTTAATTGCTCAGACATGAATTTAAAGTTTCCTAGCTTGATAGGCTTATCATAATATCGAACATGATCGCAGTGATTAAAGTTTGGGTTTCAATATTAAAATATAAATATTTTAGGAAGCTTTAAAACAAGGAGGCAGTAAAGCAAGGTAAATTCATCTACAAATTGACATGTTTTGCAAACAAAAGATAACAAGCAACTTTAATGAGTCAGGGATGAAAACTGGAGGCTCTACTATTTTGGGCCAGACATTCAACCTATTACTGCTATCGGTATATAAAGAGGATGTGTTAATTTTTAATTTATTGTAATTAATTCTTTTGTTGTTACGCAGAAACAAATGATAGTCAGGATGGGACATAACAGAACCCGCTTTAGCAATCCTATCAACCTGCTCGTTTTCAAAGAAGTCACAATGGCTGGGAATCCATGGAAGAAGCTGCCTACCCTTGACTATTTAAGTTCAATTAACTTCATTCTTCAGGAATGGACTAGTCTTCATTATACCTTGAATTTATATGACTCAAATGGCAACTTGAGAATCGATAAGAAACACAATATTGTGTTCAGAGTAGCTTTTTCCAGTTTATAGATTGAAAATGGTATTGGCGCTGTCTCACTCTTAAAATCGACACAATACTTCTCAATGACGTCTCTAAAACTGAAAGCACTTGAGCAGGTTCCAGTATCAGTGCTTTTCAATAGCCTCTTCTATTGAGCCCTCTGTGCACATATGGAGCCCTTTGTCAAGAGGATATCTGCAATGAACAATAGCAACAGCAGCATTTTTAAGTCACTTTGTTTTGAAAATTACTCACTAACATTCCAAGATAGATCCAGGTGGCTCTCCAACGTCATTAGTCTCATGACGGAGTTAAATTCCTGAGACTTGGCAACTGACGCAGGAATATTGCAAGTATCATAAGCTGTTTAAAGAGGAAGATTTAGGATTTTTAACACCCCATTTTTTGGCTTATAATAGTTTAGGAAGTTGTTTATTCCCAATATCCATTCGATATGCTTTGTGGAAATCTTTTGGCCCCTTTTCACTCAAAGATTCCAAATCCATCAGTAATTCCATAGCAGCTATAGATGTTCATTTGGCCTTACCAGTGTTTAAACACAGCATACTGTTTTGGAAAAGTTTAAGCGTGACTCTGACCAAATCCGAGGCAGCTATAGAAAGTTCATTTCCATACTCAATAACATCGAACATTTCATTTAAATAATTCGGACCATCTTTAACTTGATAAGAACTGCAATCTGTTTTAGTGGGTTGTTCGGAAAGTAATTTCGTTTTTCCCACATGGATCAGCTGTTTGCAAGTAAAAACCAACCATTTTATGACTGTGGAATTGTACTACTACCAGAAAGATGGTAAAAGCTATTGGACTAGAATGGACAATGTGCAATGCAATACAACATTTATTTGCTGCATACACACAGGTTTTCATTTTCATGAAAAAAGAAATGACTTTCCAAACAACCCAATCTATCTATCTTCAGAAAAACCAACATCTTGCAAATTTACGAAATACTATCCTATTCCTTGAATGACACACAGGTCGGATATAATACTTACATTAATCTGCACACAAAACATGTGAAAATTCGAGAAGATTTCTTTCGGTTTAGTCATGTTCCACATGCAAATATAATTTCTCTGTCCCAAATTTACATTAATTTTAAACATAAAACCTATGTTCAAGTGAAAGTGCTTTCACTTTATTTTCAGATAGCACACAAAGAATAAGTAAGAATAGAGATTGATGACATTGTTTCTTATCATTTAATAGCACATTATATGATTATTAAGAAAGCTTCGTAACCTTAATGAGGCAATTTCTATGCACTATCATTTTTATGCTATAAAAATGTTTCAAAACAAATCCAATCGTTTCCTCATTCAACACATCTCAGTGAACAACGCTATTTTCAAAACATAGTTTTATTACAAGGATACTTTTGTTTCTATCTCAAAACACTTGAAGACCTCGTAAAAAAAGAGAATATTTTCTGTTAAAGATTATTATGAGGAAAGCCAAATACATAAATAAAATACAATCTAATGATATATTGATAAATAAATGGTGGAAAAGGGAAAATAAGTTTGAAATATTATCTAACAATAATAAAAATATTTAAAATTGTCAGTTGCACGAAAGTTTTAGTACTCTTAACGAAATAATTTTAGTTTATTTGAAGAAAATAAATCTGCGTGGGTTTTTAGTATATGTATAGTTTATTTGTTTATTATACAGTTTCAATGTTTGTTATTTTTTATTTCAATCTTAATTAAATACATATGTATTCAATAAATAACTATTTGTTTTAATTTATTTTTTATTTATATTTCAAGCACAAGCACATTAGTTTTAATTATAAAAATTACTATGGTAGTGCAAAATAATTACTACTTAAATGTTTTGTTACTGTTCTTTGGTAGAAATATCAAATAAAAGGAAATGGTTTAAATATTACAAGCTTTGAGAGTTATATGCTGAGCGTGCAGCTAAATGTTTAGTACAATGTGGTCTTTACTTCAATAGTTCATGAGTTCAATACCCAATTCAGGCGCAGTAGTTTCTAATCCAACATAATCGGTACATCACAGTCGAACCAACAATTATGAGCGATACATTACAACGCAATGACAAATTAAAAAACAAACTATATCGTTTTATTATAAATGAAAAAGTAATTATTCAATAAATTTTTCTGGGCTAAAAATAACTTAGAATTTGAAGTTTAAGCCTGAAAGGACTAAAATCCTTAAATTAATTGTTTCGTGTTTGTGGTTGGTTTATTTTATTCTTCTGTGACATCTTACTATTCCTAAAAAGCTAATTCATTCCGAAGCAACTGCTTAAAAAAATTCTAAGTAACAACTAATATCGAAGAAAGAATCAAACTCACAAACTAAAAACTAAATCACAAATTGTACAATAGCACATAAGGTTATCTTATTATATATATTACTATAGAGAAGCTGATCAATATATTGAGCTTCAGAGAAATCTCTACTTTGCCGTTATATATTTATTCATATTGCATTTAATGTTACTTAGTATTAACTATAAGTCCATGAATTTTTTCAGAACATTAAATGTCATCAAATGAACGAGGCTTACATTTTCGATGCATTATATTTACCCATTAAATGTGGGAAATAGAACAACATCAACTAGAACATATTGTTCATTCCTAAGTTAATAGGTAATAATGACTGCTTATGGATAAAAGAAAACTAAAAAATTCTTACAATTGAAAGAAACCTTTGAAATCTGGCTCAGGAGTTACAACACATACTTGTTATTTAATATCAAAAGGAACTGTGGTAGAATATTGAAAAAAATATCAACCATAACAGAAAGTATTGTTGCCAATTTATTACTACCCACTCGATAATAAGGAGGACTTTTAACTGAAACAGTTTCTGGCTATAAGAGGGACATATTGACTAGAAATTCTTTCTCTAAATAACTTGTTGGTCAGTTGGTAGTAGCAAAACTTGCACGTCTTTAATGCCTATTATGATTTACTTAACTTATTTATTTGTGAGAAGATTAAACATCTTTTGCAATCGAGACATATTTGCGGAAATTTCGGCAATTAGTCTAATGAATATTCTTACATTTATATGAAATTTAAAATCCTGATTTATAACATGAAAGATGAAAGAATATTTATTTATTTGAGAATTATATGCTAAGGGGAGGGGGGGGACGTGATATGCATGTGTCAGTATCAGGAGGAACTGATTTTGATATTACCAAATCCGTGGCACAAAATCAATTGGCTGCACAGATATTTATAATTACTTAAGGTAAAGTGGAATATTGTAAATGTACTCAAGATAATTTAAAAAATAAAATAAATCATGAAAATTAGCATAATTAGTTGGATATGTTCAAACATAAAATTATGATTTTATGAAATAAGTGAAGTAAAATATGTGAGAGAAATAAATACTTATAAATACTTTTTAAATTCTTTTGTCACTATTTTAAATTTTTATATTTTAATAGATAAGCTTGATTTTAAAATAATTCGAGAATATACAATTACAAATTGAATTAATATCATTGTTTTATGCTTATTGTGATCATACAATAGAAAAAGTGGAAAATTGACAATAAAATAATGCTCCTTTTTTATGGAGTACAAATGATGCCATTTTCCTCTTGAAATGTTGAAATAAATGCCGATGCTCGTGAAACTTCCCAGAGGGCTGATTCATGGCTCCTGTTTAATATTCCCTGTCGTGCGCCAGAAATCCCCATAAGTACGTGTCTGTCCACTCAGCTGGGTCGTCTGTCTCGCTCTGGATCGCGAACAGGTGCGCTTGAACAGACAATTAAAATCCAACAGCAATTACCACTCGTTCGGTGACTCGTCCGTTTTACGAGATACGTCTTCAAGGTCACACTTTCTCACCCACGCGGGTTAAAAGTCTGACCAGACACATTTCATTTTCCTTAACTCTTCGATTGAGACAAGCTTTGAAAATTTCTCTCGAATTGGTCAATATTCCACTTTAAAAGTAATTTGAATAGAAATAGGTTGAACCTGAATTTAGAAATATTAATTTACTCATATCTCATCAATTATTTCACATAACTGATTTTTTTTAAAGTCAAAAAATGAGAATGTCAAAAAAAAGATTGGAAATAGAATCTTTTTTGACATTTTGATTCAATCGTTCTATATTTTCGAACCGTTCATGTAGTAAAATAAAAGTAGGAATCATTTACAAAAAAAATTTTTTTTGCTAATGAATTTTAATCAATGATGGTATTAGGATGCATTTCTTTCGATGCTAGGTTTGGGTTGTTAAATTGGAATCCTAAAATAGTATATCACAAAATTTCTGATTCATTTATATGTTACAATAATAAAATAACACTTCCTTTAAGACATTAAAGTAAACTGTATTGTTAAACAACTGTTTCGAAATGATTTTTTTAACAAATTAATTTTAAGTTTTGATGAAATTGTCACAGGCAGCATTTATTCTGAAATTTTTTTAGAATGTATATATTTATATAGAATGATATATTATGTCTCTATGTGGAGACACACACTATTAAATTAAAAACTTTCTCAACAATCACGATTAATTAATAAGTTAATTCATTATTATCCGTTTAATTTAACTAAATGCCACTGCGACCAGGTGGAAAAGACATTTTTGAAATAGAAGGTAACGAGTTTGATACTCAATCCTGTGAAATTCATGGTGGTCAGAAATAAAACTACCTTAGTGCAATTTCTCTCCATTCTTTTTTCTCAGTTCAATTTCTCTCCATTGTAAGGTATTAATTTGGTTAAAGATGCTGTTTGGATTGCCTATTTGGACAATGATTGTGTTTTGAAACCAGAGACAATTTTTCTAATCCGATCCACTTCAATTGGTAGAAATAAGTACCAAAAAAGAAATATAAGAAAAGATGTAATCCCTATTTAATACATACCAATATCGACCAATATTGATATTACCAATATCGAAAACATTTTGAATTAAAAGTACTTAAAATTTCTTTAAAAATGTATTTGTTTAAGATGGAGCTTAAAGGAAAAATCCGCTAAAATTTGAATTATTTATTCCCATATATTTTTTCGAGATACTATAAAATGTATATAAACAATAAAAATTATAAGTTAACAATAATCATTCAGTTGTATTGAAGATAAGTATTTATTGTGCGCTATTTTCCTCTTCTTTTAGCATACAAAATCCCTAGCTTATGAGTATATTACTCAGTTTTGTATTGAAAAATCCTCCCGTAAAACCGAATCGTGTTGTTCCTGTTGTGGACAATTCAATCGCTTTCCAAAACAAACATAAACAACAGGGATTATTTCGTTTGCGCCGTTCGAATTCTCTGAATTCCTTTACTTCTTGATATCTTTCTAAGGGGATTTCCGCAAAGAATCTCTCCCTGTTGTTTCCGAAAATCCCTATTCTCAGAACAGTAATATTAACCCAATTCTAATTCAGCCGAAGTATTTACTAATGCAATGTTATGTCGTGTTGTTGAACGGTGAGACTGCGCCAGCTGTTGCTTAGCAACCGAACAAGTCAATAATGAGCCTCAAGAGCATCTATTGCTCAGTTCGGGAAGAGGAAAAACGAAACTAATCCGTGGAAATTCCATCAGGGTGACGGGAACACCAACGCGTGGGCTAAATTTAGAACAGTGCGGGGGAGTACACATCCACCCTCGCAGGAAAGGGAGATCCCGGAATAACTTACAAGTTTACAGTTGATTCATTTGCCTTGAAAATATATTTAAACACTCTTTTAGTATTTTTGAAAACCCCGTTTAGTCAGGAGTTAAGATTTGGAAACGCTGATATTTTTTTTCTTCTTTTCCCAAATGCTTATGTCTGGAAAAGTCATTTGTAGAGTTGAATTTTTCCTGGTAGGAAAGTGAAAGTTCAACCCTCTCAACTATAAATAATTCGTCAGCTGGCAAGATTTATAACTCGCAGTTGTTACGTACTTACAACACGAACGGCTTTGTAATTATCGTAAATAACTAAAGTATAAAATTTCCTCAGTTCCTATATCGAAATTACTTGAGATTTTGAACTTTAAAATATTGGTTAGAAATACAGTTTAGAAATTTATTCTTTAATAATAATTTGATGTTAAATACTTTAATAAAAAATATTAAAAATTCTTTTTAATACTGGTGGAAATAAAATTAAATTTTTTGTTACGTGCTAAAACAATTCTTTTTGATTACAATAAAAATTTAATATTGTTTATTTGCTGAGATATTTTTATTTAATAAAAATATTTTTAATGTAGTGACCAAAATTTAAAAATTGAATTTTGTATCAAAAATTTGAAATAATAAATTTTGCTTGGATATTTTTCAAAATATAATTCCTCTATCTAATGTTATAATATACTTTTTTATGAAATGTGTTATTTCTTTCAAGCATTTAACAATGGAAGATAACCAGATATGTTATCCTATAAATGTGATTAAGGATAATAAACAATTTTTATCACATAATACCGATAAAAGATAGATATTTTAAGGCATTTTTACACACATTAACTGGAAAATAAAATATCAAAAAATAATTTAATGAACACTTACATTCAAGATGTTTTCGAAATAAAAAGAGTTAACACTTATATTATCTTCATACAAAATATTTAAGTAAGTACTTAATGATATGGTATAAAACATTTGAAAAGAATGAGGATAATTATTTTCTTTTTTGTATATTTAAAAAAACTATTTAGGTTTATAAATATAACATATTTTCATGAGATTGTGATTTCAGTTTCCATTGTTCAGTTTTTATAAGGTAGAACATTAAAAATTGAGTTGAAACGATTTTTTTTCAATGAAAAACGAGAAAAAAATCTGAAATAAATGGAAAAGTATAAGTATCAAAATATACTCATTTACAAAAAAATCTGAATGAACGAAAATAAAATAATTTGCTTCCTATAGTAATTACTCTATCCATGTTTTAAAACGAATTTGAAGTAAAAGGATCGTTAAAATTTAAATAAGTTTAAAATAAAATGCAAACATATTTCTGAATTATGGAAATTTTGGTCCCGAAATTATTTTTATGAGTCTTTAAATTGTCTTAGATTATTTAACTTGTTCTATTTATTCCAACTTATCCTTGATAATTTATTTAAAACCCTCAATTATACAATTTTATATCATTTACTAGAAGTTGCTTTAATAATTCGGTATCCCATCACATTTTTATAATTACGTATTTTTGGTTCGAATTACTGTATTTTCGGTTATCGTTAGTGATCACAGAACCAAAATTAATGTTTTTAAATATAGATAAATGAGCAATTTTGTTTTATTATAAGTAATCTTTTTAAAAATCTAATATTTTAACTCATGATTCTTGATAGAGATTTGAAACTTGTAATTCAAATGATAAAAGTTTTTTTTTTTTTTTTTAAATTTTATTTCAAAAAATATTTTATATTGTAATTTGGAATGATTTTATATGAATAAGCTATCTATAATATAAGCTATCTATAATAGCATTACAGTGTTATTACCTTGTAAAAAAATTGCTGTGATGCTTCGTGTAAGAAGAAGAAACCCTCACAAAAACGTTCCTGAATTTGGTAGCAATATAATTATAAGCTGTTTATATGTAGCGGGGTCTCTTATCGCAATTCTGAAATTCCATGATTTTTTTGTAGAATATAAAATTGATAGATCTAAAATAGCCTTGAGGAAAACCTTAGTGAATTTAAACAGAACTCTATCTCTATCAGCCGAGAAAGCAGATATATTACCCGCAAGGCCTTAAGGGATCTTATAGCCATGTCACGTCCTTGAGTCAAGAAATAAAGTCCTTGGCAAATAAGATACATTTGCAAAAAAACTTAGTGAAGTTTGAATGGAGTATCAGTATCAGCTCAATGATTATGAATTCGGCTGTAAATGATGATACATCAGATAAAATAGGGCCTTCGATAGTTTCCTGAACGACAAATCCAGAAGCTGGAGTAATGAGACATCCATCGTGTTTCCTAATGAATTTCGGTTCCATTTATAGGATAATGATGGTTATATTTCTTGTTTCTTATCCATTATTCCAGCTTTTCAAAATATTACTTTTCAGCATGGTAAATCATAACCGCATATTATGGTATTTTGCATATTTTTAGATACAGAAAATGTCCGGCTGTATATTTGTTAGCTTGCGGTTATTTCTTCACCATACACTAGCAATTAACGTAGATAAAATGTGTCCTTCTTCAGAAACTGTATGGGCGTGTATTGTTTGTACATGACATTCAATCTGATTGAATATTTTTATAGTTGACAAATAAAAAGTGTCCTTCTTTAGAAACTTTATGGGCGTGCATTTTTTATACATGGTGTCCGATCTTTGATTGAATATTTTTATTGTTGACAGAAGTAGTTGTTCCAGACTCTGACTTATCAGGGCTTATGTTTTCAAATTTCATAAGAATGTAATCATTTATTTTCAGAAGAATATGGATGTCAAATAAATGTCATTTGTCATAATTTCCCTTTCGAAACTTCAAAGTTCTTAAACTTGTTTGTTTCATGTAAGCTGTAATTTGTTTAAGATTGTTTGTTTCGCATGTTTGAAATTGCAATATTTTTAGAATTATTTGTTTGTTGGGTACGAAGTTATATATATATAGAATGTTATGTAAAATATTTATTTGTCACGAATTTTATTAGGTTTATTTGTCGCTCTATGGTCACTTATTTGCACACGAGCTCAATTTGACCAAAATATATGGTTTGAAACAAACCCTGAAATTCTGTAAATATTAATATCCGAAGTGAAAAATCAATAATTTACAAGCTATTAAACTGAAATCTAAACACTCAGTTTTTATTTTAAATGTTTGACAAATATAAGATGAAATAATTTTCAAATATGTGATTTTGAAACATTTTTAGAGCTACTTATATGGTATACACGAACTTTAAATATATTTAAATTTAATTTTAAAAATCATCCATCAAATGAATTGAAAAAATATTTTTAAAATTGTTTTTAGAAAACATGTGCATATGCAATACCATTTATACGATTTATGTGTCACTCAAAAATGCATTTTGCTTAGAATTATTTGTTTGCTGCTTGAGATTTTAATTTATTTTGAATAGTTTACCTATCATGCAATATATTGCAATTTATTAAAAAAATATTTGTTTATTTCACACGAAATTACAATAGATTCAAATTCGTATATTTGTTATGCATACAATTTTGAAATGCATTAAGTTATTTGTTAATGACATGAAAATAATTAATTCCATCTACAAAATTAGACTCCTTCATATTCGTTGGTTTTTTTTTCAAAAAATTATCTTTTTACTATTATTTTTCCTTCAAATGTCACATAAGGTACTAAAAAAATACAATAAAAATTGAATATCCCTTCGATAGTTTCTAAATATTTTTGTAGAGTTTGTGGATTTCTTGGAATACATTTTTAAATTTACAGTAAAAGAAATAGGAATTAAAAAGATGAATCAGAAAACTTTAGTAAAAAATGGAGTCCAGAAAATTATAATAAAGAATTAATCAAAATTATTCCGAAAATTTATAATGAATAAGAAAGTTTTAAAAGTGAAAATAAAAATTAATTAGAAAACTATAATGAAGGGGAAGTATTATAGCGACAGCTGAGATGCTACTATGTATGTATGATAGTTTTCTGTACCCCATGCATGTTAGTTTTAAATTTTTTTAAAAAAATGCTAGAATTCAAAAATAATGAAAAAAGTTTTTTATATTTTTGTCTTTTAAACTCCCTTAGCACATATTTTTTTATATAATTAAAATACCAAAAAAGAATTAAGTCATTATTAAGAATATCATTAAGAGTTACTTCAGTTTTAAAAATAAGATTTAAAAAATATTCAAAAATTAGCTTTTATAACATTAACGACTTATTACATACCCACATAAAGTTATTAAAAGCATCTGAAAAACAAGTTTGCATTTAATATGAAATGAATATATTTTAAATTTATATGAGTTACAATTTAATTTTCTATTTCAGAGTGCTATGAAATTATGAAGGTGGGAATGTTTATTCAGCCCATACGAATTTGCATAACCCTTCACCCATTTATGCGTTTCCCCATCTTCCACACAATTACACATTCTTTTCGAAACATTCGCGATTGTAATTAAGTGACATATATAATTGTAACATTCTTTACTGACAAGTGTTTCAGCTTTGTCAAAAAAATGTGTGCCTTTGTGCCTAAAACAGTTTCCAAACTGATGATTTCGCCTAACAAAAGATGATGCAAAAGCATTAACTCTATCCACGTAACAATGCACGGTGAATAAATCTGTGTATTGAGTAAATCAAAGACAATGAGAACACATTTCGTACATTATACATTAAGCATAATTTGATGACTAGAATGCAACAAAATTAACTAAGTATACGTCAGTCGTCTTGATTAAAGAGAGTTTGGAATTTAGATTTTTGATAATTTAATGAGTCTCTTTTTGTTGGGGTTAAATGTTTTTAAAAGAAGGTACTAGCTCAGGAGTCGAAATTGTCACTTGACAGTGCTTCAAAATTACGAAATTATTGGCTGTGTACTGTTATTTTAATTAACTAATGTAAAAAGAATAAACTAATATTCCAGATATGATTGGCTGGTCAGGTATATAACGAATCTACGACAATAATTTTTTAATATGCAGTATTTGACAAATCATATTTCCCTAATGAATTCTCAAGATGGTAGCTTATCTTCAACATTTTTACTTATCATATATATATATATATATATATATATATATATATATATATATTTACTTTTCTTAAACGAACTCTGTTTTGAAATTAGAAAATTTAAGTTTATATATGGATAAGTTTTATATTTTAAATATAACAAGACTTTCGTGGACTAGGGAAAAAAATTAAGCCCTGTTAACAAATAATCGCGAATTTGATACCAGACTAAACCCAAGAGCATTGTGTTGGGAGAATCTACACAACTTAAGAAATCCATAGGATCAATGTTCCTCGAAAGATGCTGAATAATGTTGAAAAGAAAATGAAGGGTCAGAAGCTGACTTCATCCCATAATAGTAGTTGAAAAATTCGAACCTATTACCAAAGTTTTGTTAACAGAAATTGTAAAATGTAAATATGCCACGATAACCTATACAATAAATATAATTTACATGATCTCAAATTAATTAATACGTTTTACATTGTAATTTTATTATAGTTACAATATGTAAATGATCAATTTAATGATTAAAAACGAAGTTATTTATTAAACCAACTAATGAAATTTAATCAGATTATTATTGGATGCTTACATCAAATACGCAAGTTATTGAACGATTCAAGATATGAACAAGCAACCCCAGTGGTTGTATTTTATATCTATTATAGAAATCATCAGAAGTTGCTGAATACAATCTTAAATAATAATTTGCAAAACAGAAAGAAAGTCAAGATGATTCTCTCAACAAGAGGAAATAGTCAAACACTTTGTTTTCCTTTGTCAAACACGTCCTTTAATATATTCCTCATGATTAAACATCATTAGGTATTGTTTCTCTTGTTATTCAAGCGAAGGGTGATTACGGATGCCATAACAAGTCTTTTCTGAATGAAGCTTCGTGGGGAGCTTCTTAACTGATTAAGTCTGAGGGCACCGCCGTCTCTTCAGCAAACATCCCAAATGTCTGGGAAAAGAAGAATTCTCATGTTGCTTTTAATTACTGAAGATTGTTTGATTTGGTTTGTTTGCTGTTGCACAGCCACTTTTTCCACACAGTTGCTGATACAACAGTTCTTGCAATTTAGAATGAACTCCGAGTCACTGCAAGCATTTACGTGTGTATAATGCGAGTCGATCTCATTTTCATTGATTTTAAAGATAGAATCAACCAATCAATCAGCTGTCAGTTAGATAAGTGAAGATCAGTTATCGGATACTGGCAGTAGAATAATACTGAGATAATAAGTAATTTCAATTTTTAATAATTAATCTGTTTTGAATATTTGAAATTTAGAAATTTTATATAATATGGTGATTGTTAAATATATATATTATGACAAAAATTTAGTGTTCAGAAAGGATATTCATTTATGTTAATAGTGTACATTTATTTATTTTATTTTTATTTAGGAAGGAAAGATAGCAAATTCTATTTCGCTGGTATAATCTTTTAACAGGCGGTTCTCCGGTTGAAAGGAAAGCGTTTGATATACTAAAATCTATCAAATGTATAGAAATATTTACACAAAATAAAATGGGAGCCTAGTATGTATTCGTCCTCTTTATCATAGCCCAATGAATTATTCGGTTAAAAGTTTCTATAATAAAGGGGGATTGATATTTTGATGTCGCATCAAGGATTGATTTTTTGACACCCTAAAAATTGAAATCAATTGCAGAAAATCGTGCATTTTATGGCTTAAAAAATATCTTACCTCCAAATATATCAAACACAGGACAAAAATTTTACTATATAAAAGTATTATTAAAGACCCATTTTAACTTATGCTTCAGAGACTTGGGCCATGACACAGAAACATGAATGCCGTTTGACTATTTTTGAAAGGAAGATTTTGAGGAAGATCTATGATGGAATGGAGACAGATGGAGTATGGCGTAGGAGGTATAACTATGAATTATACAAAAGTTTTAAGGACATTGATGTTGTCAAGTACATTAAAATACAAAGGATGAGATGGGCTGGCTATGTTATTCCTATGCCAACTGAACGCACCCTTAATAAAATCTTTCTGGCAAGGCCAATGGGAAAGCGTTCCAGAGGTAGGCCCAAAATCAGATGGATTGATTGTATTGATAGGGACTTTAATACTATTGGAACATCTAATTGGAAAAGTGCTGCTGAGTAAAGGCCAATATGGAATAAGCTCATTGAGAAGGCCAGGACCCACAAAGGGTTGTAGTGCCATTGTTGATTGATTAAAAAATTGAAATCTATCTTAAAGGTAATTGAATAATCACTGAGTATAGCTTCCCAAGTAAACTTTTCGTAAATAGTGAATATTATTTACTTATCATATGGATGAAAACCGATAAAACTCTTTAAGAACAATCCTTTAGTAGACATATATATATAGCAGAAATTATTATCTTGCAAGTTCAACTATGGTTAAGTCTAATTTTGGAATTTTCCAATGAAAAGAAGGTGGTAACATCATTAGGATTATCAAGTAAATGGTTTGTTTAGGAGTTAACCAGATTTTCTCATAACTGAGTGTATCACTATCCACGAGGGTATCCTCGTAAATGGGAAATCCAACTCGTAGAACTTTCATCAATTATACTCTCCACAATGAGGTATCAAATGCATTTTCCATTATCTGAATCTTGACTTTTCTATTCGGATAGAGAAACTATAAAATTTTGATTTTTCCTTTTTTCTCAAACTACAAAATGCTTACAAAGAAGTTATCCGTAAAATATTATACCAATAAAGTATCTCTTCCCTGAATTCGTATTTTTATGTTGAGTATTCAACTGCACTTAATCCCTGACCTTTATGAGCACCACTAGGCCCCACGCATTTACCAGATAGCTTATCCTATTAAATGCAGCTAGCAAACATTGTAAAATATCAGAATAAACACCATCTAGTGACATGTGAATTACGTAAGGGGCTTTATTTTCCATTCATAACATTACCCACTGTTTACCTGTTGTTATTCGAGACTTTATAGGAAATGTGCTCTTTGCATTTAATAGGGATCGTTCCATTAATTCAGGAAATAAAACAAACATGAAGCCACGAGGAAGAGTTAGAAAGTGATTTATAGGACATTTTTTAGAGCCGGAAAAATTGAACCACTTATTTGCTCACTTAATGAAAAGTTTTTGTTTCTATAGTAATTTTTATGCTGCTTCCATTTATTACGTTGGTGCAAGAGCTCTTTACGCTTGTAGCTTTAAAACTGAATTTATAACAATAATAAGCATTATGTTGCTAAACCTACACGTTTAAGAACAGCTGCAATATATTTTTATGGGGGAATGATATCTTTCCATGTAAAGTGTTCTTGAAGATTTATTCTTTAAGTTAAAATTAGACTGGTAAAGAGTTTGACTCTAGTCAAATTCTTTATAATTTTTAAAGTACAGAATTTAATTATCAAATGATACGATTAGAAATCCTGCTATGATTAACATAAAAACCTATTACAAGATATTTTTATATTTCTATTTGAGTCCCTGAAAAATAATTTATATTTTTATGGTAAGAAATAGTAAAAACCGTATTAGTTATGGGGGGGGGGGCAATAGTTTCAATAATTATTTGAAGTTTTCTTATAAGGTGATGTTAAATTGAGTTAAGTAATATTATATAATAAATGCATTTAACAAATGCATTTCGCCGACTCAAAGTAAAAAATATTAATGTCTTGATTACTGTTAAATATATTTTTGCTTCAAATGTGCTGCATTAGGAACTCTAATGATTTATTTATTGATGGTTTTATTGAATTAACACCGGACATTTTCGAAATAGATAAGTAAAAATGTGTCACTTACACCTTTACATTTACACCGTCATCTTGTTTATTTTAATATAAATCAACCAGCTGATGAAAGAGGTTAGCGTAATTGGAAGAGTTGATAAAAATTATACATATTATAACTTTTAGAGTTTAATGTTCCTTCAGTGGAAATATAGAGTTTGAAAGGTGGTTATTTGCTGTTGTAATGATTCGATCACTTGATTGAGCTTGAATCCAAAAATTATATTGGGGTATCGATGAGCAGATAAGACTATTGAAAGCAAAGGAGCATCTGACGATATGAGACTTCATTGAATGTAACACCAAGACAAGTATCGATGTTGTCAACTGATCCTGATTCAAAACTAAAGATCTGTTGAATATGTTTAGTAATTTTGATCGACAGATAAAAAGTAAGAAGCGAATGAAATAGAACAAGCAAATAACTATTGGTCTTAGAGATCGTAGAAGAGGATGCCAACTGAGATCATAATTTTCTCAACAGATCAAAGTTAAAGTTGCAGAGATGATAGTTAAGATTCACGAATTCAATTGTCAGATTGCAGGTAACCAGCATTGAATGAAATAAAGTAGAGGAACAATTAATGGTCTGAGATTTTTGTGGCAATGGATGTCATCTCGTCAATAGATAATGATTCAAGGTTATAAATCTATTGAGTGTGATTTATGGTTTCATTTATAAGATGACATGCAGCCAGAAGCAGATGAAGTGAAAGAAGCAACGATTGATTTCGTGAGAAAGATGGTGAAGGGGTCACATTAATACTGTTACTAAAGAATATTTAAATCTATTTAATGACAATTTAAATGTAGTTAGTCACTTCATTGTAGCAAAATAAGTGGAAAATATTTCGTTCTTACTATTGATTATAATTTTACTGCTGAGTATCTAACTTAATATCATTTTAAGCGCAAATCTTTACCGCAGATTTAAAAAAAATATTAATTAATTTTATCTCCTTTAAATATAATTAAATTCCTGACAAGTGATTTCTAAAACTCAATTTTTGTTGGTATTATATCTACAAGGTATTTTTTAAAGCTGAATCTAGATATCATATCAACCTAGTTTATATATTCTTTTATTAATCACTACACACATTCATTAAGGAAAATAAACTAATGATTATCACAACAAAATATATTTACTAATATATATAGAACAATAAAACCTATATGCAGCTCCATCCCTTTGAAAAATGACTAGGAATCAACCGATGTTAAAAGAAATTATTCACTCACTGTCGATCAAAAAAGAGGAAAATCGAACTAGCAGTTCCATATATTCTGACATTTCAATCCTCAAGTCCCTCAGATTTCCCTTTGATTAAAATCCTCTCTTGAAAGGACTCTTGACGGATATTGACAAAAAATGCAAAATGACATCGCTGTTAAATCTGTCATTATAAAAAAAAGAATAAATACTGCTTAGTATAAAAATGAATATTAAAAATTGGTGCATTTCAATTAGGATTTCTTTCATTTCAGTAGGATCATTTTATAAATTCAAAAAAAAAAAGTTTTATTTTTTTTACCATTTAAATTTTTTTTAATCTAATGGTTTTAAAATAAAACTGGAATTATTTTTCCGTTTTCTTAAAACGTATATGATACTGAATTTCAACTTCCGTTTAATATTGCATATTGTGAATATCCTATCAAATGAAAGATGTACAAATTATAACTATCTACAGAGCATTACATTTCGAAAGGACCTCTTCATACACAGAAATTCCCATGCATGATTTACAAAGGAGAAAATCTATAAAAATGCCAAATGTCCAACTAAAAATGTGTATCAAGGGAGTAGAAATACGATATGCATATCTAAGTCTGATGGTCTCTTTGTGAAAGAGCAGCTTATCTTGTTTTGAGATTATAGTTATAAGCTCCTACAAACTTTATGTTATACTCTTCAGTATAGGCGGATTTGGGTTTGATTACAGCCAATATTGAACAATGGAAGATGATTGCAGCGTTTCTTCTCTTTGGATATGCATTTACTTTTGTGGTTGTTTTCAGATCATTTTCTCTTGAAGCAGTAAACACAGTCCATTACTAATGAAAAGTTTCTTCAGTAGGAAAAATATGACTGTTATTTGTTACATTTTCCTTCAGTTCTTAAGCTCTTATTTCTATAACTAGCACATTTCCCATTGTTCTGTAGCAATAATCGAACCTAGGACTTTCTAGTCTAAAAAACACTGTACTTTCATTAAGGCATGGTAAACCTTAATGTCTCAGTAATAAAACTGAGGAATATTTTCTAGTGAAAAGACCATTGTCAAATGGATTAACAATGGGTAATAGATACCAAATATGCTAATTACTGTCATAAGGCGTACGAACATCTGATAAATATTTGCCCACTAAGAAAAATTTTCATATATAATAGTCCATTTCACGTGTCATAAGGAGAGAAACTCCAAGCAAACATTCCGACAGATGTACATGCAGATATCAGAGGTACAATATCCCTTTACTTGTTCCTTAATGACTGAAATTGAATTCGAAAACCTTCACTTTCCTCAACTTACGTCAGCTTCAACCGCATGTATTTTGACCCAGTTTAATGAACAACCTAACGACCCAATGCTGTTGTGAGAAAGCATTATGCTGATGGAGTGATTGTAATTTCCAATATCCACAAAAAATTTTTGCGTTTAATGTCAATAATGAGAATTGTTTTTTGAATATTTTTCATTGAATGGACTTCATTCGCATGTCGCAAAAGAGGAAACATGTAGAATATTCCGAAGCATCTATCGCAAGAGATTTATTTGTATGCAGAAGTGCAAATTCCAATATGCGGAACACATATTGGAGATAGGACTACTTGAGACCATTTAAGGTGATGTTCTAATTATTTTTAATGGTTTATTAAGACCACACATGCTATTCCAATAAGTTGTGTAACTAGTGCTATTTCGGAACATTAATTATATTACCAAAATTCCCGGAAAAAGTTGAATTCCATAATTACAGTTATCAAAATTGTTCATCTTGGCAATTCAACTTTAAAGAATAGTAGTCCTGTATTGTGAATATTGTGAAACTGAAAATAATACTAAACTGTATGAAGGAAAACATTTAGAATTAAAACCTTAAATCTGAGATGTTAAATATGTAAACAGAAATTATAACTTGAGATTATTGTAGCGAAAATTAATCATAAATCCTAACTTAATCACTGTTAATAATGATATTAGACAAGAGTTACTAACAATCTTTTTTTCCCGTCAGAAAACCTACTATTTCAGCCCCAGTCTTGAAATCAAATTTAATTTGCATTATTGACGATGCATTTTATGGAATTAGTTACATTCACTTTTTTTCTCCCATAAAATTAAATTACTTTCGTGATGTGATGAATGATATTTTCTGAAATATTTCCTTGAAATGTCTTAGGTTTTCATTTAGAACTATTTAATTTTTTATTTTTTGGAATTTAGCGTCAATGAGTCATCATGAGGAACTCTATAATTGAGATTAGACAGGCTTTTTCTTGTAAAACTTTTTCTGTAATAGCGCCAAAACTGCGGAAGAAAGCGCCTAAAACTTCGCCATGCAACGCGGGGATTCTGCACTTTTACGACAGTTCTTTCTAATCGAGAGTTTTCGTGTAATCAGCACATACTTCTTCATAACGGCACCCTATTATGGCCGATATTGGCCGGGGTTATTAAATACGGAAGAGCGCACGCGTACGCTCTGCGGGGGTGGGGGCAGAGATCCAATCTTAATATATCGGAGGGGAAAGTGCTAAGCTTCCATTTCCGTGTCAGAAATGGGAAATGAGTCTTACATGTCAAAACCGAACGATATTTGACATGGGGTGGGGGTTTGCTAATAAATATTTTTTCCTTCAGAAGATTGGAAGGAGTGGAATTATTCCATTATGTGTCAAATATTATATTACTCCATTATTTTCATACATCAATCAAATTTGGTTTACTAATATAAACGTTCGACTATGAATAAATCTACTGTTGAATCTCCACTGGCAAATAATTTCGTTTTACGTCAGGCGAAAAATCTATTATATTAAAATATTTGAATAAAGAGTTTGCAAAGTAATCATATTATCTAACTGAATAAAACAAATTTTATATTATTGAAAAAAAAATGAAAACTTGGTAATATGGTAATATTCTGACCTTAATAATTTTTCATAGATCATGATTTGCCATAGTGAAATACTATTAAACTACATTTTTTAGGAATGATAATTTCTGTCTTCGGTTTTCTTTAAAATGGTATTAATATACAAAATACTTACTTATTGTTTTAATGTGAACTGTGTGTTTTAAGGAAGGCTTTTCTAGTTATATCTATTTTTCTCATATATTTGAAAAATATGATAAAACTAGGTATGATGATAAAAATAATTGTGATATGTAAGCATATTTTGGAATTCATTCTATATTTCTAAAACTTCTTTACAATCATAACATAATTGCGATATATATTTTGCTTTCCTACAAAAAAAATGCTGGAAATATCATCGCTAACTGATAAACTAAAAGAAAGTAAACTTAATCAAATAAAATATTTCAATTTTCTTTCATCACACATATGTTGAATTATAATATTGTATTTATAATTAAAACAAATGACAGTAACAAAAACCAACAGCACTTGATTATAGTGGCATTACACATGTGTATATACATATACACACACATTATTAAAATAATTAATACTTATTAAAATATGCATATAAAATGATCAATGATATCAAAATCTATATTACAATATTAGTGACAGCTTTAAGTTATTGGTGATCTTGTGATTATATATTATTAAACGTACCTGTGTGTGTGTTATCAACATACCACCAAATATATTATTAATAACTTAAATAGAAATGATAATGATATTAACAAACATCAGGAAAGATTTTGCTCGTATTAGTGGTACAACCAAGTACTTTTAGTGACATGGAAAATAATGTTAATATAATTAATGAATGGTACTGTATAAGGGGTAATCAAATGAAAAGGTACAAAACGACGTAAAAACGTAATAGTTAAATATTTGCATATTCCGTCATGAGAGAACATAGCGATACATCCCGGGATGTGATTGGAATCACTGACTGGGATCGGAGCATGTTCTGGCGCCCACGTGCAAAAGATAGAGCAGAGGCTCTTATCAAAAGCGGCGTCCAAATGATGCGGCAGTCCAAATGAGGACAGGATGTTGTTCGCATTGCAATATTCGATGATTGAGAAGCAGCGAGGTGTTATCTTATTTCTGACAGCGGAAGTTGAGAAACCAGTGGGAGCATGAGTTGTCACCTCCCCCTAAAATGTTGAAAACCGTACCGTCAGCAGGAAAGGTGTTTACTCACCATCACTCGACGTTTAAGTTCCGATACGTGTGGAATTCCAGAGCACAGAAAAAACATAAACTCCAATGTATACTTTAGGCACTCCGACGCCTACGCTGGTCAATCTAGAGCAAAAGACTAGGGCTGCTCATGAAGAGTGTGGTTCTGCTCCATGATAACGCGCGTCACACTCCAGAGTCACACACATGGAACTGGCCAAGTTTAAGTGGGAGACGTTGCACCATCCGACCTGCAGTCCAGACATGTCGCCTTGCGATTTCCATGTGTTTGGTCCACAGAAGAAACACCTGAAAGAGAAGCGCTTCAGTTCGGACAACGTACTCAAGGACTCTGTGAAGGACTGGATCTCGTCACGGTCACAGGAATTCTGGGAACAAAGAATCCTGCGGTTCATCAGTGGGATCGTTGTGCTGAAGCCTATGGTGTATTTTTGAATAAAATCTACATTTGTACCCTCCGTGTCGTTTCGTACCTTTTCATTTGATCATCCTTTATAATTGTAACATTAAAATATATTTTAATATTTTTATATAAAATAATAAATTTTAATATTTTTTATAAGGCTGTATAAGTGATTCAGTCAATAATTTTCATAAAAAATCTTTAAATAATAAATTAATTTTAGATTCCAAACCTTTATATTATCCTTAAATGGTGCTGTTGGGAATGCAGAGGGTTAAATTTTAAATAACGAAATTATTCTTTCACTTAAAGGATATTTTGTTTTACGATTAAAAAAATGACTATTATATAAAAACAAAATAAAATTCGTTCACATTTTTAATTGAAAAAAATTATTAAAAATTTTTTAAACCCAATCTTTGGTAATGTGTTAGATTCGTTCACCAATATTCAATAGTAAATATGGAATACAAATTTTATTAATTTCGATATTAACATTATTATAACACGTTTTTTAGCTACTTTTAATGTAGAAAAATATTGAACCTTGTTCCCAAAAGAATATAAAAATCAAAAATTTATTTCGTATCCAATGAAAATGAATGCGAGTGAGTTTTTTTTTATGTTGGAATAATTGAATGATATAATTTTTTTTGCGAATATAAATTAGCTGTGTTGAAATTTATAAATAATAACTTCCATAAATTTTAAAGAATCCATTTTGATTAAAACAAACCATACAATGTATAAGAGACAATAAATAAAAATATTATTACACCTTAGCTAATAATTGTTTGAAGAATAACGACTGATAAAATGTCTAGTATCTATCCGGATGATGACGGAAAGGTTATGTCTCTGACTTCGAAGCAGTAGGTCTTAAGTTCGAATCCTGGTTTGGGCATGGATGTTCCTATTTCTGCATGTGTGTTTCTTTTGGGGATAAGATCTATTTCTGTGCGTATTTCTTTTGGGGATTCAGACCCACTGGGTGCCCCACTGTAGAAAAATTGCCATCACTTTCTCTCCTTGTAGTGTTGCATGAGATTAAATTCTAAAATGAAACCGAGCATTAGAAAGGAAAACAATTTCTTGTGTATAGAAATAAGTTTTGAATATATTTATAATATAAATGTCAAAAGACAAGCATAAAATGATTTCTTGAAAGATATAGCAATAATTTATAGTTTTGTTTTTAATCTATATTTGTCGACCAAAATTATTTTTGGTATAGACATAAAATACACTAGACACATTTATGTTAATAAAATTTTGCATAGCGTTGGTTTGTACACCTTTCTACTAGGTTACATATTTTTCGCTTTTTATTTTTGAAATAAAAATAAAAAGTAATTTATGCATGGATATGTCATGAAATATCACATAAATTGTATTCAGTACCCTTTGACGTCATATTTAATTCGTTTGTTTTCCTATTCCGCCCATGTCCATTACGCTGAACAAATTCTATATTAAAAATAATGTAATTTATCGCTATATATCAAAATGTTTTGTTATACAATAATACACTAATTATTCATGGGATTCAATTATTTATAAATTAAAGTATCAGCAAAGGAAGTAAAAATAAAACGATTAAATTTGCTTTTCTGTAAAATATTAGTCAATTATTAAAAGTACTTCTGCACTAATAGCCAAATAGAAAAGTTCAAACTTATATATGCTATGAGATTAGTTGGATAGTCCGCCATATGTATTTCAAGAACTCCAACAAGGATTAATTTGATTCATACAAGAAGTTTTTTAGCCAATAACACATTTGGTACATTATTTTTTTTTCAAAGTATTCTAAAACAAGAGGGTCAATATGATATACAGCATTATTTGATAGCAAAATCAAAAAATGACTCGAGCATATTGATGAACAATATTATCCAGTATACTTTCTGCCATCTCTAAGCACAAATAGCTCCATGACACATTTTACATATCGTTTACATTTTACAAATAGCTCCATGACACATTTTACATATCGTTTACATTTTACAAATAGCTCCATGACACATTTTACACATCGTGCACATTTTACAAATGGCTCCATGACACATTTTACATATCGTTTACATTTTACAAATAGCTCCATGACACATTTTACACATCGTGCACATTTTACAAATGGCTCCATGACACATTTTACAAATGGCTCCATGACACATTTTACAAATGGCTCCATGACACATTTTACATATCGTTTACATTTTACAAATAGCTCCATGACACATTTTACACATCGTGCACATTTTACAAATGGCTCCATGACACATTTTACATATCGTTTACATTTTACAAATAGCTCCATGACACATTTTACATATCATTTACATTTTACAAATAGCTCCATGACACATTTTACATATCATTTACATTTTACAAATAGCTCCATGACACATTTTATACATCGTGCACATTTTACAAATGGCTCCATGACACATTTTACATATCGTTTACATTTTACAAATTGCTCCATGACACATTTTACTTATCGTGCATACACACAAATCAACACATCATGTAAAGGAACAATTAGATATTTACAATAACCGACATAACCACGAGCAATTAGAATTAAGAGAATTATCTATAGTCAAAGGCATCTTTGAGAATCGCGGAAGAAACTTGAACAACCAATCAAATATCAATCTCACACAATCGAGTTACGGCAGAAAGATCGACATTTAGCCATCTTCCAACAATATAGGAATCTTTGTTTTAAATGTTTTGTCAAATCACCTCTCATAATTCTTTGCTTTGTTTTCCTATTTATCTTCAAAATGAAGGCGTCAACTTCCTGCCAAAAATTGTTTCGCAAGTTTTTACTACAAATAGCCTACGAACAATTATTTTTCACTAATTTTTGAAATGTATTTCACTCAATTCCTTTTTATAATAATTTTTTGGTCGTAATTTAAACAATGCATTTTTGAATATTTAAAATATGCAATTTCTTATATGTATAGCAGTGCAATAAAGTATTCACTCGTGGAAGTCCGATTACTTTCATTGTTTTGATTAGCGATGTTTTTATCCCATTATTCAAGTTACGAAAAACTGCGATTATTACAGTATTTTAAACTTAAAATTTTTAAATTATAAATTTTAACAGTTTTAGATTTTTTATGGATTTTACGGCTTAAATATTCTGTTATTTTTTTTATTACAAATACAACTGTAGTGCTAAGCGTATTAATAGATTTTAAGAAGAATTTAGGAGGAAAATAATTTATATAGAAATATAAATTCATCTTATGAATTATTTGCAATGTTCTGTTAAATTTTGGTTCAATACGTTGAAATATTTGATAATTCCTAGATAAATAAATTCCTAAAAACAACAAAATATTAAAAAAGTATCTTTTTTAAAATAAATCCAGTTTTAAGGAATGGTTTTAATACTCCACTGAATCTACGGCTCACTTTCGTTATTTGCATTTAAAGATCTCTTTTTACCAACTAAATATCATTAAATTAAAAGTTACAGTTTAACACATGTTTTAAAGTATAGCATACATCCACACACGAGGTGGGATTCCAGCTAATAAACTTTTTCAATGTCTGGCTAGGGATTCCCTTTCAACCAGTGCTTGGGATGTAAGAGATGATATTTGTAGTGTGGAATATCTAATGATTATACTATTTTGACTCCGATGATGGATGGGCATTCGTAATTTAAAAGCAGGGATCAAACAAAAATAAAAACCCTTCAGGCTTGGTCACTACTCGAGCTATCATTTCACGTGGAGGACATTGCTACCACCTAGCTACCAGTAGTAAATTCCATAGATCTTAGGTTGAGTCGGGATTCAAATTCTCTTATTTCTGATAACTTGAACGACGCCTTTACGAAAAAGGATTCATGGATTGATAGGAATGAATGAATATATTTTGTATAATAAGGCAATCAAAGTTGTACTTAACAAAAACTGTTTTATAAAATTATATTCCTATGGATAAAAAATATTTCATAACAAAATAATTATCATTGGTACCATCTTGTACTGAAACATTTTTTCGGATAAAATTAGTTTTATTATAATAAAAAAGACTATTAATGAAAGTCGTATCATCCCAGAAAAAAATATGTGATATATATTCAGGGTATCCAATGCATTAATAAGCATCTAGCATTTAAATAACACGATATAGATAAAATTTAATTTCCTTCTTATGAATTACACCCAGAACTAGTAACATTAAACTAAAAGGAAATATGAATCAATATAGTTTCTATCCCTTTATTTGCACGTGATTTGAAGATCCGACGATACACGTATGGAAGCATTGTGTGCTTAATAACACGTGATACAAGAATGAACGTGAATTACAATGTAAAATATATTTAACATATATTACAATATATTAAAAATTGTTTTAATGTCAAAGTGGAACTCCAAACTGGAAAATAACCTAAAATCAAAGAAAGGAGATTAAAATAACTTCTAAAATTGTTAAAGTTAATAAAATATTTCATAAATTTCACATTTTGAATTAGAGTTAAAGTACTTTTCAGGTCGTAAAATTCCGTTGTGTTCGATTTTTTTTTATTTTCTTTAAAATATAAGATTTAATCGTAAAACATTAATCAATTCTTAACTTAAAGTTATTACTGTCATAAACTGATGAACAAACTTAATAGTAAGTACATATTGATTTTATAGCAAATAGATTACTACCCATATTTTTCCGTTATTACAAACAAAGTTGTCATAAAGGAAAAAGCAATACACAATTTCCTGCACAATAATATTATTGCGTGCAAAATTTTTTTTCTTTTACTTTAATTTAAAATTTATACTTGAATAGTCTATAAGTTTTTATTATATAATATATGAAGAAGATAGGGTCTTAAGGACTACAACATGCAAAATATATCTGAAAATTTATTCCTCTGTTATCAAAAAGTAAAAAAAAAAAAAAAAAAAAAAAAAAGCTAGTATCAGGATGGTTTGAGTATGAATATATTGTATTCCCCAGTCAAATATTCTTTAGAACATTTGTTAACTTAAATAATCACGAAAAACTGCAGGAAAAATATTCAAAGCATTATTCGTCGTCTTTTGAGGTATTGTACAAACGCAAAAAGTACACTACTGGCCATTAAAGTTGCTACACCAAGAAGGCGACATGCTACAGAGGTGAAATTTATACGAAAGGTAGAAGGTGCTGTGATATGCAAATGATTAGCTTTTCAGCGCATTCAGACAAAGCAGGCGCCAGTAGCGACACCTACATTGTGTTTAAACGAGGAAATTGTTCACCCGGTTTTTCATGCACAAATTGAATTTGAACGTTGTTGCCTGGCGAAAAGCTGTTGTGATGCCTCATGTAAGAAGGAGAAATGCGTACCAGTACGTTTCTGACTTTGATAAAGGTCGAATTGTAGCGTACCGGGATTGCGGTTTATCTTATTGCAGTATTGCTGCTCGCGTCGGTCGAGATTCAATGACTGTTAAAAGAATATGGAATAGATGGGTTCAGGACGGTAATACGGAACGCCATGCGGGATCTCAACGGCCACCTATCACTAGCAGCTGAGAAGACAGGCATATTATCCGCATGGCCGTAATGGATCATGCTACCACGTCACGAGCCGTGAGTCAAGAAACGGGGTCGTTTGGAAGACAACAAGTGTCTGCACGAACAGTTCGACGACGTTTGCAGCAGCATGGACTCTTATCTCGGAGACCATGGCTGCGGCTACCCTTGACGCTGCGTCATAGACAAGAGCGCCTTCAATGGTGTGATCAACGACGAACCTGGACGCACGAATGGCGAGACGTCATCTTTTCAGATGAATCCAGGTTCTGTGTACAACATCATGATGGTCGCATCCGTGTTTGGCGGCATCGTGATGAACAAACACTGACAGCGTGCATTCGTCATCGTCCTACTGTCCCATCACCTGGCGTGATGGTATGGGGTGCCATTGGATACACGTCTCGGTCAACTCTTGTTCACATTGACCGTGCTTTGAACAGTACACGTTACATTTCTGGTGTGTTACGACCCGTGGCTCTACCCTGTATTCGAGCTCTGCGAAACCCTACGTTTCAGCAGGATAATGCCCGACCGCATGTTTTCGGTATTGTACGGACCTTCCTTGATACGGAACATGTTCGGCTGTTGCCCTGGCCAGAACGTTCTCCAGATATTTCACCAATAGAAAACGTCTGGTCAATGGTTGCCAAGCGACTGGCTCGTCACCAACGCCAGTCACTACGGTTAATGAACTGTGGCATCGTTTTGAAGCTGCATGGGCATTTGTACATGTGCATGCAATCCAATCTCTGACTCAATGCCCAGGCGTATAACTGCTGTTATTACTGCCAGAGGTGGTTGTTCTGGGTACTGATTTCTCAGGATCTATATCCAGCCAAATTTTTTGAAAATTTAATCACTTGTTATTTCTAGTATAAGATATTTGTCCAATAAATATCATTTTGTTATCTGCATTTCTTCCTGGTGTAGCAATTTTAATTGCCAGTAGTGTATTAGGAATTTTCTTGAGGAGAAAGAGGAAAAAAAAATTTTGGTGGTAAGTTGGAATAGTATGGTAGACGTTTTAGATAGTTTAAAAAACAAAATGAATCAAAAGCATATTCTTAATTTGATCACGTGATGTGCGGTACTGCAACTTCCTCGTTAAAAATTCTGAATCACTCTTAAACTTTCTGTACGCAATCCTATCTCTATTCCATAATCTATCACTAGATCTAATAGCTCTTTTCTTCCTATTTTCCTGAAATTATCGCAAAATGAGAGCTGCATCATGCTCACTTGTATGCGAGTTTTTCTTTCAATTATAAAGTTTCTAATTGCGATGAACAATATAACTTCAACTGCTTATAGTGAAGAGTTCTAATCGTCTCTAGAAATGGTACACTCTTCTAAAGACGTACAACCTCTAAAGTGATGTCGACATCTCTAGAATTGGTTGTAGTTATTTTCTAGTTTGATATTGGGGGGGGGATTCCTTCACTTTACTTAAATTCATTCACTTAATTTCTTGAGCAAACTTGATATATATGCTCAAAATCTGATTTCTTCACCCATGCGGATTAATAATTAGTATACTTTTATAATTGTTTTGTTGTTACCATTATTACAATAATTTCCATTTTACCGTTTTCTGTAATTGGCATTACTTCCATTCTTGAATTTTAGTTTGAATACCTCAAGAAATATAGGGTGACTGTCGATGAGCATTGAACTTCAGTAGTTTATATGTGACAGTATTTATCAAAACGCCCAAGTTAAACATATTAGAAATTGAAAGTACATGGTAATAGAGAGAGAGAGATAACTATCTGTGATCAATATGAATTGAATTTCTTTGACCTAAAAAATGTTGTCCATGCTGAAAAAGTCTATATATGTTAAATAGGTTCGTGATTACATTAATACGAAACAAAAATATATTCTTGATTTCCTTTCATTTTTTGTAGTGTAGTTTATGGTCAATGTCAATATGAGTATTAGCTTTGTCTTTCAATAATAGTCTTTGTGGAATTTGTTCAGTTACGCCATTAGCACATACAAGAATGAGTTAACAAGTTCATAAAATTGTCTGAAATTCGCCTTCAACTGCTTTTTTAGAGCGCCATTGGCCAGAAAACTTTCTGTTTTTCCTAGGCTGAATTGATACATGAGTTAAGGTATTAGTTTATTTTTATTAATATATGATTCGTTAATCAAATCTCTCTCTCTCTCTCTCTAATATGGAATCTAATCAGACATTCTGTTCTATATGAAAATATTGGTAGGCTAATTTATTTTTATGGTGGGAAAAAACGTGCTTAGTTATACTCTCTCTTTTAGTATAAGATAATTAAAGATCTTAAATTTAATCTATGTAGATAAAATAAGCTTAATTTAGTTCTGGAAACAAATGTGCGGATCAATTGAAAACTAAATTGCTAAACTTCTTCGCATTAACTTATTAAAAAAGGAATTTTTAAAATTAAAACATTCATGATATTTAAACAGAATTTGTAATTATTTACTTATAAAAACAAAGCTCGAGGCTTATTTTGCATGAATATTTTAGAAATAAATGGAATACGATAAATAGGTTAAGCCCATTAACTAAATTTTAAAACATTTGAATATATATACCTCACAAAATTTCGTAAATTACATTTATGTACAGAAAAATGCTATTAAGATGTTAAATAATATTTAATATGTTAATTTATAAATCTTTATATGGAATATAATAACTTGCTTCAATCTTAACACTCTAAATGATTTAATTAGAAAAACAAACCTATTTTTGAATTTACGTTTTACATAATCACCAAGTTTTGAGCGAAAAAGAATAAATGAGGTTTACTGTTCATTTTTTGATTGCAATTATGGAGTTACTTAAGATCATTTAAGTGTAACAGCATAAGAGGAATTTTTCAATTTAAGCGTCTTAATTTTATGTCTTTATTATGTAAGTTTTTTTAAGAACGAAGTAGAGGAGAAGAGGATTTGAGATAAAATTTCAATCCATTTAAATCGAAACGAATTTCGCTAAAATATTCTCTTCGAAGCGCAGCTCACGTAATTGCGAAGGAGGAGGAGGAATGGCTCTTTCTTCCGGATTAACTTTCTCCTTCAAGGATGCTTTCAATAAGGGCGCTTTCGGGAGAATCCTCGAAGATCCACTTCGCACAAATGTCACCGCGCACCTGTTGAAATCCAATCACACACACGCGCGCGCCCTCAAATTGAGGGCCCATCTGCTCATTGCGTCTGAGAAGTTAAATTCATAACACTCATTAAGTTCATACATAAACAAAGAATATAATATGAATTGGTGATGTTTTTATTTAGATATATATAAAAACAAGTAATAAAATATACTGCTAAAAAGTTTTAAAATATTACTATAAGACAATTTTGAAATTGTGTATAATATGTGTAAGAATATTAAAACATTAAATAGACACTATATCCTCCCATCAAGGGAAAATATTTAGTTGATAAGAAATCGTCATGCAAAGTACAAGCAAAATTTCAGATTAGTAAGCTGAGTGATTAGATTTAGTTGAAATAATATAATTAAGTTATAAAAGTGTTAAGCAAAAAAGCATTTCAGCGTGTCTGACTGCGGATCGGGAGGTCCTGGGTTCGAATCCATGTTCGGGCACGGATGTACTTTCTCTCGCTATCTATCCTTTGTTCTTTCCTTGTATGAATGGGTTGTGAATGGTTGCCTACCCTATAAACGGGTCCCTATGGCATGTGTTTTCTGAGGAAGTCGGACTCTACACCAAAAATGTGGTTCAGTTGAAAAAAGGGAGCAGCGCATAACAACATCATAAATTGATTTTATAACAATAACACAGCGCATAAATTGATATTAAACAATATTAAGTTCTAATAGGTATCACATTGATTGCATTTAAAATGCTGTATAGGTATCACAAATAAGATTTTGTTATGGTAATACGTTTGATGCTGCATATATCTATAGAATTAGAAGCCGGTTATCACAGACAACCCTCTCAATTTTTTAACCACTATCTATTATCGATGTCGACAATTGAAATTACACACTATTTCCATTCAAAAACATGGGGGGGGGGATATTGGACTTTATGAAACTCTTAACGCTCAAAACTCCTTTAAACATGACCACATAGGCTATGTCAAGCATAGAACCCGCTATCTCTTGGTCACAATAACAACGCCTATACCCAGCTAGTCTCCACGCTTTTTCACAAATATTATTTTTTATAAATTAATAGTAAATAGAATGATGTTGTTAATAATAAAACATAACATTCCATTTCAATATTAAACAAAAGTTACAATAGTTTTTTTTAACATTCTTAATTCTATGTATAATTGAAATCTTGATGAGGAATGGCTGCTATTTAGAAAGACACTTAAGGCTATATGTCTTAATCTATTTAGTCCCACAATTCAGAAAGTGATTTTCTACAAATATCTCAAACTAAATATTAGATTTTCTTTCTTATTTGAAAATGGATTTGTACTTGAAAATTTCATGCAAACTGCGTGAATGAAAATTTGCAATTTTGCATTTACAAATAATCATTTATATTGCAAGTCAACAGTAACTAACTAAAGAGTTTTTCTATTGGAAAACAATGATGTTTCCAGGAAATACATGAAAACTTAAAAGGAAAAGTACAAAATATTTTTAAAATTATAAATGATATTTTACATTTCATGTAAGATTTTGTGCATATAAATATTGCGCCATAATTCAAAATATATTGGTTTTGAGATAATTTATGTTTCAAAAAATATATTTTAAATTATATTGTTTAATTTTGTGGGTTTCCAAATTCTGTCTACAAAAAAAAAAAGCCAATTATCTCATTATTTTGAATCACGCAGAAGTAATTCATTCAACATTTATGTTTCTTCACGAAAGTATTCGATCATCTACACCAACAGAGTGATTAAATGCTGCTAGTATTGCAACACATTTAGTATAACAGTTAAACAAGACCTTCCATCTGATATTAAAAAGTCCCAAACTGTCCACAAACGCTTTGGGGGAATTTCTCACCTTAGAAAGCTACCACAGCCAGTAAAAGTTGAAAAATGTGTCCTGTTCAAGCAATGTTATAAATATCGATCTATAATTAGATGAACATTTTCAACTTTCCATGACAATTAGTTTTCATAAATATGATTGCTTCTCATTGTTTCGAAATGGAACAAATGTTACCCCCATTGTGTTTATTTTTTAACTCCTAAATAAATATTTAAATATAAATTGAAGTAGGAGTTGAAAATCATTACCAATACTATAGGAGATCAACACAGTTGGTAAAATAATCGTTTTCAGAAGTTTTTATTGTATATATTAATCAATTTATTATTAAACACTTAGAAAACTAGCTGGTTACCTTATCACGTTTAAATGAAAAATAAAGCATGTATATATATATATATATATATATATATATATATATATATATATATATATATATATATATATATATTCAGGAATAATAATCGAAATCGAATTCCTTTTTTTAAGAGAAAAATTTATCCCAACCTTTATTTATTACATTTGTTTGAATAGTTGCAATTTATGTATTATTTGTTGCATTTGCACTTGTTCTGAAACGTTCGCCTTCTGAAATTACATTTAAACATTTTAGCACTTTATAATTTCTAAATCGTTTTGAAGTTGCATAAGTTGAAAGGGATTTTAGTGTGTTATATTTACTTTTTAAAAATGATGTAACTGTCATAAACTAAATCCCTGCATTTATTTGGATAAATTTGTTTCAAACACATACAGCTGCCTTTTTGCAATTACAAAAGACTAATGTCCAAGAAGACGAAGTACAAATTATAAATAATTTATCTTCGATATGTTTTGAAAAGTAATCGTAAATATATTCAATATCAATATATTTTATGATTTCGCATGCTAAATTTTTATAGGTATTTTGTTATCCTTCAAAAGTTAGAGATACTTAACTAGAAAATATTCATTACAATAAACTACTCAAAATATTATTCAATAAAAAGATAAATCTGTATAGCGCGTTAATATTATTTTTAATAATGTTTTGCTTAATAAATTATGAAAAACTCTACTGAAGAATACATAAAAATTTGACCAAACAATCACATATACACAAGCACATACATACACAAATATATACTGTACTACATATTACTGACTCTAATATACAGTACAACTTATTAATAAAATCGACTTACTGTATTTGAATTACGGTTACAATTGCTTGCTGATAAAATGTATCTGTTGGAATATAGAAGGATAGTGGATTAGATATTTAACTCAATATAATACCATGGCGCTGAATATATTTTGGCATGTTTTACATAATAAAGAGAATAAACTGAATGTTTCTCTATTAGCATTCATAAATCTGAGTAGGTTGTTGGATGGTAAAAACTGGCTTTCTGCTTAACAAAACATGGGTTTGATCCCACACTTTGATAGAGAAAATTTCTACGGGTTCCGAATTCAATTTAATGCTGCAACTATCGATGAGTAAGCTTTAATGTGTAAAATATTACCATAACAAATCTATAAACAATACAACTTTACAGAGGAGAATTACTTGCTCAGTCGACCATCTGACTGTGGTTGAATACAATTAGGTGCGGAAACGGCATTATTTATTATCTTCGGTAGATAGAATTCATAAATCTTAAAAAATCGTTATAGTAAACTTACTGACATATAAATTAATGTAAGAATAAAAATTACCTGTTTACCACAAAGT
The DNA here is from genome assembly GCA_030067965.1 of Latrodectus elegans. Classification (NCBI taxonomy): domain Eukaryota; kingdom Metazoa; phylum Arthropoda; class Arachnida; order Araneae; family Theridiidae; genus Latrodectus; species Latrodectus elegans. Next base: position 39,791,370 of record CM057822.1, on the reverse strand, counting down.
TTGCTATATTTTTCTCAGGTGAGGAAATTTTTTGCCTCACTGATTCAAAGTCAAATAGTTAATCAAATATTTTATCTATATAGTTTTTGCATATTGCTTCACACACATTATATATGATTGTATATGATAGCTATGGCTGGAGAATATTTCACTCCAAGGAAAATTACTTATTGCCTTTGGGATCAAATACAAATCTCTTATGCTAATGAAATGCAAACACGTTATGTTAAACATCTTCATAGGGAAAACATATATTTTACATAGGACGACATAAAAACAGTTTTGTGGATCATGATAGTCTAGAAGAAGAGAATTTTCTGAGACTTTTTGATATCAGCATGTTCGAAATGGCTTTTCATAAACAATGGATCATTCATGATCACAAAAGAGGGATTTGAAAAACTCCCAAATACTCATTTTGTCAGAAGTATTTATAGAAAATGGAAACAAAATATCCATCTCCATTTGCTCAACAATAGTAAGAATTGAACCCTTTATTTTCCATTTTGATAAAAAAAATTCTTATTATTGTTATTCCACGTTGAGTCATTGAATAATCTTTAAAATCCACATAATGTAAACCATTGCTACAGCACTAAAAATTGCAAAAAACTTTGGTTCCTTATCCCCAGCATCCTCTGCAGAAAATCTTCCTATTATGGATACTTATCTGCTTATAAAGACTGCACTTTTTTCATGTTGTAGGTGTGATTACGTTGATTACATTCTTCATGTAAAATGCTCCCCACCACTGTCATAGAAATACTCATTTCATAAATCAAGCACTCGCGTGATTGGGAAGGAGTTACCAAAACTCGCTCTTCCAATTCTGGTGTTCGGTCATTGCTGTTTGAGATGGCAAACGAACCAAATTATCATAGTTATTGGTTAACATTGGTAAAAATAGGGTGACATCGAATATGAATAAGAAACCACTTTGCTTTCAGTCTTGGTGTTTCGCATCTATTCTCATTTACGATATACGTGAGGTGCATATCTGCCAATACCATATACGTGCACTGTGCCATATCATTCATGAAAAGTTTGGTATGATGCTATCAAGATAATACTAGTAACGACAACGTTGTGCCATTAAAAAAACAGGGTTTGCTCTTATTGGCTTTTTCTACAACCAAGTAAGAGAAAAATCCTGTTTCTTTTCAGTGGAAATTTATATATGGTACATTCTTGGTATAATTAGGGTATGTGCTGTGTAAGTATTTACAAAATAACGTCAAGAGCGGTTGCATTACTAGATCACTCAGAACCCATTTGTAAGCATGAGTAACGCAGCAACACATTGACTAAGACAAACAACCATATGCATTTAGAATTGCAGGCACGGCGAAGAGACACGGCAATCCTTCTCAACCAACAAGGCATCTTCTTGCTTGTACTAGCACCCCTCATATAAATTGTAAAAACAATTTAGAATCACATACATACATATTATATGTATGAATGCTAATTTCCGTTCTCTTTTTTTGAATCTTATCAACGACAGAGAACGCTAAAAATTGTTACCTTAAACAGTTTTATAAGAACATTTATTTTAAATATTTTATAATTACATGCATTTAGCATTAATGATTACATAAGAGAGGTCACCATATAATATTTTCTCATTCATTCACTGAAACTAGGAGAAAATTTCAGCTGGTACATGATTTCTCACTGAAAGGTATCAGATTTAAATACGATTATCAGAAAGTACCTTTGCTTGAAGATGTACATGAAAGTAGAATTTCTAGGATTTGGGTTCATGCCAGTCGGGGATTGATGAGTGATTGAGGGTTTTTCAAATTTTCTTTCTAGAGACACACGTACCCATTTCTCATGAAAAGTCCTCCCAGAATGGCACAGGGGGTGGACGTTAAATGCTTTTTAACAGAGTTTGGCTTTATTATTTTAATTTAATTTTATGTTCTATTGTTAAGATAACAAATGAATTCAAAGGCTTTATAGGAGCTTTAAAGGTGTGTTTAAGTCTGTAAATACATAAACATTGAAAAAACATTGCTTTCCTTTAGTCACATAAAAACATTGCCTTACTAAATAAAAATCCTCCAAATGCAACTGTTAAAAAGAAACCTCAAGCATCTCTTAAAAAAGAGATAATAATTCATTATTGATTCCACAGTTACAAAGTAGAAATTAACAGACTTTTCTTAACCAACTGATCTACATTTTTGAGATCTATTTGGTTGAAGTCCAAAACAGGAGCAAAATCTTTCTTGGAGAGAGCCGCATTTTCATTCCGCTCCAAACATTCTATCATTTCCTTTGCAAAGCAAATGCAAAGATGCTGCTAAAATTTTGGATTATATAATATTTCCAGGTGACTTCCTCCACGACTTTATCGGGAACAATTCGGCGTCTGACAAGGCAGATTCGAAGCGCGCACTCTTATCTGATTTTGGATGGCGTCCAAAGGAAAATGTCACTGTGTACTTCATTGTGAACACGTCCTGAGTAATTGTCACGATGATGTTCCATCTGAAGATCTCTTACACTCGCGGGACTCATTCTGCTTGAAAAACAACTTAATAGTTTGATTTACAAAAAAGATTGATAACGCAAAATAGGTGAAAACAAACATTTGTGACAAGTGTATAAAATAAATGACCGACAATGCGTCAGCAAAATAATTGATTACCTAATTTAAATACTAGACGATTGTATTTAAGATTTTCAATAAATCGCATATTATTTTTTTCTTGCAATTTTGCCATAGCTTCTTTCAGAATTTTTTTTTCTTTCCTTACGTGAAATTTCCGAAATTGTCAGTAGCTTATGTTTTCTGTATATAGTTTGCATATACATTAATTTGAACTGGCTGTAATCTCATGATGATATCACATTATTCGGAACAGAGAGCCACAGGTGTGATACCAGCTATTTCTAAACAGAGAAAAGTAGATGTTAAACTTTTGTTTTCCATACATATGTTAAAGTAGATACTCGAAAACTACTTAACAATTTTCTCTTGGGCCTAAAAAATATTCACCTTCAATGAAAAGAGAGAGATTCAAATGATATTGAATTATTAAATATTAACTTAAAAAACTATCATCGTCAGCTAGGTATAATTAGGATTTAAGCCAGTTTGGTGAATAGCGATACTTTCTTCACACACACCTTGCTTACATTCGAACTGTAGAGATAGTGAACAAACATAATTAAGTTCAGAATATCTGAGAGAGATTAGGTAAATACTATCTAGTAACCATAAAATTTCTTCTCAGAAGACATGTAAACTGTATGTATTCAAATGAACCATACATGTGTTTACAGATACAAAATTATTTACAACACAGTTTTACTGTTTATGAATTTAATATTTAATGTCTTAATATTTAGCACATTATTGTGAAATGCTTTCAAGGAATGATTTACATTTTTTTGCTTTTATTAAAATTTTACAATTGTTTTTCTAAGCTTTTTTTTTATCTTCCATTGTTATTGCTACATGTTATCGTAGTTTTGTAACTCTAAACTCCAAATAAAAATTTATGCTCCTTGCCTTCAAATATATAAATGGTTTTAATCATATCAACTCCTAGTTTATCAAATTAGTGATTAAAATGGATAGTCAAATAAACGTTGAAATTACTTCGTATATCAGCATTTTTATCTGAAAACTAAAATAAAATAACATTTTGTTTTCAGAGACAAAATTATCAGATAACTATTAACATTGTTTAAGATTATAAAGTTAGTTGAAAAATGTGTCAACGTTGCTGTATATCTATTACACATCATTATATTGGTAATCATATATTTTACAAAATAAATAAAAAAACTATAGACAACAAAGTTTTCTATAAATTTTATATAATTTAAATTGAAAAAACTATTAACATTCCAAGTATAGTAAAAATGTTATCAATATATTTATGTAAAGTAAAATGCAGCAAGGAGAGAATAAAAAATACTTCTTATACATACCTAGAAATAAACGTCACACAAATGATATTTTATAAAGTACCCTTTTTTCAGATATACATGTAGAAAACAAAGTACTCATCTTTTGGCTCATTGCAGCTTAGCTAAGCGTTTTGATTTATTTGTCGATCAACAGTATTTTCTCTTTGCCCAAAGAGAATATATATATATATATATATATATATATATATATATATATATATATATATATATATAATTAAACTCTCTCTCTCTCTCTCTGAAACTTACAGTTTACAAAGTAGATACCGAGCTTCTACAAGTATTCAAGCGCGAGGTGGGATTCAAATCCACGAACTGTTGAACCGAGGGCAAAGGGTTAACTACTTGGTTGCCAGAGAGTTTGGCTATATTGAATTTTTTAGAGTGGAAGATTTCGGATTTGGTAATAATTATTATTCAACAACGAAAGAGAACTGGTTAGCTCTTGCTTTCTTCAGAAGTAGAGCTCAATATTCCTCTGTTGATGTTCAATAATCTTAGAGTGGTACTGCTGCTTATGGGAGAGTATTTAGGATGTTTTCGTGTTTGCGACTCGTGAATATAGTCCTCTATCTACGAAAAATTCTCCCAGAAGAATATACGCAATGGATATTTTGATACCTTTCAGCAATCATCGACGGTCTTTTTGGAGATAGTTAAATGTTTTAACTATATGTCAATCTGGTTTTCTGTCTGAATCACTTAAAACTTAAATTTTTTACTTTTGAATGCTGCAAAATAAAAAAGTATGAATCTCAAATCCATGAAATAGATTCTTGAGTCAACTCTTTTAACCAGACATGCATAGTTAAATATATACTCTCCGGGAGTTGAATTTATTAAATCCCATCAGTCTAGAAACAATCGTAAGTCAGAGTTGTGAAATGATAAAATGTCTCCGGTAAAAATAACAGATTTTCTTTAACCGCGAAAACTTTTTTGATAAAAAAAGTTTTGGCGGTTGCCAAACTTTTTAAGAGACCAAAACTAACATTTTAAGGTGGCCAAAACTTTTTAAGAGAAAAAATATAAGCTTGTTAACCTTAGCAACGTTTCCTCCCTTCGCAATCCACTGTAATGTCTACTGAAGTCACCAATAATCTTCAAAGCGATGATGCTGAGTTCGATTCTAGTCACTGTTGAACAACAATAGATGGATGCTGCATGTCTACCTTCTTCCAGCATACCTATCTTGTTGGCTACTTGGAAGTTTTTGTTTTTCTTCCCTATCGACATGTGAATACGATCAACTATCTGCGAGAAGATCTTCCGAAAAGTAGTTTACTTAGGGACATTAAAATTCCGCATTACAAGCATACCTTGACCATTAGTCTGTCCGTTAACCACGTGGTTATTTAAATATTGTTTTCTGAGAACCCCTTTATGATTGGATTGCATTATCAGTTTGCAAATGAGTAAATGTAAAAAGTATATATTTAAGTATTTATCTAAAAAAATAAAACATGCCTTTATTACAATTTATATACTTAATATCGTGAATAAGCAAAAAACATTGAATGTCAACAACACTTTTGTAGTTGCTTTTTTATTTTATAAAAACAAAAATTATTTACTTATATCATGATTTTTCATTTTATTTTTGGTTTGATTATTATTTTAATATTTCATTTCGTTTTCCATGTACTTGAAAAAGATAACTCATGTATGTGAATGCAGAAACCATATATTTTAAAAAAAGAATTCAGAATGGGAAAATGCAACAACAGTTTTCCACTGTTCATCAGAGGTTATATCAAAAATGGAACTTTTTTCTTGTATGGTTTATTATAATTAAAAGATAGAAATTGGGTTTTGCTTATTTGTTACTCTACGTACTAAATATATTGAATTTGATCTTTTAAAGGAAAACCTAAATTACCAAAAGCGTTTCCTAGTTACTGAAATGAAATCTAAAGCATTAATCATTCAGTTATCTGCTTGGTAATCCAATTGAAAATAATATTCAAAAATCATTGACAAAATTTATTCAATTAATTAAGAAAAAATGCGCGCCTGATTTCGATTTTAAGCCAAATACACATTAATTGAAATGAATCAATTCAGTTTATCATAAAAATTAAGAACGCATTTAAATGCAAGATGATTGGTTGGTTGTAATTTATTTGTTTCTACCACATAAACTTGGTTGTTTTTTGCTCAGTATTGGGAAATTCAGGGAATATTATGAAGAGAGAGAGGCTCATTTCAAAGATTCTTCACCCACACTTAAAGTAAACACTTTTTAACCTGAAAACGCATTTAGATATCTGATAGGGTGGTTGACAAGGACGATGAGAACTGCTGTTTGGAAAAATGACTTTCTGTCGCAACCTCCGTTTAGTTTGTCATCAAGAATGTCATACACCATGCAAAATTTTTCACACCACCTTTTCATTTTAAATTTAAACTTAAAACATAAAAAAAAAACTTTTTTTATGTTTTATGTTTAAATGTGTGAAAATGTTATTTATGTGTTTATGTTTTAAGTTTAAATGTGTTATTATAGTGTTTAAAAGTGTTATTTATGTTATATAGTGTACTCGTATATATATATATAAATTTTTTACGTAAATATACTGTACAGAGCAATGAATGCAGGATGGTGAATTTAGAAAATTGAATATAATATTACCTTGATTTTCTAAGTTTATCAGCTAACTTGAGGGCATTGCTGGCCAAAAAAAGAAGGGTTAATCACAAATTTAATTATAGCATGTGTTTATCTTAAGTAATGAAATATTGAGAACATAAATATTCATTTCAATGTTATTACAGATTATTGCTAAATTCTAAGCAATTCGGTATGCCAATCGCATGCCTAAATTAAATTTATTGGCATATATTAGTTAAAGAATAGATCTTTTAAAAAATTACTGTTCGAAATTTTTGCGATTAATAATTTTTAAAAAAATATTTGGGTAACTGACTTTTTTAAATTTGTTGTTTTTAAATCTTATGCTAATGATTCGCGTAATTGTGTTTATTATTTTGAATGGCTATTTTTTGTTTCGGCTTTTATTTACTTTGATGTTCTTCATTCATTAGCACTTCAGTAGAATGATATGTAATATCGCAGTTAATGTTATTATGTTTTAAACACAGAGAGAGAGAGAGAACTTGGCTATAGGCATCACTTCTAAAAGGGTGCCAAACAGTAAGAGATGTGCTAAGATAAAACCGGCAATTTATTTTAAAAACAAAATGAATTTCAGATTAAAAAAATAGTTACTTAAATATTTTATTTTTCAAAATATGCGAATTTAAAATAATAACAAAAATTCACCAAAAATATCCGGTATTTGTCTATTATAGTAAATTGACGTCGAGAAAAGATTACAAAAGTAAGTGTCGACATTGCCACTTGAATCTATTCAAAATAGCAAGATAAATATGGCTGTGATAAATAGTTCGATCATCAAAATAAATAGGCATTGGACACAACATCGCAATATTATATATATATATATATATATATATATATATATATATATATATATATATATATATATATATATATATATATATATATATATATATATATATATATATATATATATGAAGTTTTTATTAAGAGAAAATTTTTCAAATAGAAAAATGCAGAGGCCCTACGTAATTATTGACGTACTCTTTATACTCTTAATAACAAATCATTTTTAATGAGATCTTCTCTAATAATTATATATAAATATAATAGTTTCAAATTAAAAGAGAGAGTCTTTATTTTTCCATTGTTGATTTTATAAATTTAAGAAAATAAGTGATGCAATGTTTTTAATTGATATTTTTTACACTGAGTTTTTTTATAAGAATGTATAAGTATAGATTTTATAAAAACGAACGCATGTGTCGAATATACATCGGAAATTTCTCTCTCTCTCACTCGCTCAATATTAAATCCCAGTAAATATTATCTCATAGGAAACTTTGTTAAATTTAAAATAATGTACTTATAATGGAAAATATATAATTTGTTTAGCTTCCTATACTTATATATATTTTGTGCTGACAAAGGAATAATATGACCGTGTTTTCTGGGACTCAATGCAAAAGATTCCAAATCATTATAAGTATCTACATTCTTCGTGGGAATTGAATCCACGAATTCTTATACTCATAACCAGATTGCTTACTAATTTAAGCTGTATCTCGTAAATATATATCTATTTAATGATCAATGACACATACACACTAAAAAAGTAAAATTTGTCCGAGAAAATCTAAAATGTTCACCTTGAACTATCACATCTATGATAGAAGGCAAAATAGGAAGTTGCTTCACAGCGTTTCATAAATATTTATTGCATATTTTTTTATAGTATTTTTAGGTTGTATATATAAATATGTGTGTGTGTGTGTGTTGTTCATATATGTTGTGTGTGTGTGTGTGTTGTTCATATATGTTGTGTGTGTGTGTGTGTTGTTCATATATGTTGTGTGTGTGTGTGTGTTGTTCATATATGTTGTGTGTGTGTGTGTGTTGTTCATATATGTTGTGTGTGTGTGTGTGTGTTGTTCATATATGTGTGTGTGAGAGAGAGAAAGAGAGGGAGGGAGAAATAAAAAAAAGTTAATCTTTTGATTTAATATCATCTACAACATATCAAGAGATCAATATATCATGTATTATATTACATTCTCTGAAAAGCTCCAGTCTGAAATGCTAGTTAATAAGATAGTTTACGTTATAATTTAAGATGCATCCGAAGTCAGTGGCACGTCAATTTCGAATAAATTCACGATCTCTTAGGATAGCTAAGTTGTTTCATTTCATCTAAGCTTTCACGTAAATGAGATAGTATTACACTACACAAACTGAATGTCGAAACCGTATTGACTTTGACCGGATGAAGATCAAATCTTTTTTTAAGTTTAAGGGGTTGGTTAGTCTGACAACAAATAGGCAGTAATGCAGTGCGTTTCATACTGGACTCCGGCAAATATAGTCGCACTGTCCACCAAATGGAAAGATACTTCTGGTGGTGGCAGGTCAAGAATTATAAATCTGTTTGATACCTGCTTTAAAATGCCGAATACTCTCTTCAGGCTGCTTCGATCTGACTGTTAGAGTCAAACTCTGAGCTGGGTATTTTTATTTTTATGTACAGAGGTATAGAGAAGTATGCTGGTGCATCAAATCTAGAAAATATTGTGTTCAAAGGGCGTAAATATGTTAAAAGCTTTGCATAAGGTAATATCAATCCTTTAATAGGTTCTATTTCAGATAGGAGATAATAACTCAGGTGTCAATTTTCTCATTTTGGTTGAAAAAAACGACGTATTTTGCTGTATTTGGCAATTTCAGTTGGCGAAAATAGATCAACGGAAAAATATTTTTATATTTTGGTCCAAATTTGATTGAATAATAGATCAATCCATAATATATTGTTAGACAAACATTGAAGCTTACAATTTTTAAATTCAAAGTGATTAATTCGATGCTTCATGTAAAATAATTAATAATACTATGTGATTGTTCATATAATAAACATTTAATGAACGATCATTAAATGTTGCGCAGAAAAATTCTTGAAATTCTAAACTATGCAAATTCAAATATATATATATATTTTTTTTACCTCCATTGTTATTTTTATTCTAACAATTCAGTATGGAGTTTATACCACGGAATAACTTTATGCAATGAGTACACGTTCCCTTTCTTCCAGCCAACCCTGACCTACTTAAGACAGTGGCATTCGGTCCTTCGAAAGCGAGATGCTGTTACAGTTTCGATTTTTACCTGTCTACCGTTTCTTGGACGCGATTCAAGAACCGCTTACCGATATTCATCTCTCTCCTTCGACTCCCTTTTTTTCATTCTTCTGTTCAATTTCTACCCAATTCCTCCACGCAGACAAAAATAAATGCTGACGAGTGCGTAAAAGTACTCGAAAATTTTGCATGTTGCACATTCCGTAAATGACTCGCACCAAGGTCTCCAGATTTCACCGTAGTTCCCTAAAATGTACAATAATTATATTGTAGTAAAATCATCGTAATTTTCAGACTTCATTAGAAATTTGGTAATGTAGGTGGTCCCTCCTTGAACTACCATTTTTTTTAATTAAGAATTTTTCTTTAAATTATTTAGTAATATAGATTTATATCAATTTAAAGCTATCAGAATCGATTTTTTGTTATTCATTTTATATAAATAATAAATTTTTTTAATCTATGTACTAGCATATAATAAGAAATGCAAATATCTTGTTAATTTCGGTTTTTGAAATTAATTGATAATCCAGTAATTAAGGCTTAATTTATATTTCCAGATCGATGATGCTATAACACATTTGAACATATCTCGCAATTTTTGCTTCTAGAGAGCTTTTCTTAGATTTTGTGCTGCATTCACAACGAAGGTAATACTGAAAACTCTAAAGCACCCACCCGAGTTGAAATGCATGACAAAACCAAAAATGCAGTACTCATTTTCCGTTGCTCAGTATTTACTACTAGTTAACTGAACTCGAGCCTTGTACTTTGAAGTGAATAATCTTATCACAAGACTACTGTAAATGTGATGCCTAGTTCCAGTGGCTCAGTAGCTTCAGGCCGCTTCTTGTTCAGCAAAATGAAGCATCATTTCCGCGAACAGTGATTAGGAGGGTGACCACGTACCCTCCCTCATTGGGTTGCAGGATCTCCGTGGGTTGAGAACGCGACCGCGTTAATATGTGACGCTCAATGTCCTTTCTTTGGTGTGGAGTGGAGGTGGAGAGAAGGGTGCCAAGAGGTGGTGATGGGCGAATATTCCAAGCCCGTGCATCTAAAGATACAGTCCGGGTCTCGTCTACATTGCTACGTATATATGTAGGTGTGATGCTGGCGTGGTTGATGTGGAGAGGGAGATGTCAGCTCAGGTATGATCTTGTCACACGATCGTGGTTCAAAATTACAATGCACTTGATGGTAGACGAGTATTCCAAACCCACTAACCTTAAGATGGAGTCTGCGGTTTATCTGCACTGCTCTGTATGTGAATATGGTGAGACATTTTTAAAACAGTGATGTGCACAATCAAAGACTGTTATAAAACCATTTCTAATGCATACCACGAGTTATTGTCTTTCAAGAAAACCGTTTTAAGAGAGAAAATTTTATTCTTTATCACAGAGAAATACATAAAATCTGTGAATCGCTCATTTTAGTAGAATTGCATGCAGTAAGCAAAAACGCATTTCCTATCATCTACTGATAGGATTTAACCCTGAAGTTTCTGCACCTATAAGCGTAGTCTAATACATTTAAGACCATTAGACAATTTCAAACTCTTGAAAGCTATTCTGATTAATCGAGAGTCTGGACTTATAAGTACCGTTATAGATTTTATAACTTTGCTGTGTAAAAAATAATATAAAAGTATAATTTTTTTAAAAACTTAAAAAGCTCCAAAAATGGTTTTGGAATTTTTCTTGATGTTCTAAATATGATTTCGCTCTGCAATTGAAACCCTAGATTCAATTCTCAGCTCAGTAGTTAGAATTCTACTTTAACGATAGATACCTTTCGAATCAGCTTTGTGTGCAAAAAGTAACTTTGGAATAGTAAAAATGTAGTCCAGATTCGACTTTAACTTCTGAGGAAGAGTGACAAATGTTTCGCTTCTTTTTCAGCCCAATGCACTTTCTCTGTTGATGCTTGAGAGCTTTCACATTTTCTTCCTTGCGATACTTGAATACAACTTATTGTAATTGAAATATCCTGGAAAATAAAATTATTAGGATATTGCAAAACCTTTGTGTCACACATAAGTTTTAAATATATTTGCTACTCTACAATTATTTTAATTGTAAATTTTTAATATGTGCATTAAAATGTTATTTTGATGGTATACATTTAATAATATTAAAGTTATTTTTACTTTTGCTTTTTTATGTATCGCTATCAGCTGTCAATAGGCTAATATAATAATCTAATAAAAATTGAACAAAATATACTTAAGACGGTTTAATCCATTTTTATAAAAATTATGTAATACAATGAAAGACACTTTGTGCCAGAATTTTATAATATTTGAACTAAAATAAGTGCTGTAAAACTGCTTAAAATATGAGTGAAGAAAGACAATAAATGTCGTTTACTTCATATATATATATATATATATATATATATATATATATATATATATATAGAACGCGATTTAATGTATTTTTTTATTAAGATGTCCAAAAAAAGTCTCCATGTAAGAGAAATTTTATTTATGTTTATCCAAATATTCAATAACAGAGTTATAAAAATCTATTAATAGAGTATTTGTCTCAAAATGTTCTGTTTTAATGAATGCCGATTCTGAGCTTTATACAGTTCGTTCTAATGAGGTACTCGATAGTATCGATGTCAAAATAAATCTAGTATTGTTGTTAGATAAGAATATTGATATCGTTTGACAGAAAGGGTCTTACACAACAATATTCTAATTTAAAAAACCTGTTGTTGATGGTGGCGCAGGATTCAGTCAATTAATTTTACTTTCAAAAACAATCAACGCGAAATAGATTTGCAACGGTGATTAAGTGAAAACATGGCAGATTTGAATACTAATTGCCAATCTAACTTGAACTTTAGCACCTAACGTTGCAACCCACAAGAATCGTGTAGCCTCTAAATATGACGCAAACTTAACGAAACGCATACACATATTTCAGCCAAATGCTGGTGACAAAGAAATATTCAAGAACATCTGCACAAAATGGCTGACTCCCTTTACAGGACGCTTAAAATATCTTCGCTCGGCGCCAGAGTTAACTGGAAATATTTGCTCTCGTACTTCCGATTATATAAAAGGGGCTACGATGAATGGACATCCCCTAGTTTCCGCGGGAAATCGTTATGCAAGTTATGGTACTTCCGAGAAAATGATTTCTCGAAGCTCTTATTATAGAAACGAATCTGTTTCGAACTTCGATATCAGCGATTTCCTTGACGTCATAAAGTATATCTGGAAACACTTATTTCAGGAAGCTAACTGAAATTTTCCGCTATAATCGGAAAATTTCAAAATAAAACTACGGATCTGACAGAGATAGACTGAGAAAAATTGTAAACTTTTTCACAATTTGTACTGAAACTATTGAACATGCAATGAGGAAACTAATTTTGTTCCTTACACATGTAAGCAAGCGTATAATTGCCTCAGAACATAAGATGGAACTAATTTTATATTTTCTTAAAATTTTTATCCAGAGTCATTTCCATAGATTTCTAAAAAGGCTAATCTGCAACAGGAAATATTATCTTTATTGATATTATACGTTATTTGCGCTGCTACATTTTACTGGATTCGGAAAATTTTGATATATTTTGGCATATTCATATGTACAAAACTTTTTTATGCACTTTAATGAAACAAACGAGGCCAACGTAAACCAATGGTTTGCATGTAGTATTTGGTGTGGTTCTTGCAGGTTGGGATTTATATTTGGATATGGATTTGGATCTGGATTTAATTTTAATTTTAATTACTGTAAATTAAATGTATTTTGGCAACATTGGCTTTTGGTATATATATTTTAGCTTGACTTTTACTTCTTTTATTCTGGTTTGAACTTTTTGGTGTGGCATTGGGGTGTACTGGCTTCTTTAAGACTATGTCTTGGGCCAGTGCAGAAAAGCCATACTTTATACCAATGTGGTCAACACCCCCTAATAAAATTGGCCATGTTTTATTTTCTTTTATTATTACTTTACTATTACTTTGCTCTATTTTCCTTTATTCTATTTTCTTTGACATTTTAAAATTTATATTGAATATTTTTCCAACTATTTACTATATTTCGTATTTTCAACGTATTGTTCTCCATCTAGTATTTGATTATTCTCAATTTGGCTTTTGACAAATTTTATAAACATATTACTATTCTTCATTTGGTATTTTCAATGTATTATTTAACATCTAGTATTTGATTATTATTCTCCGTCTAATATTTAAATTTATAAATTTACTTTTTTATTAATTTTATAAATATATTATTATTTTGCGTTTGGTATTTACAATGTATTTTAAGTGTATTATTCTCCATCTAGTATATTTGATTATTAATTTTTAAACATGTACTGTTATTTATATATATATATATATATATATATATATATATATATATATATATATATATATATATATATATATATATATATATATATATATATATATATATATATATATATATATATATATATATATATATATATATATATATATATATATATATATATATATATATATATATATAATATATATATATATATATATATATATATATATATATATATATATATATATAGAGAGAGAGATAGATAGACAATTATAGTTATAGATATATATACATCAGAATAAAAACATTTTGTTTACAATATTGCATCATCATATCATCATTTACTACCACACTATAGGCCTTTTAAGACTGATTTCTTTTAATATTTTTCGTCATTCCACAAAACCAGTAAACTTTTAATATTTAATTAAAAATTTCCAGCATCTTCAAGTCTCTTCTATTTGATCACTCCATATAACTTTGATCTTTCCCTGGTTCTGGCGTATTTAAGGAGCTTTTTAAATTTTCGTTTTAATTCCATTCACTCAACATGGACTCCTGAAAGTTGTATCTTTACAATTTCATGAGTCCACGTCAACTTTACAATTTCATGAGTACATCACATTACTCGTAAATTATAAGCACTCGTTTGATCTGTCATGCAAAAATACAAACTAGTTACTGATACCTGGATCATCACCCTTGTCTCTATACCACACCAAATTGTCAACCTTAGATCAAATGAATATTAACGTAAATAATTAATGAATAGATTACATGAATAATGTTAAACTTGTTCATACTTAAAGTTCACTACTTTTTCGTCGTAAGAAAGATTTATTGAGATTTGTTCTAATCAGACACTTCAAAACATAACCATGACACTGAAAAATGGAATATCATCTTAGCAAGTGCATTCTGAAGGACTGGAATTCGGACCAGGAAAGATTAATATTAAACTTTTTAATTCATGTCTCGTACATGAACACAGCAATATAATTTCAAAACATATTCAAGGAACGAGTTTGATGCTAGATTAGCTTTTTTCGTTAAACTTACTTACCATACCTAAACTAAGGAACGTAGGTTAGGACGAAATTCCAACCGTATTTCTTATGGGCATACGCAACAATTAGAAATTTAAAAATCAGAAATGGAAAAACTATCAATTTTTAATATCACTACAGAAGAAAAATCGGGAAAGAAACATTTTTTAATTATTAGATCTCGGCAACATATTTTTTAACTTTTCCTTATATATATATATATATATATATATATATATATATATATATATATATATATATATATATATATATATATATATATATATATATATATATATATATATTTTAGTTGAAAATGAATGCACAATTTAAAATCAAAGAATATTATGTATGAGTAATTATGTATAAACTTGCATAAAAAATGCATACAGTAAAGGATATAAATAGAAACCTGACTCCACAAATGATTAATTTGTTAAAAACAATAAAATAACTAAAAGCAAACGCAACAAAACAAACTTCATAAAAATAATTACCATCATGTTTTCGATTAATAAACACAAAAATTTTTACATATTATTTTCTTTGCATGTAAATTTTTTTAGTCCTTTGAAGCTTAAATAATTGTTTCATATACAGTTTGTTAAAAAGTACGTCTGTACTTTTACTGCTTATATCAATATATGCGTTTTATTTTATCTGCAAGGATATTTCTCGTAAAACTTGAGGACAACTATTGTGCCAGTTTGAATTTCCCTCATCGCGGCTAGCTAAAAGTAATTATATACTTCTGTTGATATTAAATTATGAGCTTATATATTAACGTAAACTATATTTTTCTTCAAAAAAACGTCTGAAAACAATGTAAATTCCTTTATAAATGTAAAATCCTTAATTTCACTTTAGAATAAAAAGTCTTTGATTTTATCTCCTGATAAAGAATGAAAATAGATCCTCAAATATATGCTTGAAATATTTCTTTATCTTTTGGCATGAAAATATATTCAAAGAATAGGCTTTTTGCATTGTTTGTTTGTCGTTCAATGATAATATTTCCATGCTAAAGTTAATTAGACAATGATTTACAATTTAAACAAAGTGATTTCAAGCTATAATGAAACATCCAAGCTTTCAGTGAGATTCGAACCCATGAGTTCTAGATGCGATCCTCCGAAAAAGAGAATGCTAGAAGTGATATAAGATCCTTACAATAGCTTTCAGCTATTAAATTACCCATAAACTATGTGAAATTAAAGTTGAGCAGTTATTGAAAAGACGATGAGGGAAGATGACAGGTTTCAAGAATTAATGTTACTTTTATTGCAAGCAATGCGTTTTTCTAAAATAAAATATCGCTCTTTTAAAGAATCATTATTGTCAAACATAATGGCAAAAAATAATTTTATTGTGTTTTAGCGTTTATTCATTGTTACACAATTGAAATTGTATAATAGAGGCTAAATATATGTCACATTCTTCAAACTACATAAAATCTGACACTAAATTATATAATCTTCCGAAATTAAACTTCAGATACAAAAATCTTGTACATCGAGTTTTTCTCTAAAATTATTATTGCGTAAACATTTCATACAACTTAAGTACTTTTATAGATTTTATTTCAGTGAGATTCATCTTTCAAACATTTCGAAAAATCTTAATACCTTTAAATCTATGTATTTACTTTCTGAACAAATCCAGTAAATACAACTAATAAATTTTGAAAACTTCATCAACCAATTAATTGAAGAATTTCTTTGAAAAACTTCTCAATATCAAAAGCGAACACCTATACTGGTGCCATTCTCAGTTATACAGAAGTATATAATATCCAGCAAACATTTTACGTACATAGAACGTCTCTGTATGATGATATACGACTGGACAAGGTATCGAATCCGCTACCCTTTGGGCACAAGAGAAACATTTGTCCTAACCAAACTATCATACCCAATTTTGGTAGAAAAAAAGCTTAATTTAATTTCTAATGAATAACTTTATAGAATTATAGGGTTATCCTTGTCAAAATTTAGAATTAATACTATCAGTAATTTTTCGAGAGGGGGAGGGATATTTGTAAGATTTAAAATAAGAATGAGTAGCAAAATCTTGATTCTTTGCAAAATTTAAGGATTTTCAGAATGCCATTTATAACTAAAATTACAAAAAACTAATATAATAACGGTCTTTATATTAACAAATATAAAAAATACATTTTATATAAAATAACTGAGATCATTAAATCAATTAAAATTTTACATCATATGCAATTTTTTCATTTAATTTCCGAAAAACACTATTATCATGCTATCAATAATGAAGAAAAAAAATTAGACTTCGGAATTGTAAAAAAATAAGCAAATAAATACGATGATTTTTCAATCGAGAAACGCGAGATTAGAATGATAATGCATTCGTTATCGCCACTTGAAATCAGAAAAGTACTTTTTTTTTATTAAGCGGCTTTTAGATTTAAAATATTGTGTAATGTAACAGGCTCCATTAGCATTAATAATCTAACTTTTCAAATATCTTTAGGCAAAAAGTATACTCAAGAAATTCCCTATACTTTTTTCAAACAAAAAAAAATCTTCAAAAAACTACACAAAAAATTAAGAAATAAAATTAAAAAGTATTATCTACTTACCTTGATTATAAATTTCAGGGTCATTTTTTTTATCTCCTGTATCATCGCTTGTCAGTGATATTTCTTACATAATACAATTCAAATATCAAAAAAATGTGGTTGGTTTCTTCCTTCAAGAAAATTTTTTATGAGAAAAATGCAGCAAGGGATTTTTTTTTATATAACAGCACAGCCATTTTTTACTTCAATTTTTAAAAAGAATTGCGGAATAAATAGCTTAGACTAATAGAATAAATATGTTTGAAGAATGATTAAGTTTTTTACAGATATTTTTTGCTTAAAATAAATTATTTTGCATTTTTGTGTTTATTCTTCATATTATATTTTGCTTTGTTTTGAGTTTTTGTATTTGTTGTTTAAGTTAATAATATTTTATAATTCTTATGAAATATTGGGATTTTATACTGATAATTCTAGGAATTAATATAAGTCAAATATCACAATAATGAATATTAAACTATATTGACTATAGAATGTGAAGGATTCTATTAATTTAAATCCTCCTCCCATTTTTAAGAATAAAATAATTTGAAATAAAGAATCTTAAAACAGTCTTAAAATTTATGAATCACAAAAGATTAAATATAGTTCCTTATAGTTTTTGAACACAAATCAATAAAATATTGGTGTAACTTACAAATTTTCTCCCCGCAGACATTTGACGGTTGATATTATTTATTTTTCTTCAAAAATGACTCATCTTTATATTATCTTAACAGAATCAACTTTTTCGAATGATTGTAATATATTTAGTGCATTAGATTCTGCTTAATGTTAACCCATTTATTTCTTGAAATGTTTAAGTTTAGTTTGTTTGTCGCTCAACGGTCATTTTTGGGGGCTAATTAGACTGGGACCTACGGTTTAAAGTGGATTCCGAACCATTACAAACATCCTTGCCCAGGGTGGTATTCGAACCCATGAACTGCTGAACCGAAGGCATTGAAATGCTTCCTTTTATGGTATCAAATGCTTAATTTTAGTTTTCAACTTCCGTTAAAATGAACTCTTACTGTAATGAATTTTTTCAGCTGTCCAATGAAGTTTTTTCCATTTACAGATAAGGCATTAGAATTTATTTGAAGCCATCGAGATTGTGGATTGAGAAAAAATTGGATATAGATAAAACATTAGATGCAACATACTTGAAAGATTGATTTAACACATTTTATCCAATGGATCATTTCATATTAAAAACCTTTCTAGGCAGGAGCATACACGTCTCTGATAATATACTTGAAACAGATTTTTTAAGTGTAAAAAAATTATTTTTGAATACACGTTCATATGAGTCATTTACTGAAGGATAAAGAGTTTACCATTAGTGACATTTTATCGTCATGTTCCTCTCACAACTTTTAAATTCTCATATCCAACAATATCGATACATAATTTCATCTGTTAACATTACAAAGTATAAATTCTTAAGAGTTATTTCTAGATTGAAATTCATCACAGAAAAAATTTAATTCTCTCTTTAATGTTTCATTGTTCAAATGTATTAATTATTTGAATCTTTGGCTCAAAATTATATAGTGTAATTTGAAATAGATAATTTTTAAGTTAAATTTAGTCTGATCAAGATAAAAGAATCGTGGAAAGATGCATACATAGCCACGTTCAAGTACTGCCAGAGGATGATGATTGTATAGAATTGCAAAGCATGCTCATTTTAGACAAAGACGCTGTAAGAAAAAGATACGTTGATTCTGAAGCAAGAAATTGGTAAGGATTCAATACTCTACCCCCCAAAAACATTTGAAAAACACCAAGAAAACATTTATTAAGAGCGCTTCTGAAGTACATACCTGAATAATGATCCATTAAAATCTGTACATCCAATCCAAACAAAAGAACTGTAAATGTTCAGAATAGGTTACTTTTAAATTCCAAAACCCCAGCAGGAGTACGTATAGTCCGTTACCAATTGTTTGGTAACGGACTATACGTACTCCTGAGGTAGAGAAAGTTCTGCTTCAAGAAATGTAGAACTTTGGAGTATATAAATATTAGATCAATGAATACGACTTCAGTATAACTTGTTCCAGTGTTATGCGACAAGGGCACACACAACATACTCTACTTCCAATATAATCATAAAGTGTACCTTCAACAATAACGTAAATTTTGCTTTTCATAAGAACGTGTTTGCGTCATTATAAACTTTCTTTATTCACATGTTAGTTAAGTTTCTGTAACAGGGTAATAATTGATATTCAGATTCAACTTTTTAATAAAGTATATCCGAAATAGTCTGGTAGAAAATCATCTAAACTTTTAATCAAATTTTTATTTCTGTAAAATTGATTTTGAATACATAATTTAAATTTAAATTTTAGATGCGTACATTTTAAAATGTAGTAAAATTAAAATTTGATGTGAGTATATTTTTGCAATTTTTTCGAATACAATTTGGCGAAAATTAAAACAAAAATGTATTTATTGTTGAGTACCTGGATTGAAATAATATATAATTATATATACATCACTCTTTATATTCTTTAATATTTCTGAGCATTCTTAAGAATTTAATTACTAATCCAAATTAAATGAACCTATCAGTTTTCGTATTATGCAAAGTATCTAATATTTATACTGTTTTTACATTAAGTACAAATATTTTAACTGAAGGAATTGTAATAAATTTTTGGCACATCTATCGTCATATATGATTTCTAAATTCATTTGGATTTCATTCGGTATGTCTCTCTGTAATCAGCATTTCATTCGCACAAGTTTATTCAACCTAGGTTTTTGGGTCCTTAAAAATATCTGTGACCAATATTTATTTCAAACTATTGAAATAACAATTAAGACACAATGACAACTCAGCTAGTAGTTTAATTATTTATAGCTGAATATTTTGTACGATAAATATAATTCCTACACAATATTTGATTGCTTGTTTTACTCCAGAATTGTCATAGATCTGAATGTGATGTGGTTAATATATTTACTGAATGATGGTAGCATTTTTGTTTCCAATAATTCCAATTTTTTCCCTCTTGCCTAACACTTTAGCATCAAAACAACAAACTCAAAATCATTGGCATTCTTTTTCAGTTCAATCATACCCTTATATGTGATAATATAATTTCTTTTATATTCATTTCAAATTATATTCAAAACTTCATAAAGTTTTATTTATATATTTTATATTTCGGGCTTTTTTAGACGTAGCATTAAGCAAACACGACTGAGAAAGGATGAAAAAATCTCTTCTCTGTCTCAAATGCTTAATGCTGCTTCTGAAAAAAAAAGAGAAAATTCCTAGAGATATTGAAAAAGATAACGCAAAATTTTAAGTTATTTTTAAACATATTTTTTTATATCTGCCATTTAAAATAATAACAAATATAAATATTTAAAAAAGATATTGAGAGAGAGAGAAATTTTGCTTATACTTTTTTTTAAATATTTTCACATTTCTGACCACACCTGAATAATATATATAAGTAATTGCTGTGTATGCTTGCTGACTGTGTATTCCTTGTTGAAGAATATGGTACAAAATGTTAAGGAGATGCCTAATTAAAATATACAAGTTGTTTTTATTGATTATATATATTGGTGACATTAAATTTCAATTATGCATAGTAAAATATCACACACAACTGAAACTGAATATTTCCTTTTTTCAAAAAATTGTATCCATGCTTTCTTTCTTTATTTCATAAGAGTTTTGACGCAACTTTTAAAAAAAATTAGGTAATATCTCATACTTTAAAGTATTTATAATTTGATCTTAAGCAATTATCTTAACAGTATATGAATATAAAATTTGTAAGATTTTTATTGTCTTTAAATTATACAATTTAAACTTTAGCAATTAAGTTATATTCTAATTAAATATAGTCAAAATTCATAAAAACAAAAGCTTTAAAATTATAGTAATTTATATCTATTTTCTAATTTATCTCTAGTTGTTCTCTTGTGGCAGCTAGGCTGGTATTATGGGGTGCAATGCTCAAATCTTCCAACTGAACCAGTTCATATTTTGGTGTGGAATCCGACTTCCTCAATACATCCATGCCATAACTACCTATTTATAGGATAGGCAACCAATCATACAAGGAAAGGACAAAGACATGATAGGTAGAGAGACAAAGTACATCCATGCCCGAACCTGAATTAGAACCCAGGACCTCCCTATCCACACTCAGGCACGCTGACCACTAGACAAGTTCGGCAGCTTCTAGTTTATTTAGATGCAGTTTTATGATTTACAATGCTTAATGTAATATTTTACTTAAATAAAATTTTGCCCTGTTGCCAGAATAGTCAGATTTTAAAAGAGTAGTTACTATGTCAAACTTATTAAAATGTTTAACACATAGTTTTTGTAGGTAAACAATCATGTTCTTTCGTAAGAATTTGTTTTTAAATTATTTCAGAAAAACTTCAAGCATTATACAAAAGCAACGGGTCTGCCGCTCAGCACTCACAAAAATCTGTCAAGAAACATGTTTGCATTTACTTGGAATATAGAACTGTAACAGAAATAAAGTTAAATAAACTCAGAATTTTCCAGAAAATTTATCACTTACAACCAAAAGATAACTTCTTATAGAGAGCATCAATAATTTTGTGTGTAGCTGATTATTGGTTTTAAAGTTTTGTATGTTGGTATATCGTTAATTTTACCATGGGAATAGCGAACAGGAGTATTTACTCTATAAATTAAAAGAATCATGCAATTATTCCCGGATATTTGGTCATCGTACCAGGCAATGAAAGTCAAATGGTTGGCCACAGAGTCTCACCCCTTGGCCAATTACTATGAAAACAGTAATTATAAATCAATCATTCTCAGATATCTTATAGCCACAAAAAGTAAGTTTTTATCAAATATCATAAATTAAGTATCACTATTTATTAGTGTATTGTGGATTTTCCTCTACAGATATACTATAATT
Organism: Latrodectus elegans; assembly: GCA_030067965.1. Taxonomy (NCBI): domain Eukaryota; kingdom Metazoa; phylum Arthropoda; class Arachnida; order Araneae; family Theridiidae; genus Latrodectus; species Latrodectus elegans. The sequence continues at coordinate 39,768,821 of CM057822.1, read as the reverse complement.
TCTTATCAATCAGCTAATTACTGATAGCAAATATCAGTTTTTACTAGCCGAGAAGTGTTATTAGACGTTCATTAGCATAATAATTATTGTTCAGGGAAAACTAATTTAATATAATCACATGGAGAATCATGCAGCCTTTACGATATTATTTTATTTCCTCAAAATGTCTAATTGATGGTTTTATTCAAGAACGTAAACACGGAGTCTGACCTAAATGAGTATTTTATCCTTTCTCCCAAATTACCTTTTCTTCTTTTCCGTCTACGGTTCGACATTTTGTTCCTATTGCGAGACTGTTGTGTTACGCAGAGCTTTCCTCCGTTAGTTCAGCTTTGGTGCGTGGAGTGCTTGTTAGGGAAATACACAGCTTCGGACAATCAAGGAGGAAAAGAGAGGGTAAACACCTAGCAGAGATCGTAGTTTATGCACGTGATCGAGACGGCACGCGTTACATAACGATGAAAAAAACAGTGAAATAGCTATAGAATGCGACATTCCGGCGTTACATGGATGAAGAATTGAATGGGTAGGAGTGAGTGTCACGTGTCCTCTGTTTTGTAGGGAAAATACACATTCATTAATGCCACAAAATGATTCAATAAGAATATCTGTAAAAGAAACAAACACTATTGCACAACTTTTGTTAATTCCTCAAAAAAATATGGGTAAAAATAAACCGAGTTTGTGGTTTTCTTCTACGCATATATTATTATGAAACATGAGTCTTTCCCTATATTGCTAAAGATAATTTAAAGAAGACCACAAAATTGTGGTTTTATTTATATTTCCTTATTATTATTATTTTCAGAAAGTATATCATTGATTCGTGAAATTTTTTTGTATATTTTTAGCTGTTTAGAAAGTAAGGACAGTTTAATGTAAGTACAACACACACATGTAAGACCTTTTATATAACAAGTTGGAAACTTCATCTGAGGAATTGTCCCAAGTTGTATCTTATGAAATTGTTTCCAGCTAGTTTGGGAACCTAGTTTTGAAGAGAATTATTTAGTTCTAAGTAATTAATAAACTCTTTGAATTTCGATTTAAATGTTTTAATTCTTCCTAAGTTATTTTGAAAGGAAAAATTCCACTAAAGCGATCCAAACACATTAAACATTAGTAGTTGTTATTTCTCTTTCTTGTTAATGTGGTAAAGAAAGTACCTGTTAAAGGTCGATCTACCTTAATACTCTTAACTGGCATTATATTAGCCTAATATATACCTACATAATGATGCTTCATTTACAAATGAAATGATTGTGCTCATTAAGTTAGTTCCATAAGATCAATTGAATATATAGAGTTAGTCTTGAATCATGAATATTTTTGAAAGTTATGTAATATATATACTTTAAGGCCACTACGAATCATGTGATGAACCGTTTATTTCTTCTATTTATCCCATTTAAACATTTTCATTTTTTTAAAAAAATTCCTTAATAAATGCTGGTCTGAAAAAAAAATTAGCTTGATAATATGATAAATTATCTTGATTCATAAAGGAAATAAATAAGATGAAAAGACCAAATGAATTATCATAATGAATTGTAGAAAAGTAGATATAAAATTAAAAAACTTGTTAATTTACAGAAATTTTTGTAAATACATTAAAGAAAATGGCGAACAAGGAGGAATTGCCTGATGAAGAAAAAATAGGTGGGTAGGAAAATTGTGTATGGTATAGAAACAGACTAAAATTTTAGAACAATTGAATGATTTATTTCAAGGAAACATAGTTACAAAGTTAAAAGTTCAATAAGATGGTAACTTTAACCTGGATGCAAGCTGCCACAAGCCATGACATAGATTGGCAATGCTCTAGGAAAGTCTTCTGCTGTATTTCTTGCCTAGTTTGCCCTCTTTGTTGGGACATAGCAACAACATTCCTTGATGTAGTTGCTTTCTCATCATATCTTAGACTTGCTCGATGGGAGTGAAATCTGGCGATCTGGATGGCCAATGTAGTATTTGACTAGCTGTAAGAGAGTCTTTAGTAACACCTGCCATATATGGAACGACATTATTTTGCTGAAAAACAAAGTCATGCTACTGCAAATAGACCTGCGGAAAAACAGATCATAGAATGTCTTCGACACACCACTATGCTGTATGCCTCTAATGATTACCAAAGTGGTCTGGCTATCAAGGAAATTGTATCCTAGACCCTAATTCCTAGTTGAGGGCCTGTGTGGCGTACAATAGTGAAAACTGGATGGTCACTTGTCGTAGCCAAACATGACTTCGATGATCGTTAAGACACAATAGGCAGCTAGATTTGCGCTAAAAACTATACGTTCCCAGTCAGCACCATTTAATATGATCGAGACAAGCACCACTGTAATTTGACTCGAATATGTGCAAGCATGAGTGGCAGATGGTGCAACGATTGGTATGAGCTTATATATGCCTCTATCAGCCACCTGCGAATCATTATCAGCAATCGAATGATAGTCGAACGTCTGATGGTTGATAGCAATGAATCAGGAGCTGTAACAGCTGATCTGACTATCACTCTGACTTCCCAACAGCCCAAGTTCAACCGATACCATCCTAACGCTGAAATCTACCATTGTCCACTTATTCTTGTCACCATGTTCTAATCGTCGCATTTCTTCGACTAATATTACTAGCGATTCTCCAATTTACCCAACTTGCCTTTTTCAATCTAATGATACGACCTCTCTCAAACACTGAGAGTTGCTCGTAATGAGCTCGAATCTTTGTGGCGAGGCATTTTTTTCGGTCGTTAAAAAGTATCCTAAATCGCCTTTCAGAAAAAAAATTTTAACAGCCGTTTAAGAACAGCTCCTTATCTATATCTACTGGATTCGCAGCTCCAATGCACCGGAGAGCGCGCACACTATTCTTTAATAGGGCATTAAATTTTAATCATTTGAAAATTTAGTTAAAAAGATTTATGTTTTTGAAATTTCAAAGGAATCAGATGGGTCTTTCTTGCTGAGTTTGATTTTTTGTTATAGAGTATAACCACAGCTAATTAAAAAAATTAATACAGCAATTCTATAATTAAAATTATAAATGTGTGCAAGGAAACTTTTGCAAACCAAATCAGTACAAAACTACAAATTAAATGAATAAATTATTTTCCAAACTCAATTCAAAAGAATTTCCAAATATTGCAAATTTCCTTTAAAGAGAAATAAAAACCTAACAACTTTTTCTAATATTAACACCTTTTTGATAATTAAAGTTTAGTAATAGTTATTAAAAACTAAATAAAGTAATTTTCTTTAAAGATTACATTAAAAATGGTAGAAATATAAATAACTATAAAATAATTTTTATTTATTTATTTATTTTTTGTCTCGTGCCAATATAGGGTGCGATACTCAACTTTTTCATACTGAAACATATTTGGTGTGGGGTCCGACTGCCTCAGTACACACATGCCCTAGGGACCCGTTTATATAGGGTAGGCAACCATTCATACACAGAAAGGACAAAGACAGGATATATAGAGAAAGTACATCCATACACGAACCGGGATTCGAACCCAAGACATTCCTATCCTCAGTCAGAGTCAGGCACTCTGACCACTAGACAGAGCACTCAGCATATATATATATATATATATATATATATATATATATATATATATATATATATATATATATATATATATATATATATATATATATATATATATATATATATATATATATATATATATATATATATATATATATATATATATATATATATATATATATATATATATATATATATATATATATATATATATATATATATATATAAACATAAACTTTATAACAACTTTTTTAGTCGAATTCGAGACCTAGAATTGGTATCAAATAGAAATTTGACTGAACAACGTTATGATATTCTCAGAGTATGCAAAAAGCACATAAATACGAAAAAAATATTTTTCCACTAATATCATTGTAATACTGTTTCCATAGCCTTTACATTCAAGCGAAAATTAAAACTAATTTTGTTTTGGTTACATTTAGTAGAATAGATATCTATAATTCACACACACACATGCAGAATTCCTTGATAAAGAAACAATTAACAATCTCTATGAGATATGTCTGGAAAACAGGGAGGATGGGGAAAAACTTTAGTTTTTTGAAATAATAATTGCTACCCTAAGGTTTTAGTTACAGTGTGTGTTCTTGCATTGCCTCTCATGAACACAATATTTTTTGCACTCAGACTTGCACTAGCTAAGATTAAAACCTTTACCTGTATTGAGGATGTAGCTCACACTTAGCTATGTGTGACAGAACTTTAATTTTTTATTTAAGAGTTCTCATAGTTTTTAATGGAGCATTTACACCACAGTCGGAAGGGCGAAAGCATGAAGACAAGAATTGATTAATTTGTTTGGTAGGTTTGATAGCTATATGATAACTTTTAAAGACAGTCTGAGACTGCTTCAAGTCTTAAAATAGGTCTCAGGAATCTACATACATCACGAAAGAAGAGTCGAACCCACAGAATTGAAGAGCAGAAGATTGCCTTGCTCATGAATGTTTGTTATTCAACTATGAGTTCGGCTGTAATATAATACAAGCCTTTTGAAACTGTAATTTTCTATTAATTTAAGTCAAATATTTTAATAAAAAAATACTCATTCATCAGGGTTTCAAGACATTACCCTGAATATATTAGTCCAGGTTCCTACCATTAAATTCGTATAGGATTAGCCCTAGTTTGCCCATTGATGGCCCCTGGAATAAATCTTGCCATCGTCCATTAACCACATGTAGGACATTTAGATGGTGCTCATTTACCTACATAGGATTAGTTCTCTCAGGATCCATCAACTCCATCTAAGATGTCTTGATGTCATTTATCTGGCATCGCTCATTGACAAAAGGCATCTCTCCCTCTCTCTCATTAATCTACAAATTTTCCTCAAGAATGAAAATTATGTTACTATATCAGTATGAAACTTTTTTATTTCTAAATCATGTGATTTAATTATATACTTTTGAAGAGCTTGTACAGTACTTGTATTCGCAACATAACTTGTATGATAAACATATTGGAGACAAAATAAAATATGCAAATCACCAATCCTTATTTTGCTCAAAAAAGAAAAAAAAATTAAGAAGAAGTCGTAATCTTCCAAGAGAAATTAAAAATTTTATAAATAAAATATTTATTGTTATCAGAAGTAACATCACACAAAATAAATGCGCGTACAATTTTGCAAAATATCCTTATCTAAATCCGGGAAAACTTCTCTGATAATCTAATAGATAGAATAATTATTTTTGTTTCATTGAACAAATTAATTTGTTTCTTTTAGGTGATAAGATATTGTGAAGTATTGTAATGATGAACAGATATATTTCCTTTAAATTCAAGCACAGCAATCAGTTATTCATTTAAAAGTGTTAAGCAAATAAGGAGTCTTATAAAGATTAGGGAAAAAAGAGCGATCACACACATCATTAAATACTTTGTACAAGCATTAGAGGTGTTGGAGAAATACAGTCGTTTTCAAAGAGGTTATTGAGCCTTTGGAAGCTTATCTCTGCTTCATTAGTTAGTCTAACAGAAAAAAACATTTTTTTACAAGATATCTATCTATCTATATATATATATATATTGAAAAAAGGCTTTAAATTTTTAACAGTATTATAACGGAGAACTACAAAAATTGATCTCAAGGCCTTTAAAATATCTATTATGATCAAAATTAACAAATCATAAAGTGAATGTTCGATAATTTGTAACAGAAAATTTTACAAAGATAACAATTAAATTAAATGTTTTATTACCTAAAAATGGCAATAATGTGGCGCCATAGTTTGGTGAGAGGGATTGCATATATAATATGATATATTCCCTTTTTCTAGATAATTGTAGAAATAATTTTTAAAAATTAAAAATTTCACTAAAAAATATGCAAAGTGCATAGAAAAAGAACATAGATAGAGGCTATGAAACGCAAGTTTCCTTAGGGTTCCAAGGATTAAAGTGCCTTATTTTTATTATGTGTGCAACATTTTTGAAAATAACTGTCTTACATTTGCTCTCGGACATACAAATTTTGAATATTTCAATATATTAAAAAAATTATTGCAATATTGCTGTTATTTATTGCTCAAAACACAAGATTTGAAAAAGCGAAAAATATGTACCTGGATTTAAGAACTTAACTGATCATTAATACCGATAACATGGATTTTCCAGTTGGATTTTAGGCAATTAATCGTGGTGCTCATTGATGTCTACTTTTTTAAAAATTGTTGTTGTTTTATGGGGTGCACTGCTCTATTTTTCCAACTGAACCATATTTAGGTGTTGAATTCTCAGTACACCTCTGTACAGACAAGCCATCGATACCCATTTAGACAATCATTTACAGCCCATTCATAATTCATACAAAGAAAGGACAAAGACAATATATATATATATATATATATATATATATATATATATATATATATATATATATATATATATATATATATATATAATTTCTTATCCATTTAAAAATCAGCAACCAGGCAGTCATATTATTCTTCTAATTCAAATTCACGATTTATAAAGAATTAAAAAAAAAAAAAAATCAGGCAGACTATAAATGAAACAACGAGGAAATCATTTGAGAAAAATACAAAATTTCTAAAAAGTATCAACTCGCAAGGCTTTTGACGGTCAAGGAAAAAATAAACAACACACTGATGATGGGGCAAATAAAGTAAAAACAGAAAAAAATACAACTGTATGTCATTATGGAGAGAAACGCCAAATTATTGTCTAGATTTTACACAAAAGGCATACGTATTTTCCTGCGGAATCAAAACCACGCACTTTTATCGGCATTCCTCCATATTCCAAAAGAGGTGTTACGTCACGATTGTTTTCACGTGAACAGCCTTATCGACGTCACACATCCAACGCTTTCTCATTCGCTCCTGCCAGACGTTTCACGTGCTCCTTCTGTGTTTCTTAACCTTTTGCATTGGCTGTGACGTATCACCGTGACGTACGCCGGGATTCCTTACGTAATGGGAACATTAGCGTGGCGACCTTTTCCTTCAACTTCGGAAGGTTTGTTGTGCAACAATCGGCTCTTCAGGATACGCACGGTGGCGGACACAACAAACACAATCGACTTGTTTTGGAAGGACTTCGGATACAAATCAAGCGACGAAGTCATTGTATGGAAACAGTCAATATAGAATTACAGCCTCAATTTTCATTCTTAAATCCCGTTTTTATGAGAGCGTTCGTCTGCGCAATTTCGAGAAAATGAAAAATAAAAGAAAAAGTAGTAGAAAAAATGGAATGAAAATTTAAGTATTAAAGAATAGAAGTAATTTTAAATATATAAAAAAGGAAAAATTCCAAATTCCACTCAGTTAAATAAACTGAAGAAATTCGTGAAATATTCATGTCATTAAAAATAATTTTAATCTGGAAAATAAAACAAATATAAAGGAAACAATTCCTTGTCTTGTACGACCTTCAACTAATTAACTAAGAAATTATTTTACTTTATTTATATATCATTTCCGATTTCCGGCATAAGAATAACGGATCTGAAAGGTTAATCATAGAATTCTTGACCTAAAATAATTTCCCATTAAGATAAGAAAATAAGGAAGTTTTCTTAATGTGTGTGGTCAATATCTCACCTTTTATTTAATCAATATCTTTACATGTACATTAATTAATTTCTTGCTTGATTTTAAGAAAATGAGAAACACTTTTAAAACAACAATATAATTATATAAAAACTATTCATAAGAAATAAGAAATGTTTTAAGAATAGTTTTTAAATAATTATTATTATTATAGAAAAAGAAATGAATATTTTTAAAAGAATATTTCTGTATTAGTATGAAAATATTATTAAGATATCATATATATATATATATATATATACATGTAGCTGTTTTGCTAAATGCCACCGCAGAAATATCATGTTTAGAACTGTCTCATTGAAAAGTTACCAGCTAACTGTCGAAATAATAGAATATCTCGCAAATCGAATTAAATGCATCAGCAGTAAAAAAATTGACGTTAAGAAACATAAAACACATTAATGTTAATAATTGAGTAAGCTTATTAAATATCTGTGGATACAGTCGATTAATTTTATTATGAATAATTAAATTAGTTTTTCTTCACCTTTTAATCATTGATCAGAAAGGAAGCCTTATACTAAAAGACCATTTTTTATAAGACCCTTTTATATTTAGTACATGTAAATTGCTAAGAATAATTACATTCTCCACAAATAGTTACATTAGAGTTTTATAGTTAATAAAAAAGAAAAAATCTGATAGAAAAAAAAAACTTTCGACACAAGTTGTTTTTATAAAAGAACTACTGCATGATTATCATAAACTATTCGGAATAAATAATCTGGAAATTTGAAAATTAGAATATTGAGGTAAATATAATCATTTCAGCACGCACCTTACTCTGAAGAAAAAGGATTGCAGTTAAATTTCTCTTTTTATCATAATTCTAAACATATAATTGATAAAATTTTTATTAAAATTCTTGTAAAAATATAAATCAAAATATATTTAGTAATATCTATATTGTTAATGAATTTTAAATTTAACTATTCATCAAAAACAAACAAAATTGTAGTGAAGTATTCAAGTGCTTATAAAATTAATTTTTATATAACATGTGTTGATGAAAAAAACAATTAAATTTTTGGGATGAAAATATTTTAAAATGTTCCGAAAAGTAATGTTAATTTTATGGTCCTTTCATTTTCATTTTTTCAGAAGTAATTTACATTTTAACTCAAAATCAATTTATATCATATAAATATTCACCAACCCATTAATAGAATACGGAAAATCTTAAAATCTGCTTAGAAAATAACATAATTTGAGAGAAATTTAGAGCTAGTTAACGATTGTTTCATTTATGAATTGAGAGATGGCGCTACTCTCCAGTCTTCTCGCACATTAATTTTTCCTCAGAAGTTCTGAAGTTTTGTTATAGATGGCAGTATTAGGCAGAGACTTAATGTTTAAATAAAAGTAAATGACGTACTAATTTGCGTCACAGTTTTAAAGACGTAGGTATCTGCTTATATAATGCACATATTGAGCTTTTTATATATTTATTCAATTCATAAATTAAAGCGTTAGAATCTGTGATAAACATTTTTATTTTATATAATAGTAAAACTAAATTATTTTCTAATCTAATTTGGAAATGTGTGCATCTTTTACAGACAGTAAAGTCGAAAAAAACACGTTAATATCATAATGATAAAATTTACTTGTTTCTAAAGAACAATAAAGTTTGTAAATTAAAATTTTTTTTTGTTTTTTTCTGTGCAATAAATTACTAATTTAAATATCAGCTATTTTTTTTTCAATAAACTTAAAAGTCAATAATAAATGCTGGTAATTTTTGATTAATTTCTCAATTCGTAATCATTCGTAATTTTTTTTATATTTCGATTAAAAAGAATTTTTTAACAGGTTGTATTGCTTGAATAGCCACAATTTACGAAATATGTGACAAATTGCAATATAATGTATAGTAAAGAATATAAAATACTAAAAATATTCCATCTAGAAAAAAGGTTATTTTTTCATACCTAATAAAATTTTATAAAAAAAAAAATAAATAAAAGATTGAAGATGCATTTCAGTTTTATAAACTTTTTCTCGATTAAAAAAGATCGAAATTAACCGTTAGCTTTCTCATTAAAAACAATAAAGAAAAAAAAATTCAAAAACAATTAAGAAAAAAATAGCTATATTTTATTGATCCTTTTATATTAGAGGTGTTTTCCAATTAGCTGCTAGCATATTAATACAATATTTCTAAATGTATCTATCTTTTATCCACAAAATCGCTATAAATATCAGAATATCATCTCAGACTATTTACTAATGACACTGTGAACCTGAGCAGAAATAAAAATGAAAATATATTTACTAGAATATATATTAAATGAATACTTAAATAAATTTAGTTTATAAATCAAGGGGTTTGTGTGGGAAATGGTGCTAAATATAAGAAAAATGATAATAATATTTTTCTCAAAATTAAATAAAAACCTCCATATAATAATATTAAATTTAATCGTCAAATATTTCTATAAGAAAATGAGAAAAAATATTTAGATAAAAATGGCATATCATATGACTATTTTCTCTCATTTTCCATATAACATTAATCATTTAGATATATATATATATAAGACTAACATTAAAGCCTATTTTAATGAAACTATTAAATACAGCGCATGCATTTATACTCTCTCAGTTTGATGTACGTCAAAGTTAAGCATTAAGGATAAAATTTTATTTCATAAGTCAATACTACTTTTTAAAAAAAATTTTGAGTATTGCTGACAGTCATAAATTAAAATATAAATAAATCAAAATAATTCTCCCATAACTATTTCTTATGTTTCAAAAATGAAGCTAGCACGTTTAACATAAGAATTACTAATAGTTCATTCTATTACTAATCCTAGATTACTAATTATATGCATAATCAAAAGTTTAATACTTTCAAAGAAATGTACAAATAATAAATAAGCAGGATCCCTATTTTTAATATTTATGCTATAAATGAATAGAGGAACAGATAGAAAACAATCATAAGATCGAAGCCAACACCTTGAAACACAACAAAAACACACAGCAGAAGAAATCGAATGAAAAATCACATCAAGAATCAGGTCATATGTAAGTTTTTTTCATTAAAAATTAGATATTTATTTTTAATACCTTTTCATTCATTATTATTCTATTCTTTTCGATCCAATAAAAAAATTAAACATTAAATTAAGCCCTGGACTGAAGCCTAAGGTTAATGTGTTTGGATTACTTAAAAAACACCCATTTTGAATCAAGATCAAGAGAAAAAGTCATATCTGATCTGGTATCCTACTTTACACATCCACGCTACACCAGTGGAAGGATTCTGGAAGTCACAGATTAGCGTGAAGACTTCCCAACCCATGGAGTTCCAGCAACCCAGTGAAGGAGAGTGTGGTCACCCTCCCAATCCCTGAATGATGCTGCTTCACTCTGCTGATCTTAACAAAAAGCAGCGTTAAACTACTGAGCATTTTCTCCAATGGCTCAGTAGCTTTACTCTGCTGAAAGAGCTTTGTTCTTGAGATCCAATTTTTACATACCGTTTCCTCAGTTTTCCAGATATCTGAACGGCATTTGGTTTACCAATCACAACCTCCAAAAGACAACAATGTTCTATGATTCTTGATGTGAAAGGAATTTGATCCATATTTTTCTTTTTCTTTTACTATATATATATATATATATAGAGACACACACACAAAAAGATATATATATAGATATATATAGAAACACACACACACACATATATATATATATATATATATATATATATATATATATATATATACATATATATATATATATATATACACATATATATATAGACATATATGTATATATATATATATATATATATATATATATATATATATATATATATATATATATATATATATATATATATATATATATATATATATAGACGTTAATTTAATTATAATCATTAAATTGTATCTACTTAATTTTATCACTTTTTTTTATTTTAAGTATTATTTAAAAATTGTATGCTAATCTAACTATTGCAACCTATTCGACTTTTAAAAACCACTATTTTCCCAGTGATTTTTAAAAAATTTTAAAAATCCAAATCATATTTATTCATTTAAATTTTCGGTATTCATTACTGATTAAAATATTTTTACTTATTTCATTTTACAAACAATGCTATGCTTACCAGAAATTCTTAAGATTATTCATTCTATTTAAAAAAAAATTACGATCTCGTGTAAAATTTATAGAAATAGTTTTCCTTCGAACAATGCTACCATCGCATCAGTTTCTGTAAAGGCTGTTTTTCTCCGGATAAAGTCGTCTTGGAAGAAAAACAACCTTCAGATAAGTATCAACAAGTGGTTTATTGATTACAAATCGATAGTCATTTTTTGCTCACAATTCTTAGCTTGATAGAGATCTCCATTTAAAAGGGTATTCGTATCACTGTCAGTAGTAACTCTTAAAATGAAACTACCAATTACAAATTATTAAATTGAAAACAAGAATACTTACCAATTAATTTTCTCGACTTAATTTTCAATAAATTTTTAAAACGTCTTTACTATGTAAGAATGTTGTCTTAAGTATAAGTTTGAATTAATATTTATAAAATTTTATTTAGTTACAAATATTTTCCTTAGTTATTAAAATTGTAAAACTGTAATTTAAAATTATATTTATCCACAGTTATAAATATTTCTAATATAACTATGAAACAGAACTATGAAGTACCCATAAGAAAGATTTTAACTTCTCAGCTATGAAAGCCCTTTTTGAGTTTTATATTAATATATATTTTTGAAAAAGATTTAAATCACAATGAAGAAGTATTGTTGTCGATGAATGAAAAATATAGCTATTTTTCATTCAGTTCTTGAATCAAAATATGTAATCTTAAAAAAGAAACATAAAATACCAAAATCTACTATGAAATTTACTAAAAACTTTTACATCATTTATAGTTTTTTATTTTTATTATATATATATATATATATATATATATATATATATATATATATATATATATATATATATATATATATATATAATTTATTTATTTTAGTTTGCAAACTGATAGAGAAAAATATGATTTTTTTTTAACATTTTTATATGGATTTGAAACAAGTATCCAAAACAAGTAGTCTTAAGATTCCTCATTAAAATATATAAATCAGTCTTTTTAGTATTAAAATATTTATAGCAAACAGTTTTTCTATTTGGCACACCAAAGGATCATTATATTTTATTTAAATCCCATATTTGTTTTCACTAATAATAAAAAAGAAATTCGTTATGTGTAAATTATCCCATATCCAAACAAAGCAAATAAATTTTCTTAAGTCACGCAATTGTTTAAACTCAGAAAAGGAGAAAAGAATAAAAGTCAGAAAAACACAAAAATAAAATATTCCGTTAAAAACGACATAAGTATATTATTCCATTTTATCTAAATTTTATTATTTTTCTTCAGCTGGGAATAGAAAAAAAGACGTATGCATGCAAAATATGGCATTTCCAAAAACAGCAAGCAAAATAATTCCATTTATCAAGTTTCATCATTTTTCCAATTATTTTGCGAAGAATATTGACATTTCTATTCAAGCAATTAATGGTAATTATAAATATTGCTTGAAAAGTAATGCTTAATGTTTGTTTTTAATTCTTCTTTTTACTGTTTTACATTATTTGCAAATGAAATTGTGCATGCAAATATAAATAAACACATGCAAAATGCTTACATAATTTATCAACATGATAGAATTTTAAAAAGTTTCCTTCAAAAAAAAATTTATATATATAATAAATGAATTGCATTGAAATCATAAATTTTAAAGAATATTTTCATTTTTTTATTTTATAATACTCTTTACTGTTTCGCCATTTATGTGATTTTTTTGGGAATTGTTCCGAAATAAATTTTTTACTTATTTTCCTCTAAGAACATTAGTGTGATACACAAAAACGCATTAGAGTGAATAATTTAAAAATCTATAATATAAATAATATCTAAAATCGAAAGAGTGCATTCAAAACACCGCTCGGGAAAATAAAAAGACAGATCATGTATTATAAACAAAAGCAATTTTAATAAACACAAAAGATACACACATCGAACAATTAGACGTAAATTTAAAGCAATCAATTTTTCAAAAAATCTAAAGGAGCTTTTAGTTCCATCGAAAGGTTATAAGAACTTCCTCCCTCAATCTAAACAAAATTTAAAGTGCGATGAAATCATACATAATAATAGAGATCGCCATCTATTCGAACATTTTTCCTCAAGAGTTTTAAGTTAAAATGTAAGAATTATTATTGATTTACCTTCAGTAGTTTTAAGTTCTGGCAAGTGTTAATATTTGAAGTACAATCTATAAGCTCCTTTAAATCATGAGTAATGGTCTCACTCATATTTAAATATAAATCTTCTTTCTTTTTAACCATAAAATGGTTGTTTCCTTCGTCCCAATTAAGATTATGACTACGCCACTTTATTACAGTTCTCATTGGTTTAAAATATCCATGAGATCAAATAATGTTTCATCTACGTTACACACATAACTAATTACGACATCGATGAATATGCAGCCTTCGTTCAAATCGCATTCTTTGAGCGGCAGCAAGCAAGGTGAAGTTCATCATCGAATCTCTAAGAATATTGCTGAAGTTCATGTTTTTAGTAAAACGATTTCTTATATAAAGACCAAAGCATCGGTTTGAGAAGCCATTTTCCATTGATTCAAGCCATTAATCCGTTGACAATAGAACAAAAGAAAATGCAAACTGAAAAAGACAAGACAAAGCATTCACTTAATAATTAGTTTAAATCAGCAAATACGATTTAAATTTTTAAAAATTTCTCTTATTAATGAAATTCTAAATTAATAATTATAAGCAATAATTGTAATATTTGTAATTGTAATATTGTAAGCAATAATTGTAATATTTGTAATTGTAATATTGTAAGCAATAATTGTAATATTTGTATTTGTAATAATAATTGTAATATTTGTAAGCAATATCTTTTAAATCTTAAAAATAATGCCTTGCGTACGCTAACATTATTATTTTTTTTACAGAAAAAACTAATTATTCAAATTTTGTATGCATTCGAATACAAAAGAAATATTTGCCCCTTTTTTATTTTCGAGAGAATAATGTTTCCAAAATATCTGTAAATGCTCCTTTTCCTCTGATAAAGACATCATGCAAGAAAACAACTTCCAAAAAATGTTAATGCTGATTTTAAATTGTTATTGATTTTATTTAGAATACAGATGAGTCGAATAATTTCACTGAAATATTACTAAAGCATACTAAAATTTATTTGAAAAACCTACAAATTCTTATTAAAACCTTTTAAATTTTATGATGTAAAATTTCCAATAAAAATAAATCAATAAAAGCATATTGTTGTAAAATATTCTGACTGAAAAAAACCTCATTTAAAAAGTTTACCAAAATATAGTTTTAAATTAATAATACAATAGCAATAAATAAATATTTAAAATAAAAATATGAAGAAACTAACTATTTTTTAAAATAGTAAATCCTATAATATTATTTCGAATACATTTTTTTCATAACTTAAATAAAAATATATTAATAAACAAAAATTTTAATTAAAAATATAGATGCATTTTTATTAATAAAGGAATATATAAATTTCACTTACTATACTCTAAGACATAAATAAAGTGCATTAAAAACGCTTTAAATGAAAAATATCTTAACTTTAATATCGTATTTATTTACCTTAAAAGTGTCTTTAAAACATTTTGAAAAATTCTAAAATTTAGAGATTTAATTTTAGTTTATTTTATCTTGAAATTTATCGGGAGAAACAAATTAATTTTGGACAATCTGGAAAAAAAGACTCAATTTGCTTCACTCTAAAATATTTATTTAAAACTTTTTGATAGCTAATGATAAATGAGAGTTTTGTAGCAAGAAAATTTATCGCGGTATTTTCTATAATATTCTCAGATAGTTTTTGCATCATTGATGATTTATTCACAATTCCTTTTATCCTGAAATATTCTGATATCTTTTAAAATTTAAAAATAACCATCTAATCAACTCTCATTTTAAAATGTATAGCTAAAATATTTCCTTTAAGCTATGTGGATATGTGGAAATATAGTGGATATATAGATGTTTTTCATATGTGGAAATATAGGCCCAATTAACTTTACCTTGATAATTTTTCATTAATTCTGATTTTAAATTTCCAGACGACTTTAGTTTTCATGAATACATTCCCATTTAGATGCATCTTGATATTTTTCTGAAAGAAATTCAAATATCCCATTATATATTGTTGCATTGTTTCTTTATACGAGAGATATCCTGCTAAGTTTTTATTTAATTTTGTGACTATGAAAATAGCATATTTCTAAATAAGGAAATATTCAAAGATATAAATTTTATAATGATCCAGCTCTCTCTTTTCCCTTCAAATTTTTAGGACTTTTTTCTTACGACTACTTTTTGGAACATATTAAATCATTATAATTTTAAACCCAATAACTAAATTAAAGGACTGTATTAAAATAGGAAGATACTGTAGTACAATTCAGCACCGATGTATACGACTATAGTTAATTACATAAACGTGATAACAAATAATTTCCCCCTTAATATTGGTTTTCCAATTACTTTCATTGTCATTATTTACAACTACTCTTGTAATATTATTTCTTTTTAACTCCAAATCATTGCTGCCAAATAAACATTCTTTTCTGCTTATTATTATTATTTTTTTTCATTTCATTCAAAATCATGTCTTTCATTTTTTTTTCTTTAACAAGACGTTCTTTTAAGACCATATTTTATACCATATTTATACCTCTTGCCTGCTATTTA
The DNA here is from genome assembly GCA_030067965.1 of Latrodectus elegans. NCBI lineage: Eukaryota > Metazoa > Arthropoda > Arachnida > Araneae > Theridiidae > Latrodectus > Latrodectus elegans. The sequence goes on along the minus strand of CM057822.1, from coordinate 39,752,364 downwards.
CTCTTCTGAATTAGTCATCACTTCAACAGACTAACCTTTGATCTATTATTTTATATTTCATGTCTACATCGTCATTATTCAAGCATACAAAATCATATCCTTTAACAATATCATTCAATGCAGTTTACTCTCATCTGCTTTTAATATGTTTTTAGTTTGCCTGCCACAATTTATAAGTACTATTCTATAAGACGATTTTAAATAGATCTTATTGATAAATATCCTTCTCGGATTTTTCTCAGTATCATCAGTATTTGTACCTGTTTTTATTTGAACTATTTCTTTATAATTTATTCAATGAACATTCAGTTTTTCTATGATTTTGGAATTATTTCTCTCTCTAAATTTATCATATATTTATCATTTAATTTCCAAAAATATTTTAATATTAACTTTAAGTAATTTACCGTATTTTTCATTCCAAACTATTCTAGCCATATATTTAAAATCTTATATCCTTTGTTAATAACCTTAATTTTTACCAGCAATCCATACTCCTATGAAATATACAGATGTATCTGTTAATTGTAGTTTTACAAGACAGATACTCTATCTATATGATTATACTTTTATTCTTTATTTCCTGACATTATTCAATTCTCTTCGTTTTTTAAGCGTTTAAAATGTTTGCATTCAGTAATAGCAGACGAAGATGCTCATAGGCCTAAGTAATAGTTTCTCTTCGTTGTTTAAGCGTTTAAAATGCTTGCGTTCAGTAATAGCAGATGAAGATGCTCATAGACCTAATCAACTAAGTAACATAGTAACTAAGTAACAGTTAACTAAGTAACAGTTTCTCTTCGTTGTTTAAGCGTTTAAAATGCTTGCATTCAATAGTTGTAAGCAAAGATGCTCATAGATTTTTTATATCATAATGCAGAATAATATGAACTTTTTCCTTAAATTACTTTAAATTTCAACATTGCATATATACATATACAGGAATAATACTATCGTTGATTTTAAGATTAAATATTGTTTTTGATATCTGTTGTAGAATAACCACAATAATTCCTTGAAAAGTGATAATGACCTGCATTAATTTATTTGATATATTCAACTTCTTTCATTTTATATTTTATAATAGTATTGAAGAAGATAAATACCAAAATTCTTTAAATTTCATAATCTCTAAAAAGTCATAAAATATAGGTATGGAAATTTTTATTCAGTGACAAAATCTAAGAAGTTAAATATCAAGCAATTCTTAAAAAAATTCATAAATTTTATTTCATAATAAAATTTTCATACGAAAACATTTGTATTTTTTATACACATTCATATTCTTATTTAAATAAATCTTTAGGATTTTTTTTTCATTTTAACGCATTCCACAAGCGATTTTGTAGTTTCAATCTATTTTTGAAATTATTTTCTAATTTCTTGAACAGTTCTTTAGAATCAGGAATACATAATTTCTTATACCTGTTATCATATTTTTTTTCTTTTCTTTTAGCTGAAACGTATCTTTATTGTTTATCTAATATTAATTCAAGGAATCAAACTAAGTTAATTGAATATTATGAATCAAATATCATATGATAAATTTATTTTTTTATTTAAATAACTTATTAATTTTTAAAAGCATTACATTTACTGTAATATATTTACTTTTATGATTTTTTAAAATACTTAAATTATACTTTCAATAAAGCTTTGTTTTTACAATCTTTAAGTTGTTGGGGTGAGAGAGGAAAAACAAGAAACAGTTTTTGATTTTTGTGAAATAATCATTTATTAAAAAAATATATAAATCTTTTTCCACGGAATAAATGAAAAGTTTTCACAAAACACAATAATCCATCATATTTCTAATATGAATGATTTCAAAAGCTATTAATGAAAGGTAAGAGAAAATAAATTTACATCAATTAAGTCAATCCATCTTAAAAATTGTAAAGATAATTAATGTCATGAAATTAATTTTAAAAGTTATGAAAAACGTCTTTCATCCCTTTTTTTAATAACATTCAACATTTGAATTACATTTATTAAAAACAGAAGTGATTTGTTTACCCCATTTGCAAACACTTTCATAATTAATTTTTTTTTACAAAATATAAGAACACAAATCAAATTTGTTTTTAGATAATTACGATGTTTATAAAAATAATTGATTAGTTTTGTAATAAAACATTGTATATTTTTATCTATCCCATTTGTTAAAATAACTTTTAATATTTTGCATTACTTTTATATTCAATTCTTTTGAATTGATGAAAATCAACCGCACTTTTTAACACATACAGCTATTTGTGCGCGTAATGGCAAAGTATTTATTGCTGATGTAAGAATATTGTTATTATTACTAATGCAGATTTTTCTACTTTACGGAATAATAACTCGAATATTTTATTATTTTCATTTATATTCATAATATTTAATAATTTTTGTGATAAGAAGATGCTTTTTAGGAAATTATTATATAATTCACAGTTGAAAATTTCATATTAAACGATAAAATGTCTCAGTAAAATGAATGATCTTCTGTAATTTGAGAGAAATTATTAGAGTTAAATATTTATCACATGTTATACATTGCAGTTGTTATTTTTACCAGTGAACAAAATTGAATTTCATTGATCAGTGAACAAAATACTCTCAGAAAAGGGACTGTTGGTTATTCCACCATCATAATTTTAAATGGAAATAAAATTCTAATTTGAATATTCTATAAGAATTCGGAGAAATGTCACAAAACGTAGATAATGTGCTTTTTTAATACATCTATTTATTGTTATTTTAAAAGATTTTTTATTAAGTAATAATTATTATGGTTATCACTTTATTTCAAATAAAGAATTGTAAAAAACATTTTGCTGTTTCAAGCTAATTCGAAGATGCTACAAAGGCAAAAATTTTAATATTCAATAAATTAAAAAAAAATCTAAATATACAAAAAAGTAAATTTAAATATTTAAGTTGCTTAAAATATGTAAAAAAGTAATGGTGGGATGAAGATTATTAGTTTCAGTTAGAAATGAATATGAAAAATAAATAAAATTATATCGTCTGTATATGCTAATGAAGATTTAACTCTTTTCAATTTTAATTCTTGTCATTGTTTTGTTAGATTACCAAGAATTTTTAGAATAAACTAATTAAACTGTTATTAATTTCTATTTTCATAAATTAAAAATAATTTTAAATTAATAATAAAAGTGCATGACGAAATTAGAAGTGATGCCAAAAGGATTGAACATTTGAAATATAATAATAAACATCACAAAAGAAGTAAAAAAATATTTATACCCTAAATAGTTTTCTATACTTGGTGAATTATTTATTTATTTACCTGGTGTGTACATTATTTCAATAGTATTAACTTAATTTATTCTTTTACGTTTATCGTTGAAAACAGTGAGCTCCTTTCAAAGTTTGAAACTTATTTGATCATGAATGGTATTACTCACCCTTTTAACTCATACAATTCTGCAAAAGGACTTGTAAGTTTTGAAATGGAAAAGACACTTGAATATGCATACAATTTTTTAATATGAACACTCCCATATGTATATAATTATATATTCTGAATGAGATTATCGTGTTTTTAAGAAACATTTAAAAAAAATCGTATAGTCAATTATTATTTAATTAGCTTGGGATGATTTTCAAAATAAAATATTATCAGATATAATTTTTGTTCGATATTGTATGTATTGCTTTTTAAACAGTAGAAATAATTTTTATAAAAATTTAAAGCATCGAAATAAAGTAAATGAGTCACAAGTGGTATGAAGTTAATAAGTCTCCAACAATTCAGTTCTCCTGGAAGCTGGAAGTTCATTTGGTAGAGAAATCTATTTTAGCTGATTTTTCTCCATCTCTATTTATGGAAAATATCTTTAGCGGATAATGTTTCAAAGATGATGACATTTGAAATTCAGAGTACAATCATAAATATTGTTGGATAAATTTATGCAAGTTCATAACTTGATCGTGTTTCAAAATTGCAGTGAAATTGATGTTGATATGATATATCTTGTAAAACACAGCCCATAAAATCACTGGTTTTTTATGTAATATTATTTAAATGTACACCAGGTGGTCTCAGGTGGTATACATTTTTGACCACATCTTTTCAAAAATATATAATGTTATACATAGAATATATTTAACTTACATTTTAATATTAACTTACAATTAATATTAACTTACATTTTAATAAAACTTAAATTAATTTTACCTTTGACCTATTTGTAGTGGACTGTTGAAACTAGACCATGTAGAAGTCAATTTCTAGCAGAGGGAAATGTACAGTTTGTGTATTATTATCAGTTTTTGTACTTAAATTAATATATAACCGAGTTTTAAGCATACATTCAAGATAAAATGTATAAATGAATTCTTCTGTTGAACAGAAAATTAAAAAAGGTACTCTTCCATTATAGCCCTCCTTATAAAGCCTGAAGAAATAGCTTCGTGGATTTGAATCTCACCTTGGGCTTGGACACTGGTTCAGAAACCAATTTAAAATGTACGCCCCGATTAATTAGGCCTCATGTGCAAAAAATATAATGTATTTTCAGTATTTTATAAAGATGTAAACCTTTTTAAACAATATACGATGGGAATGGAATATTTAGGATTGCAATTTACGATTTTTATTCTTTCCCATTATTGGATTATTGACAGAGGAAATAATGGAAAAGTAACGTAAAATATATTATTTTAAGCACTGGGATTTTATAAGCTGGGAAAGGTAATTGTTAATTGTGTTGTGCTTTAACTCTTAGCAAAATTGGTAATGGGTAAAATGTGTCTTTCAAATCTTAAAAATGATCAAATCCGTATTGTGGTAAGAAAAAATTATCTTATTTTTAATAAGTAAGTATATTTAACTTCATATACATTTTAAAAATAGATTTAAACTGAATAATATTTTATAATTGGGATGACTAATTTATGTTTGATGTAAACGAAAATGGCAGAAGATAAAACTAAAAAAATGTGTATCAATAATTTCTTGACTTGCATCGAAAGCTATAAGTGATCATTTTCTTGAAATAACACTTCCAGCATTTAAAGCTTGAAACAAAAAAAATAATAATAATTCTATTTTAAAAATAATAAATGGTTGGTTAATGAATAAGATTATATTTGAAATTTAATCATTCTTTTCTTCATAAAAATGATTTAATTTGTCTTGATATGGACATCACAAAAATTTGCATGTTACATAACAAGTGGTGGGTTTTTCATGATTTTATCAAGTATCAAGTCTTCAAATTAAAATAAATAAATTAGCAAAAATTAATTTAATTTTATAGTAAATGTTTTAACATAGCTTTCTAGTTGTAGAATTTACGAAAGAACGAAGATAAAACTGTATAAATGGGAAAATTGCATCAAATTGGACACATGGAAAAATTTGTTATTGGCATTTCAAATAACTCTGATTAAAATTAGAAGATTAAAGACCTCAGTGGAAACTGGTTGAAAGTTTCGGATCGTTGCCTGTTTTCCTGGGATAGATTATTCTCTGGACGTAATTAAGTTATATTCCATATCTATTGTTATGTTTACCATAAATTTTACATTGCATTTAGTATTAAAAAATTCTATGTGTTTTTTTAAATCTCATTTAAGAAGAAGCTAATAAAATTTTTTTAACCCAATTTTCAGAAGGTTTTTTTTCCGTAAAATCTGTTTTTAAGATTCAGTTATATAATAATAATTTTACATTTTGTTAATTTATTTCTGTATAATAAGCAACAATTTGTATAAAGAGAAATATTGTATAATAAAATAACCAAATAAATATTATTACATGAAAAATAATCAAACCATACGTTAGTGCCAATGCATACAATGTACAAATTTTATATTTGCAACTGGAAGATATAGAAATGTTTATTTATATATTGCTGCAAAAATTATGTTAAATGTAAATTTTTATAATATTTATTTTCAAAATAAATAATTCCAGAAACCTGGTCTGATTTTCATCTTTCTTGGAAATTTTTCTGGCATAATATACATATTGATGTTACGGATGAAAATTTAACTTTTGTTATTAGATGAATTTTGATGAAAATAATGACAAATGTTTTGTAAATGCAGTATAACTGGGAGGATAGTATGTGTGTCGAACATCCATTTTCCTACCTTCAAAATATTATAAATTTGGTAACACGATAGGATTTTATTTATAAGCTTCCTATGGATAACTGCTAGTAGAAATAAATTTAAAATTAATATAGTGTAATATAAAAAGATGTGATTAAATTCAAATGTAAAAAACTTATTTTTACTAATTCAGTTTATTCTAGATATTTTAGAATCATAACCTTTGTATCAAATCATAAGAACATAATATTTCTTACGTTCTGTCATCCTTTGTTTAATGTATATGTGAGATTTCAGTTTGCATTATGTTTATAACCTATTATGAAAACTTAAGGTATATTTTTTATTTTTCATTTAAGCATTTATATGCTTATGTATATTTTAAATGGGAAGGATCAAATGTTAATTGGAGTATAAACTTTCAAAGTTTTTCTTCTGAATTCAAATCTTAATTTTAATAATCTTTTAACAACTTTAAATTTGTATGACTTTTTAGTATAATGTTTGAAATTATTTTGTCAGATCTTTTCCAATGGCAGATTGTAGACAGTTACAACTGTAACAGAGTCTATCGTTCCCTGATACCCAAGGAACCGGCCAGAAACAGCGACTTCTTAGCCGCCGAGGCGTTGCCTCGGGTGTACCACAAGGAGTGGGCCCCCATCGCACCCTCACATATAGCATAGGGACCCGTTTATAGGGTAGGCATCCTTCATACTTCATTCACACACACAAGGAAAGGACAAAGACAGGATAGAGAGAGAGAGAGAAAGTATATCCATGCCTGAACCGGGATTCGAACCCAGGACCTTCCTATCGGAAGTTAGTCACGCTGACCACTAGACAAGTTGGCCGGCTATTTTGTCAGATCAATTGACAGAATTTATTCAGAAGCAATGCTTATAGTATAAAATAAAATTGCTTGAAATGTTAACCTTACTTTCTTTCTAATATTACTTCGTTTTTTATTCTGTAGCTTCTATTCAATGCCATGACTGCAGTATTATAGATATTGGTGTACAGCAATATAGTAAAAAATGGCTAATGCCTGCTTTTGACAGAAGTGTGGAACATTCAAAAAGAGCTTTAGAAGCCAGTCTAATGTATATGATGCCCAGTCTAATGTATATGACGTGTAATAAAAATAATAAACCGTTATCTTTTCTGAACATTTTATTTTTGTGATCAAGTTTATAAACATTGAAGTTTACAGCTTAACAAATATCAAAATATAAAATATAATGAAATAGAAACACTTGTATCTGAAAATATAACTGAGTTTTTAATATAATAATAAATTTAATAGTTATTATTAAAAATTTGTAACTTGTTTCTTTTATCACATTCAGCTCTGCAAATATTGCTTTTGAAAAATTTCAAGAACATTCATTCATATTTAAGTCAATTTTCACTGCTAATAATATAAAAAAAGAATTTAACTAAGACCAAAGGATTAAAGTTGCCTTTGTGTTCCATAATAAAATAGAACCCATGTGTTATTTTAAATCTATGAAAGTTTCTAGTTTAGAAGTATTCTATGATAAAATATACCTATTATTGCAAATACATTGAATAACTAAATGACTAACTTGCGATTTTATATAATCTGAATTTTTAAAACTAAATTTCTCTCTGAATGAATTTATGAGGACATGTTAAGATACACATCTTATAAAAGCAATAATAAAAATTTTTCAGATTTTTGCAATTAAATTTCCACAGTAAAACTTTAAGGAAAAAAAAAATTTGGAAAATCATAACATTTAAAAGTTTGCTACTTCAAATTTTATTTTTTCAAAAATTAGAAATTATTCCAAAAAATATATCTTAATGAATATTGTTTCAAAAAAATTTATTCCTATGAGTAAAAAAGGTGTTTTTCCTATTAGTAAAAAAATAAATAAATAAAAGCAGATTTCTAAAACTGAATATATTGAATATTAATTTTATGTCCTTCAATAAAAACAGTTAAAAATCCTAAAATTTCTAAGAGTGAAAAAGTATTAAATAATTGGTAAAATGCGTTCCATATTAATTTCACTTAAGTATACTATCTGAATATTTTATTACATTTTGAATTTTTTTAAAAATTTTAAAAAAAGTCTTCAAACGCAATTTTTTTCCAAGAAAAAAACATCTAAAAAAACATCTTTCCATTGTTGCTAGTAAATATTTACAAATTTAAAATAGGTTTTTCTTAATATTGTTTGGCTTATTAACAAAAATACACTATCCTTAAATTATTTTTAACGACAGTATATTTTTGCTATTTAAGGCAGACAACAGTATTGGTATACGAATAGAATACAAAATTGCATAGCATAATATCATCGCTGCTCTCACTTCATTTCCATCGAATTGAAAAAACTTACCAGGTCATATGTCATAAACTCATCACACCCTGCATTTCATCTGAACGGGCAGATATACATCAACCACTCCTTCCTAGATATAAAATAGTGCACTGTTCCATGCACTATTGCCGCACAGATCCCGCTGGATTTCCATCAATTCAAGTCGTTAATACTATCACCACCCCAGCCTTAAATTGCTACTAGCGGAGTTTGGCTTCAGATGTTGTCATTATACCTCATTCAAGTCATTGTACTTCAGTTTTAATATGTTATCAGAATATTATGAATAATATGCTATCAGAATATTATGAATAATATGCTATCAGAATATTCTAAATAATATTTCCTAACATACAAACTGTTACCTTGGTACTAAAATAAAGCGTTTTTTAATTGTTATATATACATATATACCGTGAGATACTTGAATCGTGGTAGTTCAGATATCAATAACTCTTATAGTGTACCTCAGAGTAAAAATTAAATCTACAAAATCTTTCCATTGTTGAATTACAACTCAAATTGAAATTTAAGATGTGAAAACAAATATTTTAGAAATTAATTAAGTTAATATTTGTGTGTGTGTGGCTGTATTATTAATGCACTTTTATATAAGTGGCAACATAACAAATGTTATTGTCCTTTTAAATCATGGCTGCGCTCACAATGGCATCATGTGTAGTACGTTCCATAAAGGTAAATACAAATTCTCTTTTTGATGCTCACTATATTTAATTCATAATTTTCACTGGTAAATAATAAATGCTGTCAGCAAATAGTCAAAGTGTAAAATTATGTATTATTGAATGATACAGAATAAAAACAATTGCTTTTAATTTACCACTGACGCAACGTTATGCAAATGATTCTGAACAAAGGAATGCAATATTAAGTAAAATTTGACAGCTTAAGAATGCAAAGGAATTTTAAAAGTTAAAAAGATTATAGTATAAACTAATTTCGTATATAAATTATGTTTCAAAATGTATGTGCTGATTTTTCTTGTTACTATAGCTTAGTGCCGGTGTTTAGTTTTAAGAAGAAATTGATTTTAATAATAATTTCTATAGCTGTGAAGGAATTTTTCTAGCATATACATTACTAACTGAGCTGTACAAATTGTAATATTTTATGAAATAATAAAACGGGAAGCAGGATCGGAAATGTTTTTTAACGTAACACTTTCTATGGTTTTTAATTCGATTAATTAAACTTATTGTTATTTTATAATCTCTAATTTAATGTTATGTGTAAATATGAAGACCCAGTATCAAGTCTGCATTGTTCTTATGCCATGATCAAATATTGCGTAAAACTCAAAATTATGGACATAATTAGACTACCTTTTAAATTTCTGATTTAGTAAAATTTTTGTTAAAAATGAAAGCCAGTATATTTGAATTCGTATACAATAACTAGTGCAAATTGTAAGTGATAACGCGTAGTTCCTATATATTAAACATGCAAAATAAGATTCATATTTAGAAACACTTTCAGCACAGGTGCTGTATAATCCAGTATGCCAAATTCTGAGATTTTGATTTTTTATGCAACCTTCTTATGCATCTGAAAACCTCATTTTTATTATATCATACATATGGAGATCTATAAGAATTATGCAGAAAATTCTGTTTTGGTAATCCTAGTGCATAATTTCATCATCACACACATTGTGATACATCATCTTGGCAACATTTATTCATCACCAAATAAATTCAGAATTTTGAATCGTGGATTATACTGCACCTGTGCCATACTTTCATTTTATTTATTGCACTTCACCATACCATTTTCCAAAGCTCAAATTTTGTCTTTTAAGCTTTTGGAGCCAGCTCAGCTGTCTTACATTTTAAAATCTTTGATGTTCATCTTTATAAAAGCAATTGGATTTCTCTTTAATGACATTACCATCCATAGGAATGTCCATGCCTCTCATTTTTTTCAGTCAAACTAACAAAGTTTTTTGCAGTTTAAGCTGTTTTGCTTCTCTACAATATTTTTGACAAGGAGGTTATTGTTACGTTTTGCTGGTACTGTTTCCTTTTTCCTATTTTCTTTTCAAGATTTTAAAGTTGCAGAGAGGTTTGTTGGAATTTTTTATATTTTTTGATAATTTTTGTCTTTACTATTATTATTTTTTTTTTTTTTATCAAATGACTGATATCCATATGTTTTTAATTTTTGTTTCCACAATGGCTGTAATGCTTTCACATGATTCTTCTTTTTTGATGAAGGAATGAAGTTCTCTGACATTATGTAAAAAGGAATAAAATAAAAAAAATTGAAGAAATATGTCATAAAAAAATGAAAAGTATTTGTCAGAGTTGAAATTTTTGCAACAAAGAGATTTTTTCAAAATTTTAATTTTTAAATTGGATTTAAAGTTATCATTGTGTATATGATGTCAAGATAAAGACTGGCTACTAGTTCATTAAAATGTGAGTATTTTTAAATTAGATTTATATAAATGAGCGTCTATTATATTATGGATTCATGTCTGAAAAAGTAGCTTACAAGTTTGATTTTCGTTTCAATTATATATATTTGTAATGAATTGGAATTTACTGTTTAGTTTCATTTGACATTTATCAATGCATAAAAAAAGTTGATTATATTTATTTTCAGTTATGATTTTCTGTTTATAAATTTAATATTTAGTTTGAAAATAAAAGTGATATATCTTTCTTATTTTATTGCTTTCTATTGCACTTATTTTTCATATTAGGTCTCTCACATTTTGGAAGATAGAAAATGTTTATGCATTAATTTACCTATTATTTTACTACTGATAAACAATATGTGGTGTATTTTCAAAGCAATATTTAAACATTAGCACATTTTTCCTATTACATCAAATTTAATGAACAACATATTGGAAAATAATTACAAAATTAGCATTCTTATTTTAGAAATATTTGTATGCAATAATAAAAAGTTTGTTTTGTATTTTAGAGATTTTATGTGATTTCTAAAAATGTATTATTGCTACTAATTTCTGTTACCTTATAAGAATTTTAATCTAAAATGTTGTAACTTGGCAAAATTGCAAAATCATGATATAGGATGTTCATATTCATATAAAATTTTGTTTGAAATGCAGCAATTAGTTTATATTTTAGATTAAAAACATTCTAATGTAAAGCTGTATTCATCTTTAATAAATCAATATCTATTCTTATAGTAAATTTTTTAACAAAAATTTATTCATTAAGAAAGTTTCAGTTTTGTTATTGTTTCAGAAATGTGCAAGAATTTGTTAAATGCTTAAAAAGTTATAACCTTTTAAAGGTCACAAATCAAATTAGTCTTTATAGGTCACAATAAAATCCCTTTATAATAGGTCACAATAAGTTTTCAAAATCAATGTTGTTTTCAATATCTAACTTTTAATATTGATATCTTACTATATTTCCAATTTTTAATATCATATTTACTAAAGAACTACAAAACCAACTTAATTGTACATATTTTACAAATTTATTATTTATAATCAGTCAATAGATTACAATTATAACTAATTTTCTTTTCATTACTAAAATAAAAACCGAACTCTGTAAAACTACACCATATATAATAAAACCAAGCAAGTTATTAATAACTGCACTTTAAATCTAAATCAATAAAAAAATAACATGTTTTTATGAAAACCGAGGTTTCTTATTAACTGGGTCATTGGTACCCATCTTAAAATAAAAACATTATTCTAGTTAAAGTTATCAAATAATACAATTAAACAAGAATTTTCTCAAATATTTCTATATTATATTTAATAAATTATACATATAATACTATATAAAACAGCAAATTAAATAGAACATCACAAAGTAAAAATATTTACATAATCAATAAATTCCTTCATGCTCAAAACTTCTGAACCTTCCTTCAAAATAACCCATCAAAATATAAATTCAGCTTTGGAAATAACTCAAAAATATATATTACAAATTAAACAATTTTATAAAACTATAACATCTAATTAATTTTTAAATTGTTAGAAAAACAATATTTCTGACACAAACCAATTTAAAAATAAACTTAGAAAAAAATAAAAACACAGCATAAGCCTCACAGGTTACTATATATAAAATGAATCTCGCACATTGGAATACGTCATAGAATCGCCAAAAAATTCCATTCTAGTACAGAAGTCTACAGGTTTGGCATATCTGATACTCTTATTAACTGGTACCATCATGAAGTTGAAGAAAAATTTTATAAAATCTATAATCTAAATAAAATATCTAAAAACGAAAGAGTACATTCAAAACATGGCTCAGGAAAGTTAACAACAGATAATATATTATATACAAAAAATTTTTTAATAAACTCAGAAGGTACAAACATTTAACACAATTGTACATAAATTTAAAACAATGAATTATATTCAAGAAATCTAAAGGAACCTATAGCTCCATTGAAAGGTTGGTAGAACTTCCTCCCTCAATTGAAACAAAATCTAAAGTGCAATGAAATCATACACAATACTAGGCGACAAAACATTATCTATTCCAATTTATTTCCTCACACTCCCCACCTAAACTGTGTATTGAGTTCACTAATTAAAATTATAAATTTAAGACTAATGCTAACAAACACATAACAATTATTAAAAATATCAATTATAAAAATTTAAACTACAATTATTAGCACATAAATGAACATCAATAAATTCAAAAAATGTATGAAATCAATAGACTAATTATTAATTATTCATATAAAATTCAAAAGACTGATTAATTATTTTTAACTTTGATAATATTAAAAAGTAAGTTTTGAATTAGAGTCTTTAAAATTGTAAAAAATAGTGATAATCGTTCAAATGTTTCATATTTATTTTAGAAGTGTAATTTGCTGTAATAAAGAAGAAATGAAATAAAATGTGTGTGTGTGTGTGTATATATATATATATATAGTTCAAATAATTTAAATTTAAAATTCTAAATAAAGTTCAAGAAAAGTTAAAAGTGTTTATAGTTCCAATGGATAGAGGCTTTTTCCTTAATTCAAAAAGCGCATTGGTGTCAGTGGCTCATCATTTTCGTTATACACATAGGTCAAAAGATGCAGGCTGAGGACAGCGTCTAATTCAACTAGGAGAGTTAAAAGTTTCCTTAAACAATGATTTTCCTTAAACATTCTTTCATAGATTTCACCAAATGTTCATAGAAGATTCTCCATCATACTGTTTGTTCTATAATGTTCTTCCAAACTATTCAATGGACAAATAACAGAATTCCAATCTTCCTTCAAACCATAAAATTTTGTTATCATCCATATAAAGGACATAATTCACTAAAAGAGAATTTTTCTGAACTGGATTCTTTTTTCCCAGTGATTTGTATTCTTCATTGAACCACTTCTCTTCTGTTCTCATCATATAGTTTTCAACATCTACCAGTTCTTCTGTTGTTAATGGGCCTTGAATGTAACCATGTTTCTTTAGCTTTATAATAAATCTATTTACCTGGGCAGTGATTCATATCACTTTTTCAAGGCTACTGTATATCAATAGCATTTGTCATTTCTTCTACTAGACATTTGTTTTGGGAGACCTCATTAGCTTTCTTCTATTTGAGATTGTCAGCTTCTTTAATCTCAATGCTTTCAAGTTGTGACCAGTTCTTTTCAGGTTGTTGTAGTCACTCAGTTCAAACTCAACCATCTATTCAATTTTTTTTCCCTCAAAGTTTCATACTTTAATGCCCTTTCAAATGTTGCTGATCAAGCTAAATGCATCTCTTTACGACACCAGTATTACGCTCTATGATTATTAGAATACAAGGAAGCTATGTACAATTTACTTTCCAATATTTGTATAAAATTATAACATTTTATATTCTTTGTGAACATGTGTTCATATGGTTATTTATTTACTTGTTGCTTATATATTAAATGGATGATTAGAAAAAATCAAAATTACCAACATTTTGTGGGGAAACTAAATTGGATTTGAATTAATACTATAAAAATAGATAGTAACTATACTTCTTATTAATGTTCTAATACTAATAATGATAAGTCATGCAATTAAGTGTCATTTTACTGTGTCTATTTCAAATCTTTTCCAAGGACTTACAACTGTGTTATATCGATGATAAAAATGTATCCAATATTTTTTAATTAAATGAATGACATCCAAATTAAATATTCATAACAATTTAGTAAATTTGTATCAAATATAGCCATAATGTATGTTTGCAATAAATAGGGAAATATAAAGAAATTAATTTATAAGATTAACGTTATAGCATTTATGTTTTTCAATTAATATTCTAAGAAACAATGGGAATTTATCAAAATATTTAGTATTATTCCATCAATCACTTTCCTCCCCTCCCGAAAAAAAATAATTCATTAAATGTTGCAACTTTTAATAACTTTTTCAAAAAATAATATAAAATAATTTATATCTTTACAGAAACAAATGCATAAAAAATTTATTTTTATTCCCTATTCTAATTTTTTAATCATAAATTAGGAACTTACATCCACTTAAAATAATAAATTTGAAATACAAATTTAAATCTTAATAAAAAAAATATTTCATTTCTACAACAGTTTAGGTTTATTTAAACTGCAATAGTTAGCAATACTTTTTTGAAAAAATAGACTATAAGATTATACATTTGTGCCAAAAGTTTTCCTATTTTTAATCATTCCTAATTACACTGCTTAGGAACACTAATAAAAATATTTGATTATCGAATGGAAATAAAAAAAAAATTTACATTTAATCAAAATTTTACATTTGTGATTTATGCCAAATTTTCATTTCTGCAATTCACTATTAAATTAATATACCAAAATTCTGTTGTGTTAAATATTTATTATAACATTCTAGGAAGCATTTTATTTTGTTGAAAATAGTTATTTTCTGTAATGGAGAAAAAATTAATTTTCTTTTTTAAATTTTAGGTACAGCAGTATCAGCGCATTTGTATAAGATGCCCTTCATTTCAACTTTTGAAACAAAATCAACTCAATATTTCTCAGGTATAGAATGATAAATTTGCTATTTTATGCTGTATATAATTTTTTCTGACTTTCATTTAATTTTTATTAAATTTCTTTAAAATTATGCAGTTTTGTATTAGGAATTACTCTAATATTGAATATAGAATAATTATATTTGTGCAGTATTATTGAATATAGTCATTTTATTTAATATTTTTTCATGTATAAGAACTTATTATATTAATGTATTCATATTAGGTATGCTATTATTCTGCTCCACCCCAAAGAAAAGGTTTCTTTTCTCAAATTGTAGACAACATAAAAGAAGATATGACAAAAAACAAGGAGATGAAGGTATTGTTAATGAACATCAGTAACCAATATTAGTTTTTCCAGCCTTAATTAACATCTTAAACATTGCTTTTTTTCCCATCATTTAAAAAACATACTTTGTTCATAAATAAATGCATAATATAGTATTAATGATTTTATTTTAAATTTAATGTTTCTTTAAAATTGTTATAGAAATATTTGGATGGAAATTTTTGTGAATTATCAAGTTTCACTTATATATACTTATTATAAATTAGATCAAGTTTGCTTAAGCTATGATATTATGTATTTAGGTAAAAAAAAAAAAAAAAAAAAAAACTTGAGGAATTTTTTTGTTTTCAAAATCTTGAATACTTAAGTATGTTATTTTAGGTACTTAGTTTAAATAGTTATATTATTTTAGGAAAGTTTAAAAAAGTTCAGAGAAGAAGCAGAAAAATTGGAAAAATCTGAAGCATTACAGAAAGCTAGGCAGAAATATGTAAGTATTTCATCTATATGATTCTATCAATCATATGAACTTTTGCCACAAATATTTAAATTATTATCAAAATTTATCATAGTTAAATTAATTATATTTTATTTTTAATTAATGTTTTTTATATTAGTAAATTTTCTTAATTTGTTTTTTATTTTATCATGGCAGAAATTAATTGAAAAAGAAACATCTAAGAGCACAGAACAAATAATAGAGCAGCTTGAAACATTGAAGGGAAAATTGAAAGAGGTATGGCTTTTTCTTAAAGTAAAATTGTTGAATCAGCTTTTTCCTTTATTACCTATGCAACTTAGTAAATCCAATTTTTGTTAATATTTGTAATGGATAGTGATTTTTTCTAATTATCAATTTAATTTACATGAAATTTTACTTGTTCATCATGAAACATTAATTGTTTAAATTAGTACAATTGTGTATGTGTTTATGATCATTTTTTATTTTGAAACATGTTATGTGTAAAATTACAATTTAGCAAAAAATAAGTGAAAAAAAAATAAAAAATAATTAAATAATCAAATAAAAAATTTAGTATTAGTTGAATATTTATTATTTGTATAAAACAATCCTTTGTAATGTTACTGTAATATTTTTAAATGTATTTTAATTTAATTTCAATTCAGTTTTGTATATTATTTTTAATTTTGAATAAATTAATTTTTATCAATTTGTAGATTCATTTAACTTAATGAATCTAAAATTATAATTTTGAGAAATTTTACAAGTCTAGGTTATTTTGGATTACCAATAAAAAGGGGGAAAATGTATCATACATTTACAATTAAGTTTTCTTTTTAGAGTGCAAATTTGAAATTTATGACTGTTTAATGAGTATAAAAGAAAACTGCTATTATGTATTTGTACCTTTAAGAATATGTGATTTATACTATCGTTCAATTTATTGAAAATTCAACATATTTTATATTTTAAAATAGCTCTTTCTTATTAATTGTTAATTTTGAAATAATGTTTTCTTTTTTTAATAACTCTTTATTTTGTGTTGGTTTAAAATTTTTTTTATAATTTTAAAGTTATTTATAAATATTTTTATAATTTTAAAGTTAATTTTTATAATGATATTTTAGACATATCTATTCAACCAAAAAGGAAAAATTGTCTTGATCTGCTCATTTTTCTTATCATTTTTTTAATACTGGAATAATAAATTCTAAATCTCCATTAATGATAAATTTGAAATTTATCTTTTATAATTTGATATTGTTAGTCAGTATCATATTTTCTTGATTTTAACCTTGTGACTTTTCATATTTGATCTAATCTAAATTTTGAATATTTTAAACTGTCCCAAATTTTTCAAAATTTAATATAACTTAACTGTTTTAATGATCAAAGATTTGAATTTAAGATTTTCTTATTGGAACAAACTGTTAAAAGACCAAAATATTAATATAAACTATTTCTTAATATTTTTTATTTTTAAAACTATTTGA
The DNA here is from genome assembly GCA_030067965.1 of Latrodectus elegans. Classification (NCBI taxonomy): domain Eukaryota; kingdom Metazoa; phylum Arthropoda; class Arachnida; order Araneae; family Theridiidae; genus Latrodectus; species Latrodectus elegans. Next base: position 39,734,707 of record CM057822.1, on the reverse strand, counting down.
TGGGATCCATGTTTTAGGTTTTATATTAATTGTCCATGAATTTTGTTTCTTTTGTATAATAATTTACTGTTATTAATTAAGAATCTTAATTAGAAAGAAATGATTAAGCATACATATTATTTAAGTATTTTTGTGTATAATATGTTGACAATTATATAAGTGTTAGTTTCTTATATTGTCAAAAATATGGAGAAAGCCATATTATATCTTAAGATTTGACTTTTTAAGAGATATTTAAAAATGCGAGAATATTTTTTTTCTGTATAAGCTAATTTAAAAAAATTAAAATTGATAACTATTGTTACTAGCAGATTTTCTTTGAAATTCAAGCTTCTTGATTGATAATTAAAATACTTTGAAGTTAAAAAAACGAATTTAGGTTTTGTTATATTATTTGAATCTTAAATGTATGATTAATTGAATATAATTAGACAAATATATTTGGTACTTTTTCCCTGCTTTTGATCCTAAAGAAATATTATGCTTTTTATGGAGAAGCAAAAATAATATAATGTAGATTCAATTATTTTATTGACTTAAATTTTTATTTTAAATGTAATGTATACTCTAAATTTGTACAAAAATTGACTAAAAAGCAATAAACAAATGAAATGCTAAACAAAGCTGAAGCTAGTTGATGCAAAAGATTGCTTGGTGATTATTTTGTTAGTTGAAAGAAACATTATGGTCACACATTATTAAGGGTAAGAAACAACAAAATACAGCAAAATTTAATTTTGTCTCATTGAAAAAAAAGGTACTATTACATTATAATTATGCAATCGATGATTGATGTGATTGCTAAACAATTTTTTGCCAGAAATAAACATTGGAGCTTAAGTATGTTTTATCAATAAGTGATAATTTTATTGTATTATTTTTTAGTAGTTTCTGAAAACATATATGTGTACATAATGCAAATAGATTACATATGACAATAGTTTACAATTTTTTTCGTTTCTGTTTTGCCGATTATCAAAAGCAAGGATATAATGGCAAAATATCATAGATTTTAATAATAAATTCTTCAAAAATTCAGAAATTGTTTTGTGGTATGAATAATGAAAAAAATTTACCATGAAAATATTATGAAAACCATAATTTACTAGATACTTTATATTTTTTAATGTATGCAAATAAAAGATAGAGAGACAGTTTATATGTTTTTTTATTTTTTTATTCTCAAATATATCTTACATCATTTTAAGAGACTTCAGAATTTTAAAGGAACTAAAAATAGTTTAATTAACATATATTCTACTAATATTTAACGTCAACTTTTCTCTTTTTTATCATTATTTTTCTTCATTTGTTTTTTTTATATGCATTCAAAGTTTTTTTTTTTTTTTTACTTTTTTTAAGTTTAGATATTTTTTTTTTTTTTTTGAAATTAGCAAATTTTAATGTAAATAGTTTCTGCATCTACTTCTAGAAATTCAAAAATTATAGAATGCATTTTTTTCATATTAATCAACATATTTACAATAATCTTATTCAATTCTATCTGATTAAAGGGCATAGAAGAAGCTCAGAAGAGTGAACTAGGCAGAAAAGGCAAGGAAATCACCGAAGAAATTGCTAAGTCTGCAAAAAGTGCTGCTGAAGCTATTGCAAAACAAAGTGAAGAACTTGGAAAAAGTACTCCCATTAGAGCAGTTGCTGAAGTAAGAAATATTTAATCTATTAATTATTTATAGGGCTTTTTTGGCTTTTAACATAAATTTTTATTTTAATTAAACTTTATTTCATTTTTGCTTTGTTCTAAAAAAAATATGAAGTGTGTGAATAATATATATAAATAATAGGTAAAGTTAATTAGATATGAAAAGTTTTCTTTTTTCCTATATTTTATTTCTATTTTTTAAATTTATTTTCTATTAATGTTATAACTTTTTCTTTCTGTTATAGAAGATTTTTGCAAAATCCATTTTCATCTTGCGGAATCAAAGCATGATAGTTAAAAACTGTTCAAAAAACTAATTTCTTTTCATTAAATAGTTAGTAATTATTGTAATAATACATACATGAAAGAATAAGATATTCTGTTTTAAAGCTTATATTTAAATCAGAGTTAATATTTTCTGAATAATTTTCATTTCAAAAACATCTATTCCCAGAGCATTACATTAAGGAACATCATGAAAATGGTATTTAAAGTTGGTTTCTACTTGCTGACTATAATCCAGTCTGCATCTGGTGATTAAAACATTAAATAATTGTATTCATGTACATGTCCATCAAATGCCTTTGATTTCTTGAAAGCTATTAGTTTTGTGGTTGAATTTTCTTTTAATATTAAGATGACATCAAATTATTTCATTTTGAGCCTTTTTTAATATAATTAGTTGTCAGGAACTTTTAGCAAGTTAGTTTGTTGAAAGAACTACATAAATCTCTATTTCATAAAACATTTTGACATTTCATTAAAAAAAATATGGTTATTAGTTAAATTACTACAAAATTGTTATACTATATTCTTTCAGCATGTGTTATGTTTCTATAACCTAACTTTTATTGTGATTCACAATTTTTTTTTAAAAAAAAGTTGCATGTATTTCTAATTGTAAAACTTAGATGAAAATAACTTTAGTAAACCAGATGGAAGCAAACTTTTTAATTGTAAAAAATTAGTAATTTATCCTAATAGTATATATATTTATAGGGACATATGAAAAATATAAAATGCTGCTAAATGCACATCTATTGAATATGTTTGTTATCAAATCTGATAGCTAATCATTTTTTTTATTCTGGTCTTAGATATGATATATGAAAACCTAATTGTATTTTAACCCTTGATTTAGATATATCATCTTCAGTTGCTATTTATTGTAGAAAAAAGAATAAACTTGGTTGTTATCATGTTTATGCTAATCAAACTTTAATTGTGGAATCTTGCAAATGGCTAATTTGATTACAATTTTTATACCATGTTTTAAAAGCTTTATCGGCTTTCTAGAATGTATGAATTAAGTGAATGTTAATGAACAGTTGTGATTTTTATTTTTCAAATAACTATAAGCAATACAATTTATTTTTAATTGTAATATTGTTTCCTTAAATAATAGAGTGTTCATTTAAAAGTCACTTATATCATGAAACTAAATTTGCAGATTAGTTAAATAAATATAAGAATATGTAAAACTTATATGCAACTGAATATAGTCAGTTTTTCATAATTAAAAAAAAACTGACTATATTCAGTTGTTAAAAAAAATTGAATTTTGCGTTTAAAGGGAAATTTTTTGTTATATGTATTTAAATGCAAAGCAACCTAATAAAAATACAATTGTTCATTCTGCTAAATTAATATCTTATTAAAAAATTTACACCCTTTTTTTATGTAAATCTTCTAAATATCAGGAGATACTTTTGTTTATGCATGTGTTTGAGATAGAACATTTTGATTTCTATTGTTTTTGAAATAGTAAAATTTGACCCTTAAATTTGACCACATAAAAATATTTGAAATTTACTATTACACAATACTTTGAATATACCAATTCTGTATAAAAATTTATGTTTTATAAAATTGTGAAAATTTTCCTTTATTAAGTAGGACTTATTATTATATATAATTAATAATGTTAAGTTGGTTATGACCTTTTTTGTTTATGATTTTCATTGCTGCTATTATCTAATTTTTGATCATCAAGAAGTGTTAAAATACTTTGATAGAAAATTATGGTACATTTTTAATAAAAAAAAAAAGATGATGCAATATATTATTCAGTAAATCAGTTTGATAACTTATTTCCTTAATATGTTAAAAACGATTAGCATATCAGCACACAGTTTTATAAAACAAAATAATTGAGCAGGAAGTGTGTTCTTTATTTGACTCTTTTTTTTATTAGAATGTGATGGTTTTTTTAGAAATAATTTTGATGATTTTACTTATTGTGCTCATTTTTTATTAATAAATTTTATTCTTTTGAAACAGGGTGTAAAATCTGTTAAAGAGCAAATTGAAGAAGTCCAAATGGCAGATTCAAGAGTTTATAGACCACCAAGTAATTATCTTATATTACCTGATTGAATTCTGTTAAGTATATATATCTGCATGGGCAAAAGTTCAGTTTGTTAATAATGTATTTCAGCGAAATTACGAAAGAGGAGTGAGTTTTCTCAGATGAGTGCGGGAGATAAAGTTATTCAGCCAAATAGGTAATGTTTGTTACTTTATTTCCTTTTAGTTACATTTATGTTTCATTTATCTCTTTTAATTAAATAATATTAAAAATGTAATGTATTTAATCTGTATAACATTTTATATAGGATATTTTGAATTCCTTCATATAATATAGTTTTTGAAATAAAGTAGTTTGTAAAACCTTGCATACCCTTTGTTATTTTTGAAGATATTGACATGTTAAACAAAATGATATTATAGTATAATATCACTTAAGCTTACATCAATGTGTACAACGGCATCTTGTTAGAAAAATGAGTTTGAACGAAAATGTTTTCCAATGTTTCCTAGTTTATGCTCACCTTTTTAACTATTCCACATTGTAATGCAGAATGTGAACACATGTTTAGTCTTATATAAAAAAAAAAATGAATTTAGATCTCCACTTTCTACTCAAAACTTAGAAAGCTTAATTATAGCTAAATATTCGCAATATGAAGAAAAACGTTTTTAACAGCAGTTCACCAATTCGTTTCTAAAAAATGCTAGAACAAAAAACAAACAATTGATAATTCTTCCTTCGTATTTCATTTTACTATATTGTGCACCTGTTTAAAGAAGGTAAACTTGTGTTATAATCAGCTGAAATGTAGCAATCATTCTATCCATAATTTCACAATGCTGTACAGCAGATTTGAAAAGTCTTATGAATTTGGATCTAGTGGTGACCATTCAGGGTTTGAGGTTTGATTATCACCTTTAATGAAAATAATTGTTCAGCCTTTTTTAAACAGAAAATCCTATTGAAATTATCTCTTGCTAACCTAAAATGATTGTTGAGTCATAACCAAAAGGTATTTTGAATAAAATATGATTGTTATAAGGAAATAAGATTTTTTTAAATTTCTTTTTCTGCAAAAATTCTAATTGCTTTTAAAAAAACAAATATATAAGAAAAACATCTTATTTGCAGATAGTAAGAATAACTGTAATTGCATAAAATATTATACTTCATAAATTCTGTGCTAAGTACTATTAACTACATAACATGAAATTAAATCCATTGAAATTTGCTGCAATAATTAAACTAAATTTTAAAATAACAATAAATTCATGAGATACACCAATATTGATTAAAGAAAATTGTGTGTCTATGTAGTGCTAGTAATATTGGTATATTTGTACATCATAAAGTTGATATATTTATTATACTTTTTCATTTACTTTTTAGATTTTGTTAGTTCTGCAAAAACTATATATTAAGATCAGATTTTTTTAAAAAAAAATATTGAATAATTCTTTCTAATGGGATTATTTTAAAATGGTACTGGTTGGATAGATATTTCAGAATTTTCAGTATGTTTAGAAATTATCTGAATCTGTGCCAATTTTGTTTAAGTCTCATTTTGCTGCTTCTGTTACTCAATTAAAATTGTAAAAGTGAAATATTTCTTAAAAATTATATAAAAAATTGATGGAGTTTAATTTAAAGGAAAACCACTTTATAATTTTCTGAAATTAAGAATTTTAAATTAATAAGGAAAATCTATTGATTTTTTGTTATAACAGTTATGTCAAAATGGCAAGTAATAGTTTATTAATATATTTTTTTTATGGTCTATTATCATTAAAATGTAATCTTTCAGTATGCTTATTATAGAAGAATTTTATAATGAAGAAACTTATAAAAGTTTATAAAAGCTTAAGCAAAAAATTTTATTAATTTTATTTACTCCCCTCCTCCCATCCACATTCAGATTAGACCTTTTGATTTGAACAATCTCAGTATTGAATTCTAGTTATGTGCAGACAAGTATTCATTATTATACTTCACATTATTGAATTTTATTTCAGTGTGTGTAATTTAGGATTTATTAACCATATGGTACAGATCGTATTTAGTGATGAATATTTTTTCTGTCCAAGATGTTTTCCTTGTATTTTATTTTAATAGAAATAAGCTCTGTAGTTTCCAATATTAATTAGAGTGGATTTCTTTAAAATTATTGTTATGATATAAGTCAAATATGTCCTGTCTTTTTATGACTTGTAGTTTTTTATGTATAAATTTTATTATACTTTGAATGTAAAATAACTTTTTCCTACAAGCCATTATTATAAACATTTCTAATTTTTATAATAATCCTATTTTAATGTCTAATGTTTACCTGAATGTATTGTGATTCTAGTTCTATTCCAAAAATTCCAATCCTGGTAAAATAAAGCATACACAGAAGTTTTAGAACATCAAAATACATTCTTTTGTTCGTTTTTTATGCAATTTTTTCCTAATTTTTGTTATGATATAGGTCAAATATGTCCTGTCTTTTTATGGCTTGTAGTTTTTTATGCATAAATTTTATTATACTTTGAATGTAAAATAACAGCAAATGATTCTGTTTCCAATTATAACTGTGAATTATATAGTTTATAATATGAGCATCTCCACTATCATTAAGGCTGTACTATTCCAAATTATAGTTCAGCTCAATTCTATGAGAGCATGTGCATAAGTTTGTAATTGTTGATTTTTTTTGAAATACATCTGAGAATCTTCCATTTAATATTGAGTTATTAATTTGTAACGCTACAGTAAGCAACTTAAAAGTTGAAAGCTGTTGTAATATAGTTAAACATCTGCTGTGTAATAACTTCTGGAAAAATTTTCATGGATAATACATTATATTCATGTATTGCAAACGAGAGAAAACCCATTATTCTCTAACACTCACTATGATCTATATGTTGACATGTGAAGCACATCCTCTATCACTTTGCTCATCATTTAATGGGATCAAATAGGATCCTTTTATTTAAAAGTGCTTTATTCTTTGTAAATATAGTAATTGACATAACTTGATGTTACCGATATTAAATTACATTGGAATGCAGAGGGAGCTACATACAAAAAAATCAAAACTTAATAAAATTATGGTTTTATTTTTTTAAATTAAAATTTTATATCCTTATTGTCTGATACATTTGAAATATATTGTTTAATGTATAGAATTATATTTTGATTAACATTATTTCTAAAGTGTTTTCTGGATTATCCTTTGGTTGATTATGTCTTGAAAATTATCCATAATGTGTTTTTTCCCCTTTTTCTGTTGGGAAGATAAATTTATATAAAAAAAGATCCACAATATTAGAATAAATTACATAACTGCACTGTTAAAAATGATGTATAGTTTAAAAAATCTTATCATTGTGACATTGTTTAGGGCTAACTTCTTTTGTAACTCATGTATCTATGGAACAGTTATTTGATGTTGATTTTCTTTTATTCACACACATTTATCTACAAAATTTGCTTATAATATTAAATTTCATTGATATATAATAGTTCACAGTGTTTATTAATCAAGAAAAATTTATTAATTTTAAGTAAAACATTTATATATATTTATTTCTCATCTTATAGACATTTTAATTACATTTATATATTTTAATAATATTATTGAATATATTACATTTTAAATTTATTGTACAGTTTTTAAAGAATAATTTAATCATTAATAGTTATTCATGGTCAAAATATTAAAGAAATTTATCCCATTAATATTTTGTTCAATAAAATTAAAACTTAAATTTTAAATTACAGTGAAGCTACAACTGTTGAACTTCATAAAGATTCCAAATGGTATCAAAGTTGGCAGAATTTCCGAGATAATAATCAATATGTAAATAGTAAGTGAATAGTTTATGCTTGAATTGTAAATAGTAAGTGAACATTTATTATTTTTGTTAATGTTTTGCATTAAATTGTATAATAAATTTAATTTATTATATTAGCATAATTTGTTTCCATAAATATTTAAAGGTTTTAAAATGGAATAATAACTATAAAAGTTTTAAAAATAGATACATAAAACATTAAAATTGCTTAACAAAAATTACTCATTTTTAAATTTGTGCAAGTTTTGTAGAATGCAAACTCCTGAACTTTGATTATTTTTCCTAAGGTCTTAGAAAAAATGACTAATTTAAAAACTTTTCATTTCTTGTTTAGAAATTTAGTTATATGCTTAAAAATTATCTGTTTCATTAATTTTTTATTTTGGAATTTCTAAGAAAATTCACTAACGAAAATATTTTTAATTTTTTGCTGTCCTTCTAATAATTATAAAAAAAGTATAAAAAATATTAAAAAATTAAAAAAAAGATGGAATTAATTTTTTTTTTAAATTTATTTATAAAGAAGTAAATAGACTAAGTTCATTGCAATATATTCTGGCATGTAACATTTTATATTTAAAATGTTACATGCCATCTTGAACTGTGATAAATAATGAATTAAGTGAAGTGAAATGCAGCTTTCTTGACATAGTCAAATGCATCTGAAATCAATACTTGTATTTCTTAGTTTTTCTGAAAATTGTTGTGATTTTTTTAATTTAATTCAAATCAAAAATTGTTTCCATAGATCGCGAATATATCAGTTTTTCTTTGGTAAAGTCAACATAAATTGCTATTTTTTTTCTCTTTCTATACTAAATATTTTTCTGCATTATATTGAAAAAGTTTGATAACTTGTAAAATTTGTAAAGGGAAATTTAAAAAAATAATTGAAATTTTTTTGTTGAATTTGATATTTTATCAATAAACCTTACTCTAACCTTTTCTCTAATTTATTGTTAATTTTGAGACTAGTTCTTCACTTTGAAGATTTTTCAAATATTATAAACAAAACAAATGAAATCTTGATTAGTTCTATTAATTGATTTGATTGAGGATTTTCTTTTCTATCCTTGTTCACAAAAATGTTAAAAAAAAATTTAATTGCAAAATGGGAAATGAAAAAATAAAAATGATGATCTGGTGCTTAGAAGTTCTTTACCACAGTTTAAGGAAATCAAACCACTGTTTTACTATTCAAATTTAAATAAAATATTGTAGTGTAAATAATTAATATATACTGTATAAATTTCATGTTTACATGTTTAATTTTCTGATTTTTATTTGAAAATATTAGCTACTTTTGTCTAAAGAGATTAGCAAATATCAGGAAGATGACTTTGATTTGAAAGGATTATTACCTTCATAAATTAAAATCATTAGATCCATCTGTACAATTTTGAAATTGTGCTGAAAATAATTTTGATCTTTCTTCCATTTGATAAAATTGTTAGTCATGGAAAATATCTTGTTTTAATCAACATTTTATTAAAAAGTGATGTGAATAAATAATGTACATAAGTATTGAATAAATGAATAAAGATTAATTTGAATTATATGTGATATGTAATTCATAAGTAGTAAGAAAAAGAAATCATTTCCATTTGAAACTTCACGTAAGTAATACATCTTTTTAAGCACAATAAACTAATTTTAATAAATTAAGCATGTAATAAGATTTAAAAATCTTGAAAAGATTATTTGTATAATTTTAACTAGGTAAATGTGAAGTTATTTTTAAAACAGTCATACATTCATTTAATAATTTTTAAAATTTTAAATCTTGTTTGAATTAAAAATGAATGAATTTTACTAGTACATTTCTATCATATGAAATTGCTAATATATATAATGTGCATTATAGATATGTTTGGCTTAAATTGTTTAATTACAATATTTATATATAAGTGTTATCAGCTCCAATAAATATTTAATTTTTATTAGAAAACTCTTTGAAATTTGGGAATAATTTATTGAAATTCTATACTGAACTTGCTAAAAAAACAATGCAATATGTATATTTATGCATAACAACAGGCATCCAAAAATAACTAAAGTTATGAAGTTCTATTCAATAATTTAAACCTTATACTTGATTATTTAAATGTATATATTTATATAACATTTAAATTATTTACTTTACTTATATTGTTTGTTTTTATGTTTGCAGAAGTTTTTGATTGGAAAATGAAATATGATGAAAGTGATAATCCAGTTGTCAGAGCATCTCGTCTTTTGACTGACAAAATCACTGATCTCTTTGGTATTAATATTTTGTTATCTTTTTAATAATAATTATTAATACTTTTATAATTTTCATCTCATTTAAATCATGTTTTTTGTAACAGATCTAATTTTAAATTCAAATTAATGGAATTCAGTTTTCGACAATATTGTAATACTTAATATTATGCACTAAATATGTGTTTTTAGTCTGTCAAGAGTTATGTTTCTTCACTAGAAAAAACAAGAAATTTTAAAAATGGTGATTGTAAAAATGTTTTAATTATGTATTTTTTTATCAAATAATTTTATTTGTTTAGAATATCTTTATTTATGAGTATGAACAGTAACTTTGTGTGTGTGAAAATAAAAATTGTTTGATATTGGATTTCTAAGATTTTGTATTGGTTTTTAGTAAGCTAAATGTCAGCATTCCCTTCTATATGTTGTTGTTGTCATGTCCATAAAGGTGCAAAGTGCAAATAAATTTTATATTCTTCCAAAAGTCCTGGTGACGAGGTCTGCCAGTTCTAGGGCCTGGAGGCCATGGAGGGTCTCAGTTGGTAATATTGCAAGAAGAATGAGGGAGCGGATTAATATGACAGTTCAAAAACATGTTCCAGTGTCAATTGAGACTGAGGACAGTAGGGATAGGATTCAATACCAGTTGGTGGTATTTTCATGCCCTTAAAATATCCAGTACATAGCTGAGCTATTGTAGAGGAGAGGTTTCTTGTGCAGTCTAGGTCAGGGATTGTTGCCCTTCCAAAATGTATGTACCCTCCATATAAAACATTCAAGTGAATATTTATAAAAAACTAATTAAGAATATTAAAGTGGGAATTTGTATTTAAAATATAATATGTATAAACATCTGCATACTAAAATTTTTAGAAGAAAAAATGTAAGCTTTTTGCTACAATATCGATTTATATATATATAAAAAAAGATTGATATTGCCTTTATCAATGATCCTGATTGTTTAGAATGAAATGCCAACCAATTTTTATGTGGAATAAAAATTACATATCTCTAAGTCACATAAATTATAAATTGGATATTGGGGTTATCATTAGATTTAAGTTTATTGGATGTACTCTATTAAATAACTATTAAGTACTACCTACTTTCAAAAAAAGTGGGGCTAAGTATCCTTTAATAATAATAATAAAAAAAATTGCTAAAAACAAACTTGTTTTTGAAATTGTTTAATTTTGGTAATCTGCAATATCCGAAGATTTTAATGTCTTATAAAACTGTTTTTTTATCTGATAATATTGTGGTTAAAAAAGATTTCTCAGTAGTAGTTTTATTTAGTAAAAATTTCCATTAAAAAACTTATTGTGAAAAATAAGTTTTTTAATGGAAGTTTAATGAGTGAAATGCTAAATAGATCTCTTTAACGTAAGTGTACTCCACAAATAAAATCACTAATTTAGGAAGTGGTTTTTATGGCATATAAAATATTATTTTTATTAATTTTAAAATTTTGTAACTAATATATTAATATAAATCATGCTTCTATTATTTCTTGAACACTGCTTCATGCGATTCAAGATTTAGTTAATTTTTTAAAAGCCATCATTTGTGTAAATACGCACTTTAATGTAATATTTTATAAAATATTACTGAAATTTTGATTATTTCTGAGATTTAAAATTCTTTCCATTTGCCATTAAATATTTAATTTCATGTGAACTTTATATATTTTATCGTAACAATGTGATTTAAATCTTCTAGTTAAGTTCTTGTGATATATAATTTTTAAATTTTATTCATGTGTATGCATTTTTAAGTTTTTAATTGTTATTTCCCTTTTCATTATTTTCAGTCTTTGATGGTATACTCAATTAGATGAAACCAGTAAAACAATAAAATTGAATAGTCACAGGAGTAATGTCTCCAAATTCTTATTCAAAAATAAATTAAAGCAACTGATATTGTTTTCTTAATATGTAAAAATATTTCAAAATCACAATTTGTATAAAGGTATGGTAAATATATTTGAATCCACTTAAATTAAATTTTTAAACAGTAATGTTAATTTCATTTAGCTTTTTGATGTAATTGATATTTCTGATAGTATACTAGGGTTACTCTGAAATTTTTGAGACACACGCTGACGAGAATTTACGAAATAAAAATAATGGCTTAATGTTAAAATACAAAATATTTGAACACAGAAGACAATTTTTTACTGACTTACTACAACTTGTTTAGTGTAGAATACATTTTAAACAGAAGAGAAAATGGAGTTGTAGCAAGAACATTTTCACGTTATGATTTTCTACGATTTTAAAGCGGGATTAGATCAAGAAGAATGCGTTCAACGGTTGCAATTAGCATTTGGTGATCAATCTCCAGCCCATGCTATTGTATTCAGATGGTTTAGAGAATTTAGAAGAGGGCACAATTTTCTTCAGGATGAAGAACACACAGGAAGGCTGCTGTCAGCAGTAATCCCAGATAATGTGTCTGCCATACGAAAAATGTTAATGGATGATAATCGCTGTACCTATCAAATGATACAAAAGGAACTTAACATTGGACCCGCAACCATACGCAAAATCATTTATGAAGAACTTTGCCGTTGGGTTCCCCATAATCTAACTGATCACCAAAAAGAGGAGCTTGTCAGAATCAGTAAAGAAAAACTCTTAAATTGCTAAATGATGGTGGCCACCGCATCATTTCTAAAATTGTAACAGGTGGTGAAACATACATACTGTTTTTTGACGTTCCAACAAGTCAAGAAAGCAAAGTATGGGTCTTTGAAGATGGTCCAATGCCAACAATGGTAAAAAAACAACGGGCACCAAAAAAAGTTATGTATGCAGTTTTCTTCAGAAGTACAGTATTGGTCAAAGCCATCAAGTTGGAAGGACAGAAGACAGTAACATCAAACTGGTATACCACTAAATATCTTCCTGAAATTCTACAAGAACTGAATGTTAGGTGACTAATGCTTCACAATGACAATGCATCTTCACATACAGCCGGATTAACATTGAGTTTCTTCAACAAAAACAAATTAAAGTGATTGAACATCCGCTGTATTTACCTGATCTAGCTATGTGCAAATTTTGATTACTCTTTAATCTAAAAATGAACTCATGTAGATGTTGTTTTCATTCAGAAGAAGAGATTAATGTAGCTATAAATGCATTGATGTAGCTACAAAAGTGCATTGATGCTGTAGGAGACTACTTTGAAGAACACACCTAAAATTTTGTAGGTATAACTTTAAAAACCTAGTTGTATCTCAAAAATTTCAGAGTGACCCTTGTATAAGGAAACATCAGGACCTAGGATTGCAACTTTTCACTGTGATTATAATGTAAACAGCATGTGATACCATACCATTGTAACGAGAAATATTAATTTTAATCCTAGCTAAAGCAATAAACACAGAATTATCAAATTTTTCTCAAAATTTTGAATGTTTATCACCATTATTATCAATTATTTTAAATTTATTTTTATAGCTTACAATTTATAATTTTTTTATTCTTAATCATTAGATGTTTTTGTTATATTCTAATTTATTATGTATATTTTGTAGGTGGACTTTTTCAAAAAACTGAACTTTCTGAGGTTTTGACAGAGATTGTGAAAATCGATCCCTCCTTTGACAAAGATGCATTTATTAAAGAATGTGAAACTGAAATTATTCCTAATATTCTTGAAGTAAGTCGTAGATACAATTGAATATAAATTATTAATGTTTATATATTAAATATATCTATTAATGTTTATAATAATTTTATGTATTTAAAGGTGGAAATAATAATTTTCTATTTTGTAATCTTAATTCTCTCTTACCATGTTAATTTTTTTTAATATTTTAGTATTCATTTGTAAATATTACAGATTTTTTATACATTATTAATGACATTATGTTACTCCTAGGCTATGATTAGAGGAGATCTGGAAATATTAAAAGATTGGTGCTATGAAGCAGTAAGATATGATTCCTTTTAAACTGTTTATTACCAAATTTCAAATGTTTATAACTATATAAATATAATTATACTGTTTCCAGGCTTTTAATGTGATATCTGCCCCAATTAAAGCTGCTCAAAGCTTAGGTTATCATTTTGATTCGAAAATTCTTGACATAAGTCATATTGATGTAAGTTTTCATATTTTTATTCTTTTCATTTAATCATTTGGTGTAGCTCTACTAGAAGTTAAAATTAGGAACTAAAATTATGACATTTAACTTGTATTTCATATTCCTTTAATGTATAATTTTCAATAAATTCAATTTTTCATGTTTCTAAGTAAAAAATGTTTTGATAAAAATATTTTGTCAAAACTCATAATGACCATAAAAATTGTGTTACTTACTAAAGTTATTTAAAAAAGTGTTAAAGAAAAAAGCTAAGCAATTGACCTGCAAGAATTCCTAAAACCTAAGTACTTTTAAAGTCTCATTTTGAAAAGAAGGGGTTCATGTTAGTTAATTAAAAAAAGTCTAGAAATAATATAGTTTGATTAATAATTAAAAAAAAGGCTTAAATACTATTACATACAATAAATTGTTCCATGAAATTGTTAATATTTTAATAGCAGGTGTGATTTCCCATTAGGCAAGTTATTATACTTTACAACATTTTTACATAGTTTGACTTATGAAAGTATTTATCCTTCATTGATAAAATATTCCTTATTAATTCTTTTAGAATTTTTGTCTGATGATCTTCAGACATTCTTTTTTATTTTTGCTCATATTTAATTTTAACTCTTAAGCTCAAATTTTATTATTTATATTAACCATTTTGATTGGAAATGTTGGTTTGGCCTATGCTCTTAAAGTAAAAGATTTTTAACTAGAAAGTAAAGCTAATGTTAAAAAAAATTGAATAATAATTGAAATCCATAAATGAAATTAAAATTAAAATTAACGTCTTTGAAAAGAAGTTTGTTAAATTATCAAATTGACCCTGTGCATTTGCTACCTTCACAAAAAACAAATGAAATCTTAAAAAAATATTGATTTTGTACATTATACAATTGTTATTAAATAATGATAATTTCGAATTTGTGCAAGTGAATTTCACATGTACTTCATCTTAATATTGAAATAATTCATTGATAATTTTAAAGAAGTTTATAATTTTAATTATTTTTAAAATAACATTAGATGAAAAAGGTTTTTTAATGCACGTTTTATTTTTGCCATCTGAGCTATTTATCTAAATGTTATTTATTAGCAGATATATCATAAGTTATAAAAAATATATATAACTCGTATAAAAAAAAGTCACAAGAAAAATGAACTGATAATTAAAAGGAATATGTTGTTAAAAATTATATTTTTTTATTAAATTTTTGTTATTTTATATATATATATATATATATATATATATATATATATATATATATATATATATATGAAAACTTGTTGATATCTCATAAAATATATATAATGAAAAATTAAGCATAAATAAGGCTTGTGTGTGTGGTTTGTTCTTCCCAACATTTTAGTTGAAAAATAATGTAATTAATTAGATGATCTATTGAATTTTTTTCTATTGTTTGAAAAAGATAATTTCAACTGTAACTATGATTTTTAAATTTGCATAGTAATAAAATTCTGCTTCAGTGTATACTAGAGCTCTTAAAAAAGGAATGAGCCATTTATAGTTTATATATATATCTGGTAAATTAAAAAAATACAATTAAAATATGTAAAATGAATTTTGTACATTTTTTAATTGCCTTTTTAAAGTTTATTTCTGTATTTTCCTGAAAATAATATGCACTGACGTATAATCTGCAAGACCCCTTTTTTCAAGCAAAAAAAGAAGAAAAACTTTCATAATCCACTGCTATTATTTTGCCGAATTGTCGGTAATATGTACTGCTGATAATTTGGAACCGAATAAAATAAAAAATACACAATATGATTAATAATATAATAAATTTAATTGGTTTTTAATAATTTTTAGAATGAGATTAAACATATTTTAAGAATAAAATAGATTTGTTTTGTTTATATTTAAAGGAAAGAAATGGATTTTTTTCAAATTGCACATTTGATAAATTTTTTCTTTTGTACCACGCTTGCTTTGTTTTTCACCTTACATTAAAACATTTGTTGTGCTTTATTTTTATTTGCCTACCCAATAGCTTGTAGTTTAAAATTTGCTCTGCAACTTAATAGCCTTTGCTTCTGCATGACGATATCTTAATTTGAAAGCTTTCAGAGTGAAACTGCTCGGGTCAAGATAGAATTCAAAATGTTAACCAATTGCTACTGTAATATCATTCCAAGGAACCAAATTTGTTCTTGAACGCAATTGAATAACGCTTATTATTGTTGAAATAAGTTAGCCAAGTTGTGGTACTACCTATTAATTATTTAATGAAACATAAACAGCAATTTTTAAAAACTTTATTGTTAGCTTTTCTGGTGGAGAATGTTTTTTTAATCGGATTATCCGCTGCGCCATATTATATGCACAACAAAATTTGAAACTTTTTTAACAAATAATTTGCGGATTACATACAGGAAAATATGGTACTACTTATTTTAAATTTCATGTGAAGTATAAAGTAATTGTATCTAATATTTTTCATCATAAACTACATATTTTTTAAAGCTTAAAAAGGGCTGAAAATGTTGGGGAGCAGAAATTCACTGTATTTTCTTATAAATACAAATTTCAAAATTATGTGTTTTCTTTACTGAATACCTTTATTTGTTGAGCAGGAATTTTATGCTAAGGTAGAATACAATGATTTACGTTATTTTTAATGCTATTGATTAATTCCTAATATTAATTGAAGAAAATAGTCTACATAGTTTTTCATAAAAGGGTGTATGTACTTGTAAAGATTGCATTATAATTTTGTACGTAAACATTAAAAATTCTAAACTAAATGAAAACTTGTCTCATTAATTTTTATTATATTTTGTTTCTATTATTTGCGAATATAATTGAAAAACGTTGTATATGCATATTTAGTTAAGAAAAATTTGTAAAATAAAAATAATTATTTAACTTTCATATTGATACCTTATGGAATGTGATTCTTGGAAATCTGTATGAACCCTGACTTATAAATGATACTTGATTGATTTCACTATTAAATTTGACTTGTTAAATTTTTTTTATTTTATTATGATTATAATTTTTGAATTCACATACATATAAAAAATGAATGCTTTCTTTATTATGTCTAGAATTCTGTATTTAAAATTTAATTTCATTGATTTGAGAGCTGAAAGTCTTTAGTCTTTTTAGTTTATTTTAATAATTGTTCAAAAAATTATAGGGTCTTAAATGCTTATAAAAAATTAATGTAACCATTAAATAAAATTTCAACATTTTAAAAAATTTATAAAAAGAAAATTAAAGCTGCTAATTAAAATGAATGATTTTCATTCTTTAAAAAACATTTAGAAGGAATTTCAGATCAAAATATTTCTGGATCTAACTACTGAAATTCATGATCTGAAATTCTGATTAGTGTGGCAGGCAAATTTTAAAATATATATTATTAAAAATATTTTCTATACTTCAAAATGTAAAAGAAATATAAATAATTAAAATTTCAGAAAATATTGAGTTTTGATTTTTGTCCTCATGACTGTAGAAATATATTTGAAGATAGAATATTTCTTCAATTATATCAAAAGATGTGCAATATTATATATTTTTTTATTAATCTTTACTGCATTTACCTTTGTGTATGATGTTGCATAATAAATTACAATTTTATTGTATTTTTATTTTATAAAATTTAATTTAAAATATATTTTTATAGCTTGCAATGGGAAAAATGATGGAACAGGGACCTGTTCTAGTTCTGACATTTCAGTCTCAACAAATTTCTGTTGTACGTGACTCGAAAAATAATGTCATTGAAGGAGATCCTGTAAGTTCTTTATTGCTTTATGTACTTAAATTAATATTTATGTAGCATAAATTTACTTGCCAACTGGCAGTGTAGATTTACTTTATATATATGTGCAAGCATATGTATGTGTTATGGTTTGTACAACATGGGTTTCACTTGGTTTTGTTTACTTTTTACTCAATGAACATTTTTTGCTGGCGATTATATAGCAATTATACAAGATCTATAATTTAAAGTGATTTATGTATCACTACAAATATTTCTCTGAGATGATATCAAGCTGATGAACCAAAGGCCAGACTGCTAACCAATTGGCTTTCTAAGTTTTTTAAACTATCCAATAGTTCTTGAAATTTTTAAGTATTTTTTTGAGACACTGGGCAATGAATTTAAAGCCTTTGAATTTTGCATTTTAATATAGGGATGAAGTATGCAAATATTTTATGCTTTGGATTATGCAAAGTTAGTATGCTAGTTTAAAGTAAAGGGTAAGAGTGTTTCACAAATAAATGTAGTTAAATGTGAGAAGTAACTTCTCACCATTTATAATAGCTTGAGTTGAAGCGCATTTAGCAGGTTTATTTTTTAATACAACAAATATCACTGATTTCTCAATAACCATATCAAAAGTTTTTAAAAATTGTGATCATAGTCTGCAATTTTTGTCTTAAAGTTGTATCTGCAGTTTGAGTAATTTCCCAAGATCCTGGTTAATATTGACTTCGACAAGTTGTACTAGTATTCTACTACATTTCAGGTGATAAAAATTGTCAGCTAAGACTTTTAACAACAGATTAACTGAAATTATGCACAGAAAAGTGTTGAAATTGGGAATGCGTAATCAGGTGCCTTTGAGAAAGCCACTCATTTCTGTCCAAGATGTAAAATTTCATTTGCTGTGGTGTTTAGAAAGAAAGCATTGAGTATATGAAGATTGAAAATGGGTAATTTGATGGTAGGAATTTTGCTATGAGAGTATTTAAATTTCCAGAGAACTGCATGAATTCATCTTACCATACTTTTACTGTTCGGAATTGTAGTGGAGCATCATGATACGGGACATGCTCCTCTGACAAAGAAGTGGTATCCTATCTGGTATGTCTTGAGGATAAACAAACAACCATGATATTCTTAGATAGCCAGATTAAAACTTAACTCTATATTGTGCTGAACTGACAAAAAGTTGTTATTATCATTTAAATTAATTATAAATTTTTATAGAATCTTGCATGCATAGTGCATATAATAAAATTCATAAATGCATCATCCATCTTAAAAAAAGATAATGATCTTTGATAAATGAATTTGTTGTGATGCTGAATAATTTAGTAATAATCTCATGATTTAAAATCATTATTTATGTAAATTTAATATGATTGTTTGCAAATAAAGAATAAATTTGATTATTTCATCTGTGATGATTAATCTCAAATTGAGAAACTTTATTTTTATTTTATGACATTTTTTGTACAAAATGCAGAAATATATATTGTTTTGCTTTTTGATAAGCATGATTTTTATAATTGTCTTTAGTACCAAAGATTTTAAATTACAAAAATAAAAGATAGTAATATATTTTAATTTTGTAAGTTTTGATAGTTTAATATCTAAATATTTTAATTGTTATCTCATTTTCTGCTTTTAAGTTGAGTTAGCATTCAGATCATTTTATATTTTGCTTGGTTCCAAAATATATTATTGATAATTAATTGTGTATTAAGTATCATATAATATTTAAAAAAAAATCATTTTACATAGATATTCATTGGGGGGAAATACCTATAATATTTAAAAGTATCTGCTTATATATATAAACTTTTTAAATAAATTAACATTTTTATAATTCTCAAGAAATTGGAAAAAGATTGTACAAAACCAACAATTTTCTCATTTTTATTTCAGGAAAAAGTAATGAGAACACACTATGTGTGGGCTCTTTGCCGGGACCAAACTGAGTTAGACCCCAAGGCAGCCTGGAAACTTCTGGACTTATCACTGAGTAGTACAGAGCAGTGGGTATGAAAGTGGCCAACTTTAGTGCTGTACATAAAAGTAAATCCCTGTTATCCATATTACTTATTTAATGCCTAATTTGCCTGATCAGTGCATAAAATTATGTTGTACTTTTTTTATTAACTAAATGGGGATTTTTTTCAATGATAGTAAAATATAAAACGATATTGGAAATTATTATTATTATGTTAAAAATGGTTTATTAATAAGAACATAGTGTGTGTAAAGGCTTATTAATGAATGCATTCTTTGACACTTCATCATTCTATCATCCTGTACTTTGATTTTATGTCATACATATCTTGTTGCTTGTCTTGTTAAATTGTAAAGAACACCCTTAAAAGTGAAAGATAAAATTTGTATTGCAAACAACAAGCCCTGTTGATCATGTTTAGAATACATTTGTCCCTTATTCTGTTGCAAAAGTAAGGCCTGCTTTTAGTCTTCAGGTTTTTATGATCAGGAATAGAATTCCCCAAAGATTAATCACTATTTTATTTGCATCTATGCTAAACAGGTGTGCAAAATTCTTAGATTTAAAGCCAAATTTCTAATAATGTTTTGCCTTCTACAAATAATTCATCTGATGTTTTGAACCATTTTTTTTATCATCATTAAATTATCTGTGTTCCAATGCAGATATCTCATGGTTTCTTTATTGCATTGAGTTTTTGTTACACATTTATTCTCTATTTATTACAAACTCTCCATTTCACCATTTATCAACTGCTTAAAAAATTTTCTTCTGAAATTTGAAGACTTTTTCTTGCCTCTTCAATTGTTATAAGCAATCTGAAATAGTAGTTACATAAAGAAAGTAATCTAATGTATGGTGTTGCTGACTTGTTATCTTATGAGTACTGCAAGTGAAACAAAAAAATTGGGAAAGATTTCTTTGCTATTTTTTAAAGGTTAGTAATATTGTTTTAAGCTATTTTAGGTCTTAAAATTGTTCTCAAAGTATGTGTACTAAAAATTTTGATTTATTTATATTTAACACATATCTTAAACATTTCAGTGCAATTCAACACAATATCAATTTACTTTGATCAAATTTATTACACTCATTAAATATAAGAGGCTAACAATATATATATATATATATATATATATATATATATATATATATATATATATATATATATATATATATGTATGTATATATATATATATATATATATATATATATATGTATATATATATATATATATGTATATATATACATATGTATGTATATATATATATGTATATATATACATATGTATGTATATATATATGTATATATATACATATGTATGTATATATATACATATGTATGTATATATATATATATGTATGTATATATATACATATGTATGTATATATGTATGTATATATATATATATATGTATGTATATATATACATATGTATGTATGTATATTCACTGCATATTTTTTATTCTATTAATAATATGCTTTTTAAAACTGAAGAATGATGTTTAAATTAATTATGTAGTAAAATTCATGATTATTTTAACATAGTAATATATTTATTGTAGCTTAAAGGTTTTTTTGAAGATAATAAAAGAGACTTCTTAAAGTGTATATTTTAAAGTAAATTTAGTACGAAGTACCAACTCCCAATGATTAGTATTTTCACCTTGAATTTTATGTTTGAGTGAATCTCATTTTAGATTCATAAGTATTTTTATTGTACTCAGAAAACCCTTTTAAAGTAAAATTTTGATTGGGCTATCTATTCTGTGCATAAAGTAATTGTCTGTGATGAACAGAAAATATTTATCCCTCTGTGTATTGTAAATTCAAAAATTTTATCTGTGCAAATTATTTTTTCAAAAGCAACATACACATGTATTAGTTCTACTTTTCTGTGTCTTTTTTTTTAATTTGAAATATATTAACTAGTTTAAAATATATATTTTAATACCGCCTGCATTTTATCACTTATTTTATAAATTATTTTAGTTTAGTTATTCTGAAATTGAAACCTTATATGTTAGCGCATTCATTCTCATTATCAGAAGTTAATAACTTTGAATACCAAACCTATCAAAAATCCATTATGTTTGCCCAATCTTTAAATGGGTCATTTTAAATATGTTGTGATCACAATGTCCTCCATGTGAAATGAACTTATGGGAGGCTTCTTCTTGGTCCCTGCAACTAAATTATGAAGACCCAACCATTATTGATTGAGTACCCCACTGTATAAGGTGTTATTCTTTGCACCTTGTGCTGAAAAGGTGAAAATCATAATAGCTCAATGATGTGTATAAAAATGTTCTGAAATCAGAAGTCTTTTTATTTAATATATTTATTGAAACTAGTATTAGGAATCACATATTGAGTACTTCTATTTGTTTTTGGGAATTATCAATTTCCATTTTTTTATTAATTTTGTTGATGTGATTGATTTTTTAGTGAGCTTTGTGTTATACAATGTATAAGATCTAATTTTTTTTAGTGTTAATATGATTCCATTTTTTTTCAGGTATTAAATTAATGAAGTTTGTACAAAGAAAGAATCTGCAGTTATCATAGTTTTGTGTAAATATTGTACAATAACCGCATCATTTGGGGACTTTCAATCATAATGGGATTAAAATTTTTAAAATGCTCTGTTGTTTTTTTAATGATTCATAGCTCATTTGTTTCTATTATATACCTATAATTTTATGTAATTTTAATGTTTTATACCTTATATCAGATATTTTTCATTATTCTATGCATTTTTAAAAGTTATTATTTAAAATGTGCTCATATTTTTATATTTTTTTAAAGGAATAATAAGGGTTATTTCATTAAAACATTGTTTATTTTAATTTTATAGAGCATGTAAATAACAAAGCTTTTAATTGTGTTATTACATGCTATCAATGCAAAAAATGCAAAAGAAAGTAATTTATTGACTGTAGATTTTTTTTCTTGAAACATTTAAATTGAAACTTGTTTATTTGTCAAAGATCAATCTAGAAAATTTTTTTGGAGTCAGTGTTCTCTGCTTTTCTTTTGAATAATATATTAGTTTTTTAATATGCTAGGAACATGTCAATCAAACTAATATTATTTTTTTTAATACACACATATTAGATTATTTTTCTACTAATGTATTATATCAATTACTGAAACATGAGCCGGCCAACTTGTCTAGTGGTTAGCATGCCTGACTACGGATAAGGATGTCCTGGGTTCAAATTCCGGTTCAGGCATGGATCTACTTTCTTTCTCTATGTATCCTGTCTTCGTCCTTTCCTTGTGTGAATGGTTGCCTACCCCATAAACAGGTCTCTATGGCATGTGTGTGTACTGAAGAAGTTGGACTTTACACCAAATGTGGTTTAGTTGGAAAAGTGGAGCAGCGTACCCCAATTCGCCATCCTAGCTGGTACACGAGAACAACAATAACTGAAACATGAATTTTCCTCTACTTGGAAACAAATGTCCAACTTAACATGTCCTGTCCCTTTGATTTTAAAAGTTTAAAAAATAACTTAGACAAATTTATTTTCCTGGAGTCTATAAATTATCTTAGTAAGTTTGCAAAGGTTTAAAACATAAGTTAAAGTATATAAATGGTATTCTGTATTTTGCCCTTCTATTCAACAGCTCATATTCAGTTCCGACCGTAGATGTAGATGCTTATAATGATCCAGAATTTGAAATGTTTTATGCTCTGCTCCCAATAGCTCTTGTGTAGGAAAAATGATCATAGAACCTCAAATCTACCAGGTAGAATTTTTTAAAGAAGTTCTTGTTTCTGATTCACCAAACTGAATGGTTGAGTACAACTCAGGGAAGGTACAGAGAAGCATGTTAGAGCAACAACTTCATTAAACTGAAACAATTGTTAAAATATCACAAAATGCATTCTAAAAAGAACCAAAAGTATTTTTTAATACATGATTTAGTCATCGAAGAGATGATATAAAAACTAATTAGACATCATAATTTAACCTGAATTTTAATTTAAGTGATCACATATATAATATATTTTATGTTTTAAGAAAAGTTTTTAATTTCTATTACATGAATATCTGAATGAAAGTATTTCATCGGGACAATATCATACGTTTATCTGATGTAAACCAGATTAAAATATCAATTACTTAGTTGTGTTAATGGTATACTTGTTATTGTATACCTTTTCCTGTCATCAAAGTTGTCCTAATTCTGAAATTTTTAATTATTGAAAAACATTCTTAAGTATCCTTGATTTTCAAAATAAATCCTGAAGGCCTAATTTTTCTGTAAATGCTCTACAAATTCGATTTTAACCCTATAATAATTTAACTTCAATTCTCAGTTATATTGTAACTAAACACTCCTGGTCCGATTACGCCTTTAAAAACGTTAATATTAATAAACAAATATTTCTTAACTGATTTCTCGAATTATTAAAGTAGGTAAAAGAATGATGAACCATGAGTTCTGTGATTTGTGATCTTCTCATTAGAACTAAAGTACACAGTTTATCAAAAAGCATTACTTGTGTGGTATTAATTTTAAGAATTCTGTAGTGAACTTATCTAAAGTAAAATTATTTTTTTATTACAATGCAAAATAGATTCTTTTTGAGAATGCATTTTGCATTATAATAAAAAGAAAAGTGTTTTTTTTTTTTCCGCATAAATTCTTCAAGCTGGAAACAAGTTGACTCTTTTTAGCTATTTTTGACATTAACTTTCACTGACTATAAACAATAGGTGCAAGTCAATTGATTTTAATATGGCTAATAATTTATGCGATTTTGACGTACAATGTATGTTTTCAATTGAATTGTAATATCTTATGGCCATGTAGTAACATTTCATGGATTCAGTATTCTGTGAAATTGGTAAATATAAACTTCTCCAGTTTTCAGTTTAATTACATTTCAGTTTTTTCCTGTATACAAAAAAACTTCTTGAGTAAATATAGCACACAATTATTTATGTTGTATAGTATATTAAAAAGAAAAGCTTAATGTGCTTATTGTTAACAGAGACAGTTTCTTTAATTTTAAAATCTATTTCTATCCCTGTTTAATTCAGTTTGTTTCTATTTATAATGGTTATTAAGTAATTTATTTATGTTAATAAACATTAATAAAGAATTATTTAATAAAATATTTATTTTTAGAAATGTGTAAGTGACAATGATTTTTGGAAGTATATTTATCTACATTCATCAAATTTCGGTTTATTGAAAATAATTCTTGATCTATAAAGATTATATTTCTTCAAATCAAATATTTATAAAAGTTATTAGAGTTGATGCTTGATTGTAACAGAATAAATTTGTATAACAATTAGAGATAATCTAAATATTTACATCAGTTTTTTTTAAATATAATTATTGTTTTGGTAATAAAAACAATATATACATGGGAATTTTTATAAAATTCTAGTTTTTTTATATTTTATTTATAGAAAAAGATGACTACTTTTAAACAATCAATTTCTTTAAAACTATAAATTGATGATTAATTATAAAATTTTTTAAGTACATAGTTTGTGTTAAATCTAAATAGCTTAGCAATTCTGAAACTAACACAAATATTTGTTGTCCAAAAGAAATTAGAAAGACTAGATGTAACATAACTTTACTGTGAAAAAGAAATTTTTTGTATTAAAGCATTAAATTAATGGATGATAATTGTTCAATGAATTAAATATGAAAAATATTCATATTTTTATATTCTATTGATCTAAATGCTTTCAGAAAAAATTCTCTTATGATGCATAAAAATGATTTAATGAAAAAAGTTTTGAGATAGATTTATGCTTTAAGTTATTACCAGAAGTATTTTTCTTGCATTACTCTTTTTTAACTTGTCTTAATTTCACCTATTATTAAATGTGTAGTTATTTACTTTTATGTATTTAAATTTTCTTAATACCTTTTTGTGCTATTTTATTCATTAATTTATAGGCCGAAGTGAACACCACTTTTTATTTCATTATTGGAAACAAATTTATGCTTGTAAATAAACTTGTTTTCTTCCTTATAATTTATATTTATTAATTTTTATGTTATAAATATCTAGAATGAAACAAAATTATATTTATTAAAATGTTAACCAAATTGTTTCATACTTAAACACAACTTTTCATATAAACATGTTTTTTGTTTTGGTATGAGAAATAAAAAAGGTATATATATATTTGAGGTTGCCCCTTGGCGAGATTGGCGATTTTTGTTTAGCGTCAATTCTGTTCGCGCGGAACGCTATGCCTAAAGTAATGGCGGCCAAAACACAATGAAATTTCAAAAATAATGCCATAAGCACATAAAAAAAGAAAAAAATCTACTCACTTTATTTTGTTGGAATATCCTCACTTTGAGGATAATAAATTAATATATAATAATATATATATATATATAAAATAAAATTTAATATTATTAGTATTAAATTAATTTATTATTATCATATAAATAATTTATTATAATAAATAATTATAATATTAAATTTAAAAAAATAAAAATTATATATTAAACCTTGCCACCGACATCCACCATAGAAGTAATTGATTTCAATTACATATACCGTTAAACATTAAAAAATAGCGGTTAAATCTAAGCCAATCAAAATCGTGAATGGATTTCAGAATAACGTTTAAGGTTACCATAAATAGAACATCATCGTCCAGCTTGGCGATAATTCAAGGGGCACCCTCAAGTATAGTCTAATCAAAAAAATTGTTAAGTTTTAAGAACCTTAAATATAATTTAGTATGTTCCAAAGTGGAGTTTACCTATTGATTTCATTATTTATCTTTTCTTTTTTTAAAATTGGCTAATCAATCCGTTTCAAATAATTTAATAGATGATTCAAATGCTGAAAGTTAATTGCTAAAACAATTTTTCTAATAATATTGAAACTTTTTGTTTTTTATGATTTTAAATTATGCAACAAAATTCTCTGTTCATTGTCTCAAAAATATTTTCCTCTTTCTTTAGTAATGTAGGTGACATTTACTCTGTAAAGTGCTTCTTGCATGAAACAATGTATCTGGAATATAAATTGTGTGAGTAAAATTTCTGATAGTGATAAAATGCATTAAGAATTGATTCTTTACAAACGAAGATGTGATATTGCTTGTAACTTTATGCAGTAATAATCAGATATTGGCTAATACTTCTTCCAATTGAAAGACACAGGACTTAGCACTAAATATTGGAATTTTTCAAAAGTTATTAAAGCATGTTTATCTTCATTAAATGGCCCAGTTTTAAATTAATGGCTGACCAATGGCCGAGTGGTTAGCTCCTGAGCTGTGGGTCTTGGATTTGACTCTTGATTCGGGTATGGGTGTTATTTCTTTCTGTGTTTCTCTGTCTTTTCTTGTGTGATGATGTGGCCCACTCTATAAACAGGTTTGTGATTGCATGAAGCGGGTAATGCTACTTGACTCCGTGACTTTGTTCACAGCTGCCCGCTGGGTAGCAACAAATGAGTAACAGTTTCTGGACTTGTTGTGGCGATTGCTAGTTACCAAAATACCTATCATTACTCAAAAAAAAAAAAAAAACTTTTAAATGCAAATTCTTAACTGAAGATTGACTTCTTGGAAAGATAGCATTCCATATCAGAGCTAATGATGCTGTACTTATGCATTTGTCATATTTTGTATGAAATGTATTTGGTGTTTGAAATCTCTTCCATTTCATTTACCAATAAAATAATGAATTATGTTCAGACATTTTATACGTAATATGGATCTTGTTTGCAAAAACAAAAATGAAGTGAAATACACTGTTAAAGAAAAAATCAGGGAAAACATCTTTTTGTGAAAAATATCTACTTCTCCATCATTGTGCTGCTGAAAAACTTGGATAATTTAAAAAAAAAAAAAAAAAAAAAAAAAAACTTTGCTATTTGTGATACGAGGGTTGCTATTTATATTTCTGGCCTAATAATGAAAAAACAAATATGTAGGATCGAAATTGGTTTTATTGTTTTTCAAAATATTCTCCATGATGATCAATACACTTTTGCATGCGTTTGAACCAATTTTCAAAGCACTTTTTCCAGTCCGATTGAGGTAACTCCAAAACATGCGTTTTGAATGCATCAACCGCTTCTTCGGGGGTCGAAAATCGTTGTCCACGTAATTTATTTTTGATGTGTGGGAATAAGAAGATGTCATTGGGTGCCAAATCAGGCTGTACGGCGGATGATCCATCAGTTCGATCTTTCGCTCCGTCAGAAATGCCTTTGTTTGAGTCGATGTGTGAGAGCTCGCATTGTCATGATGAAGAATGATTCGCCTGTTCTTCTGTATTTTTCGAATTTCTCCGATGACTTCTGGCAAACAAATGGTCGTGTACCATTCAGAATTGACCGTCCTGCGTTGCTCTAACGCCACTGTTGCCACATGACCGTTAATGCCGAAGAAACAGGCAATCATTTGTTTCGATGTGCTTCTTCCTCGAACAACTTTTGTTGGTTTTGCCTCGTCTTGGAAGACCCATACAGTTGATTGCTGTTTTGTTACCTGCTCATATGCATAGATCCATGATTCGTCACCTGTGTAGATGTTATACACAGCCTTTGATGTACCTTGAATGTATTTTTCCAACATTTCCTTGCACCAATCGACACGAGCCTTTTTTGAGCGTTTGTCAGATTATGCGGGATCCAACGCGAACAAATTTTTACGCTCAAATGTTCATGCAATATTTTATTGATGCTCGTCATACTAATGTCCAAAGACGCCTCTATCTCACGGTATGTCACATGACGGTCTTGCTTTATCAGTCCACGCACAGCATTGATCTTTTCTGGCACAACAACGGATTTTGGACGACCTGCACGGGATTCATCCTGGATCGAACATCGACCACGATTAAATTCGTTATACCAATTTTTTTACAGTGCTGTAGGATGGCGCTTTATCGCTGTATAAAGAATTAAGTTCATCGAAGCACTCTTGTCTTGACAATCCACGTCGAAAGTTATGAAAAATAATGGCACGAAAATGTTCACGATTAAATTCCATTTTTTGACAGAGAAGAACTTTTCAATTTACTGTCAACAACACAAATAAAGCTATAATGGTAAATCGTCTGCTGAATTTATGTTTAAAAATATCAAACTTTCGATTAAAATCGTCTTCGGTCGCCTAGCAACACTTACTGTTGCCAAGGCCAGAAATATAAATAGCAACCCTCGTATTTGAATGAATCGTATTAAAATTGGGTTGATTATACTGTCTGCTCCTAATGAAGAGATTGTGTCTTATCCATGATAAAACAAAAGTGCTGATATGAAATGTTAATATCTCTCTAACAAAAGGATATTTTGATTTTCTATAATATAATATTTTGTCATTAAAACAAATAGTAATAAAAAACTTAAAATAACTTTGAATTCTCTTCCTCTCTTTTTTGTAAGGTAATAATTTGCACTGTTGATTTTTTTTGTTTTTAAGTCGATATTTTTTGAAAATCTTGTTCTAAAAAATACTTATTATTCTAGTCTTGCTTTTCAAGTAAATCTCAGACTGCTTTTTTGATTTTTTTAATATTAACAACCTATAACAAAAATTAAATTTTACATTAATTATCTGTTAAAGAAATTAGATATAAAAAATGGAACACATTTATTCAACCTTGACTGTGGTTATAAATTTCCTTTTTTGTTTATTTTAAATATTTTTTTAATTATATATATATATATATATATATATATATATATATATATATATATATATATATATATATATATTAATTATATTAAATTCTTAATTATAATAAATTTAAATATCATTATTTAGTACTATAATTAATTAATAAAAGTATTAGTGACATCTTAAAAATTAAGCGATGAATTCCTGACCTTATGTTTTATATTTGTGTTTTGAAAGTCAGTTTTCCAAATATATTCATACTCATCAATATTTAGTATACTAAGTACTTGATATCCATCATTTAAATATTAATGTTAATGAAAGAGTACTTTTGATAGTAAAGAGAAAATACATAATTAATCAAGCTTACAAGAAGGTTAATGTTGTTTCTTCTAGTTCATGTACAGTTTTTACTGGATGTTTATATTGATTTGGAATCCAATTTAAACTGTATAGTATACACCAGCAAAGTCCCCCGTACCTAACCCAAGAAGGGTTCTACCAGTTTAGAGGCCCAATTTAAACTGTAGGTCCTATACTTGAATGTTGAATTAGCATGTTTGTGAGGGAAAAGAAGGGTACAAATAAACCAATCCACATGCATATAAATTTCTGCACATTAAAAGTTTGTTTAAAAGTCCAACTTTAAACTAAAATAGAAACCAAACATTTGTGCTTACATTAAAAAATATCAGCATTTGATTCTTGGCTAATTATTCATCATCAATATATGATTCAATCAAAATATTAAGTTTAGAATAGAAATGTTGTAAATTTCATAAAGAGATGACAAAAATATAGGGAATCTTGAAAGATAACTTCTACTTTTCTGTATACTAAAAATATGGTACTTTTCCATTTCGCCGGCGCAGGTGATAAAGTCGCCAAAAATGATACAACTGCCGCTAGAGGGAATATCTCCGCTGGTAACCTTTTACTGCTAGTTTTCAAAACATATGCCTTTTACTATCAACAACTTTATTTCAACTCTTTTTTTTTTTTTTTTTTTTCCATTTCATAATTTTATGCTATGTTGCTATATATACAAATTTAATAATTTCATAAAATCTAAAAAAATCGGATTTTAAAAAAAATAAGATTTTGAAATATACACCCAATAATAAGTAAATAAATAGTGTTAAAATGTTTATGCCTCCAAAATAAAAAATTCTTATAGCTAACATTTATATTAACATTTTTTTGTGTATACTGTGTGTTGTCGCCAATTGGCGCTTGGCGAAATCGAAAAGTACAAAAATATTTTAATAATAGATTGCAGAATGGTTAAGCATTCAGGTTTTCAGTTCAACAGTTCCTAGGTTAAATTCCCATCTCTAGATGTTTATAATAGTTCGGAATCCACTTTGGATTGTAGGGCCGAGTCTAATTAGCCCGCATAACCAAAAAATACCCTTAAGCATCAAACAGACAAAATACGGATTGATTTGTTCAAATGCAAAATATTGTGAATTAATGGAAAAAAAATATCTTATCCTAGAAGTTTAATGAAATGTGTAGAATTTGTTTTAAAAACAGCATATCAAAGGGATTCTTAGTGAATGATAATTTTGTTTGCAGAAAGACTAAAGAAATTTGAAAAATGCAATTATTGACAAATAATTTTCGTTACTCAAAAGATGTTAAAAATTCATGGCGTTTTAAAAGCGAATTTGATAGTGTTGAATAAAATGGAACGTAAGTCGATGGATGTGTGGAAGCAAATATTGTACTCGTAATATGAATTAGACACAAAAAAAGATTTAAATACAAATTGAAAAAAGATGTCAGAGAAATTATTTAATGAAGCTTAGTTGAAATCTAATATATTTTATATGAAATATAAGTGAATTTAGAATATATTTAATTTGGCAAATTTGTGTCTCAATTATATTTGATGTGTTATATGCGAATATTCATTGTAAAATTTATAGAACTTAAGTTTTTTTTCATTATATTAATAATTTATAATATCTTTATTATTAATGATTTTAATAAGTATTTTTCTTCGTGAATATCAATTAGCATATGAAATTTCTAATTATTAAAAATTGAATTAAATAAAAGTATAAGTTGTATAACTGCGAATGTGGTAGAGGTGGTTAAAACTTTTTAGTTTGAAAAAGTATGAAGTGCACCTATTATTCAGTCTAAATACATAAAGTGGTTATTGTTACTTCAGTCGGATCCTTAAACTATCATTTCAATAATATTATACATCCGAAATAAAATAAATTATTTTTCAAAGTGAATATTTTTAATAAACTAAAGTTGTTACTTTGTACCTAATAGGCTTAATCCTAGTGTACGTAATACGCTGGATTTGACATCAGACATTTGAAAAGGGAATAAAGTTCGCTCTCTGAAGTTACTTGTCTTTTTTGTTTTCTACTTTGTATGTTTATGTATTTGTCATTTAGAGAATTCTATTTTCTTTGATTTTTCACTATTGCCAATTCTTGGCGACAATCGTAAAAACGTCATTTCTTGGCGACAAGACAACAATGAAATTTTGAAAAGTGTCACCAATGATGACTTTTTGAAAATCGTGCCGAACGTGTTAGGAGTACACTAGAATTTTACTCAATAAATAACTAAAAAGAAATTTTTTTTCTAAAACTGTTTGACAGCCTATATTTTAAAAATGTGTTAGCTTTTTCTAAATTTTCATAAGTTATTAATTCATTTCTGACATATAAAGAAGGGTCAAAACTATGTTTTGATGCGTAATTCTAAAGATGATAAAATTGATTCTTTGTATTACTGTATTAAACTAGATTTTAAAAAATGTATTTTTAAAAAGTAAAACAGTTGTAAAAGAATATTTTTCAGTAATATATAGACCACTTATGAATTAAAAAAAATTTTAATGTAAAATTAAAATGCTTCAAATTAATTTCCAAACTAACTAAATTATATAATTTAAACATACTGTGTTTCAGACCTATAACTAATATAATTTTCGGAGGATAGAAGATGAGACTGGCGCGCTACCAAGGCTGATAGAAGAAGGCGTTTGTGTTTGCTGCACGTTTCCGGCTGTCTATTTCTGCCAGCTGAAAAGCCGCTAATTACATTCTCTCGCAAATTTGAACCACTTGATAGATGACGAGTTTTACACCAGCCGCATGGAAGTCTAAATTTTTAGCATTGTGATGTTTCAACCGATGTGCACAAAAAATGTGAATATTTTACTGCGGTTTGCAAAGTTTATAAAATATTAGATTCCTTAGTTTTAAATTGAATGTCACATAACTAGATTAAAAATTTGGGAAAGTGAGGTTTGTAGCTCTTGCTCTGATTATATTTTGCAGTTTTATATATTTTTTTAGCTATTTTAAGCATGGTGTTTACTATCCCAATACGACCATTCTTCCAGAAACTGCGGTAGTTGCTCCAATAAATTTGCCCATCGTGCATTGTTGTATTCAATTACAAAAGTTGCATGTAAGTTGAAAGAGTATTTCTTGGGTTAAACTTCTTTAATTTAAACTTTACTGTCTGATCTACCTAAATATTATTTTACAAATTTATAAAGCTTTATTTGTTAAAGCAGTACAAAATTAAATGTTAAGGGATATTGTTATTTTTCACCTTGTATACTGATAGACTTATTTTAAAGAAATTAAATTTGGCGCATGTTTAATCTATATGGTCATTCCTAATTAGGAAATCAACTAATTAACAGCTGATAGTTTAGATAAAATTGGAATAACCTCAATTATTTCATTGTTTTAAAGAAATAATTGGGAGTTGTCCGTAGTGCACAATATTGATTTTTACAATCAAAGTCGCGATAATTTCTATCAATTTCTTGTACGTTTTACTTGCTTTAATAATAAATTTTTGTGGCGTCCCTGATTTCTGGTATTTGGAATTTTGTTAACCTCAGAAAACGTGATTTTGATTCATTGATGCTAATCACAAAGAATGCGCATTATTGTAATCTTTCTTGGTGATATATTTATATTACTAGCGAAATATATTTTACAACCATTTATCTTGTCCATTTCAATCCGTTTTTTACTTTGTCTTTATTAGTGTCCATTTTTAAGAATAACATTAATTTATTTTCAGTTTTATGATCAACTTTTTTCTTCATAAAATTGAAATAATTAATTTGTTAATTAAATATTATAATTTAATTAAAGTATTAATAATAAAAGGAAATGTGTGCTGCATATGATAATTTCATTTTCTCGCATTGTGTAATTTAAATATTAGTTTTATAAAAATGAACAACATTTATA
Organism: Latrodectus elegans; assembly: GCA_030067965.1. Lineage (NCBI taxonomy): Eukaryota > Metazoa > Arthropoda > Arachnida > Araneae > Theridiidae > Latrodectus > Latrodectus elegans. Next base: position 39,700,934 of record CM057822.1, on the reverse strand, counting down.
TTCAACTTCTGTTACTATTCTCTGTATAAACATCAAGAATAAAATGTTATTAGTTAAAAACCTAAGAATATGAAGTAAAATAAGTAATTATTAAAACTAAATGCTGTTAAGGAGAATAAACAAGTTGTGCAGTATTAAGAGATAAATTATTTTAATTAAACGGAATTATTAATAATGATAGCTTTTGTATAGATTAAAATTGTAAACAGTTAAAGCAGAAAAGGGGCGAAGAAAATTGATAAGATTATTTGAAAAAGTACTGCGATTTGAAATTTATTAATGATGACACATGTTCATTTACCAATTCATTGATGATTATTCATATGTAATGTATTCATATTACAAACCGTCGACTTGATCTAATTAAAATTCGTGTGCGAAAGGTGATGGCAGAAACACCAAATTATTATACTATATACAATTATTAAAAACAAAATATAAAAAATAATCACATTTTAAACATAAATCTTTATAAATAATAAAGATTTATGTTTAAAATGTGATTATTTTAGTGAAAATTTGAAAAATTTATGAAAATGTTTTCAACAAAAATTTTTACATACCCATTATAGAAAGTTATTTTATTTGAAATAAAATAAAAATGCATGCAGAAAAGTAAATTCTGAGTTTCAAATATTTTAAAAGTTTTTATAATTTTTTGAGGGTAGCAATTTTTTTTACGTATTTATGAAGTATAAGTTTCGATTTCCTTATTTAGAAATTATGGATTCTAATGTTCATCCATCTTGCCATAATTAACATTTTTCTCAACATGTAGAACTGAATACATTAGAGAAAAGAATCAATTAATACTTTCAAGTTAAAACTTATTTTCTTTATGAGTATTTGGAGATAAAAATAAAACTAGTAAATTAAGAAAATCATTTTTGCAGATTTACTAAGAGAACAAAGTTTCAAAATTAAATTCTACTTGAATTTTGATTATTTTAGACGTTTCATTTTCGTTAGCATTTATGTATTTTATTTGATAAATCAACTAACAAATTTTTTAAATATAAGCAAAAGAATAGAACAAAGACATTTCTTTGACAACAACTTCATTTATTTTCCTGTACCAATTAAAACGTTATACTCTTGAATCTCTGCCAATGAATTTCTGCTGTTAATTCATTGAATACATTATTTACCAAATCAATTATATTGTTTATCTGAAACTGACTTTGTTTCTTATATCAAATCTGAAACACTTGATGCGAATAGCATGAGAACCAACCAGATGGAAAACTATCCAAGTTGACTCATTTTTTGAAATAGTTTATCTTATTAGTTTGGATGAATCGCTTCAAACTTTTTCTCTCAAAGTTGTTTGTGCAGTTACAGAATAAATTGACTTGTAAAAAGTTAAAATATTGAACTTATATGAATCTTTATTTATTTTTTTTTAGATGTCGAAGGGAAGAAGGGAGAGAATTAATATGTTTCAATAAAGGCTTGCATTTTACAATCATTGAATGCAATTGATTTTTTTTAATCGTTTTCTTCGCGTTTCAATTAAATACACTATTTTATCCCTAACAGAAAATTACAACGCATCATTTGTTTCTTATATTTTTTATTTTTGTAAATATTACTTTAGTCCATAATTTTTCATTTGATTAAAACTCATATTTTAAACAACTATTAGGTATAATTTAAGAATAAATGTATATTTTTTATTAAAATACAATCTAATTTTTCTCTCTGTTAATTTTTACAACAATCATTTCACGATTAAGAAACATGGATTTAAATATTTAACTAAAATATTGTCTTTCTAAAACAGCTTTTTTTAGTGTAAATTAGAAGAATTTTTCTAAAACTTATTAGAGGGAAATCTGATGTATAGTGAATTCAATTCTTATTCTATTTGAACGTTTTATTTTCATAATTTTTTTACAAAATTTTATTTTTAATGTATTTATAAAATTTTCAAAATTTTTTTCCTAATTCGTTTTTTATATTCTAAAATATTTTTACAGACCATTTTAAGCACGTTTCATTTAAATGTATTTGAACGTTGTACTTAAGTTATTTCAATATCTAACATTTTTTATCCTTATTTTTCATTCTTTAAGGAGTTCTTTGAGTTGAACTGTTTGATTTTCAAATTTTGCGTTTTTATTTCAATTATATCAATTATGCCGTATTTCAGATATTTCTGTCACTAAGTAAATTACAAACACGATTATTCTTGCTTTATTTCAGTTTTGAATATAATTCGAACAAGCATCTCAACATAAAAACATTCAGAAAGGAGAAGTGCAACATCTATCTCCTGCAGTTAAACTGCAGTCAGTATCGAACTCTGTTCTTTCTATTCCAAACAGCGTGTTTCTAGTACAGTAAATTAATTCACAACTTTTAGACTCTACGTAGCGGATGGACTAACGGCATAAGCCTATTGTCAGGCATTTTAATATCCACTACATAAATTGTTTTCTGGGATGATTTTTCATTGGTAATCGACAATATTCATGTCATAAGGAAGGAAAGTTCTTAAGTGTCCACTTTGAAAAATGTGTATGCAGAAAATAAAACATCTGTTTTTGGTTGTTTAATAATAGCTGGGATCAAACCCGGGACTTTTTGAGGTCTTTTGGTTACCTCGTTGAAAGCAATCTAAAGCGGTTGTAATGCATTTTAATAATCTCCCTCCTAAATCACCTTACGAGAGGAATTGCAAGAGAGAAAACCCTAAAATATCTAACACTGAACAGAAGTGCTTGCGGAAGACAGAACTCAAACAGCCATCTGCTGTTTACAGTGACATTAATCTAACACGAAATGTTTTGCTTTGAATAACACTGTCAATCATTAGACCATTGTTACCTCGAAGGTTACAACCTTTAGTAATGCTGACCGAGCTGGTAATCGAATGCTTGCTCCCTTTCCTTTGGTTCAACAATTCGTGACTTCGAATCCCACCTGGAATGTGTTTGAATGTTCCTATTGGTTCGGAATTCACTTTAAATCATAGATTCCTGTCTAATTAGCACTCGTGGGCAAAAAATAATCTTCAAGAAACAAACAAACTAAACTTTTTTGTGATAATGTCCGATTGACACCTGGCACAAAAGCAACGCGAAATTAAGCGCTAGAATGAACAAATGTATGGCGGCGTTATCAACCATCTGACATGCAGAAACATGCATGTTCTTGACTTATTTATTCTTCTACTTGTGTTCTTATTTGTTACTTTCTCTCAATCACATCGAAATTGTGATCGAATGCATCCATCTTTAAAGAATGCAATCGATGGCACACAAGGAAGTGAAAACAATTTTTTTTTGATTTGATTATGAACTTGTGAGAGAGTACCATTTTTAATTCATTCAATGACTTTTATGGTTATTTGTAACATGATAGGAGCAAGATATTATAAGAGGTTCGAGCTATACCAGATTATTACCATCTAAGAAGCTTCTAAGTACCTAAGAAAAATCTTCCTGAAAGGGTGACTGCATTCGTGAGTTAGAAGCAAAAATTGGAAAAGTCGCAGTTATTTATTCCTAAAGATAAGCAAAAAGAAAACCGAGCAAAAGTATCCATCCTTTTTGACTAACACTCATTAGAATTGAACATGTGTGGGATCTATTATTTCAAACATAAGATATGTTTATTGATGTCCTTATAATGTGATTCATAGCTTATGGTCTTTGAAATTGCTATATTGAGAGGTTCTGTAGAGCTAAGTATTCAGTGTCTATTGTCTCAAAATCTGAGAAAGAAAATTGAACTGTCCAGATCACTCATTGACTGTAATTTCAAATTAAACATGCATTTGGTTTTATATATCATAATCCATTCATTAAAATGTTACAGTTCATTTCATTCTTGCATGTAATTATGCCAACTATCATATATAGTTATAAAAGTAAAATGCCTTTAGATTGATAAAAACTTTTCGAAAAAAAAAAAAAAAAAGATTTATAATTTGTTAATTTGTCTGTAGGTTTATTATTTGGAACTGTGATTTTATTTTCCTTTTAAATACATTCTCCTTTCTTTCTTAAGATTTATTTAGTGTCTTACATTCTTATAGGAGCTTGCTAATAAATTTCATTTGAATTTTCTTTATGAAAGTCTAAAATAAAGAGAATTATTCTTTTATATACTATATTATCTTGTTAAAAATTATCTACAACAACATTTCTATATTTTAAATAACTACAAGAAACTAATAAGAATGCACTAAAACAATGTACCAAGCAATAAAATGAGTTAATTTATATAAACGTCAAAAGCTTCGTAATGTTGTACTGCATACATACACAACAGATGAGAAGGAGGACCCCGTGCTGTAATATTAGGTTATCGGGTTTTGTCCATTCATTGTCATTCAGAGCAGGCTGCACCTTTCAGGGGCCAGAAGGTCGTCCCCAACCTGTGCTCCCACCCCAACACATTATTGAGAATGAAAGATTTACACAATGGTGGGACCTTAAGGCCTTGTATTGGGTCATGCAATGCCAGTACACCACAATTCGGTTACAGAGAAGGATGACGACATAAGGATGGATGATTGAATATTGAACTACAGTTGAGAATGACAAGATCGAAATACCTAATCTTACTATTTTTGTATCATACTAGAAAGAGAATAGAAGGAAACTAATTCTTAGAGCATACCTCCCGTCTGGGAACGTCATAAAAGATCGAATTAAAAATTAAATGGGCTTTCTTAGTCACACTGGGCAAATAAGTAGCACTCAATGTGGTCCACGCTTTCCGGTTACGAATACTATTTAAATCAAGTTTCTTTTATTCTGTTTGTGTGAATGAATGTTTGTCTTTTTTTTTTTTTTTAATTGTGTGTTTTTTCAGCTGCATCCCTGTAATTCATACAACTTACTTTCTACAAACACTCATCACAAAAGTCTAATCGCTGGAAACTTGCTCAATTCTTACAATAGCTTTAAGCTGCTATGTTGTGTTCAAATTAAAAGGAAAACGCAAATTTCATCATTAAGTAGAGGTACAATAATATTCACAATGGACATTTTCTTCTGAAAGTGAAAATTTGATTTTGGATCTCAGATAGTTATCTACTTAATTCGATATAGTATACATGATTCTGTTTTGGTGTACATTTATTTCGTATTAATAAATAAAAATATAAATCAAAATGTTAAGTTGAAGTACAAGATATTCCTTATGAGCATAATTTCATTTGATAGACTACGATATTTATTAAAGATATAGCTTGAGTTTCGCATCCAGAAGTGGTAGTTGGAGCGATATTTAGAACTCTGTAGAAATGTTTCTTGTTGAGAAGCCTTTTACCAACTTAGAGCCTAAAAACTATGTTTGTGTTTTCTAGAAGGAAGAAAAGAATATGGACTTATTATAAAGTTGGCATTCATGTTTCAGACTGTATGAGTCAGTTAATTATGTTTTAAGATTTTGAGATGACAAAAATGAGGTGCATTATAAAACAAACATTTTTAGGCAGTAATACAATCATTTTTGTTAAAAACTCTGAAATGAAACAATTTATATATCTATTTAAATTTTTTTTTCTAAGTAGATATTTGGAGCTCTTTATGAAGTTGATTGACAGTGCTTTTAGCTCATAATGAAAATATAACACACACACAGTCAATAAATTTTTATAAATTGATACAAATATTTTGGTAGATTTTATATGAAACTTGATACAATATTCTCTCGTTGATAGAGTCTTCACCTTTCCAAGAGGAAAGTATGGCAGAATTTATTCACTTACTTCTAATAGTAGAATCGGTATACCATCAAATGTAATTATAAGTTCGATTTATGAAGTTGATTGACAAACGATACTATGGGAGTTACTATAAACTCTTTTCCAGTGAATTGATTGGAATCTCAGGGAAAGCTGATGTTGAAAAAAATCGAATATGATCTTTGATGCCGAATTTCCATCTTAAAGGTTAAAACCTTTTAGATCGTTTCATAAAATCCACGATGCATTCGATTTTATTGGAAGGATTTATGGATAGTTCAAACAACCAAGAGAAATATAACGCTCCAATACCATTTCTTTGGTGAAGGAGCTCTCGTATCTGCTTGTATTGGGGGCATTGAAATAATATGTGATCTATAGTTTCGACCACTCCACATGTGCATTTGTCTGTATTAGATATTTTAAATCGGGCCAGTAACGCATTTGTTGGAATTGACCTAGTTCTAACCCTAGAAATCCAGACATCTTCCATGCGAAATTTTGGAAGGAGACGATAACAGTTCTTTATAGATAAAAGGTGAGCAAAACTGTTAGCATACTTGCTGTTCAGCCATTCCTTTAGATAAGAGTTCTTAAAATGAATCCAAGTGTAAATGGCGAGATCATCTGGAGAAATTGATATGTCAATATACTGTCTGTGGAGTGCAGATTTAGCAATACAGTCAGCGTTTTCGTTTCCGTCTATTCCAGAATGCCCTGAAACCCATACAAAATGAATTGAATTGCAAATTGACATTGCATCGATTGTTACTGATCTGATTAAATGTATTACTGTAGGAGATTCCTTAGAGATGTGTAACACAGCTGAGATACAGGAAAAACTATCACATAGTATCTCATAGTTGTGAGCTTTCGTACAGACCTTTTTCTGTGCTAGTAAAATCGCTAGGTATCTGGCAGTGAAAATTGTATTTTGGGATGCAACCTTTCTAGAAAAATAATTTTGAGTGTAATTAAAGACTGCTAAACCAAGATCTGACATTTTCTTTGAAGCATCTGTAAAAATTAAAATATGATTTGTCCAAGTTGTATGATAGTAGTTATTGAAAACTTTTGTTATAATCTCACTAGGAATGTTCTTAGATTGAAATGGGAGATCCATCAGTGAAAACAGTACGTCGGAAAAGTCCATATGAAATCTTGGTGACTTCATTATGTTTATTTCATTAATTCCCTGCATATATTTTAAAAGCAGGCTAAAAACTTCCGATTAAAGTTAAAAATTCATAAAATTTGAATATTTTAATCTTATAAACTTTTATGTCGTTGTAGGGGGTAACTCATGAAGATTCATGGATTCGAATCAGTTTTAGCAGGGCATCTCTCAATGTCAATTTTTATACAATAAAGTACAGTTATTTGCAGTAAAGTACAGATAGTGCATACTTGTATCACGTAATTTGTTGAACAAATATTGGCAACATTTAAGTATTCAAGAAAAGTGTTTAATATTCAATAAAGTGCTTAATAACATTTAAATATTCAATTTAAATATTCATCGAAAGATATTTTAGATTGAGTACTGTATTTAATTCAACGTATGTAATATATTAGTCAATAAATCATGAGGTAATTTTATTATTTTAAATTAGTTTGAAATAAGCATTACTCGCTCAGTGGAAAGAGCTCAAGTGCTTAATGCAATGCAATTAATTAGTTTCGGCGGAAGAGGCCGTATAATGCCCTACCTGAAGTCTCAATACCAGAATATTCAACACAATTTACGATCCAATTACAGCTTTTGGATAGGAATGAAGTGAGGTCTTTAATCAAGTTTAAATGGCTTGATTTATACACTCGTTGAAGCCTATTTAAGTGATGCATGTACTAGTTTTGATGTAGAATGAGGTCAACCATCAAAATTAATTGAAGAGAGTGAGGAAATTTTTCTACAGCACTAAATGGGGCTTTAAGAACTTAAAGTGCTTACATATCCTGATTTTTATCAAGACTTTTCTCATTGCTTTAATAAAAGTGGTATTTTTTTAGAGCTATTTTAAGATTTCACAAGCAACATTTCTTCAATTCTATTTTTACTATGCTAACATCTTTGCCATCCTGCTTCATCATTTTATTGTATTGTTTTTCAATTGTCTGCTGAAAAAAAGGAAAAAAATCAACAATTGGGTTCCCTGTCTCTCCACTCTTCCATATTACATTAAGGGAGGAATATTGTAACTTTCGAAAGTTCATTGCATATATGACTTCTCGGCATGATGGTCTTTGAATCAGGTATCAAACTGTCAACTGAATGGTTAGCGGTCTGGCCTTTGATTCAGTTGTTCATGGTTTTAATTTCCATCTTGGATATAGATGTTTATATTGATTTGGAATCCACTTTAAACTATACACCGTCTTCTAATTAGTTCTCATGGGTAAAATTGATTGTTGGTAAATCAATCTTATCTAACAATTAATGTTCTGGCGAGCTAGTTGATGAGTAGTTGGCATCCAATTTAATAGTTCGTGAATAGAGCTCCTGTTTCAGTCGTGGATTATCAATGTTCAATGGTTTGTATTTTAGTCATAGTTGCTTTTTCCAGTTATGTACAAAAAGTAACTATGGCTAAAAGGAAAACCATTGAGTTTCTGCTCTCTAGAACAGCATTTTTCTTTACCCGATTACTACCCTCATTTCCTAAAGGTTATACTTGGAACATTACCCTCATCCTTCTTCTTCCCCAGCGCTGCAACCGATTGCCAGCCAAGGCTGTCTCAGTCAGCTTATGCCATCTTGATTTATCACTGGCAATGACTTTTCAATTATTGACTCCTACATCCCTTAGCCATTCTTCCACTATATCTATCCATCTAGTTCTTGGTCTTCCTCTTTCCCTCTGGAGTTTTAAGTTATTTGCCTGACAGAGTTTTCATTGTCATATCGGAATACGTGTCCTAACCACCTTATCTGATTACCTTCATCCTAGTATCCATAAATTTCGTTTTCGTAGAATAAAGAAAGTTTTCGATTTAATACTTAATATATGCACATTTATGTAGCAGTTGTTTTTATTTAAACTGTTGTTATATGACTATGAATGTGTCGAATAATGATAAAAGTGAGCATTATGATCTTGGTGCTGATATTTGATTTTTATTTTCTTGCTAATATTTGAAAGAAATAATCATGCTTTTTCAGCAATTTCAATGCCAAAAATCGGCTTCTTCTCAATAATAACCATGTAAAAAAATAAATGAAAAATGGTACTTATTTTAAAATTAACTAACTCGAATGATATGAAGAAAAGCGCATATAAAAATCCACAGTGTTATAACTTGAAAAATGTTACAGTTTCATACAGATTCAAGGAAATATACTACTAAAAAAGACTATTAACTATCGGAAATTTTATAGCATAATTATAAATTAACAGAATTAAAAGTGGTAGCTTAATGAGAATGAAGTGTTTTTCAGGAGAATTCTACTAATAAAACTGAAATGCAAAAACGTTATTAAATGCATAAGCTAATTATATTATGAAACATTTTGTACGAAATTATAATACTGCACACTACCATAATATTTTGTAGAAAATTGAGGAAGTCATAAAGTTAAGTGTAAAAGTAAAATAAGTTCATTTGATGGTTTTGAAAGTATAATTAAGAAAACATATAACAGGTGTGTGATTTTTAAATCATAAATTTCTGATGCTATTTTCAAAAGTGCAGTCCGGTAAATTTTATAAAATACTGCCATTTTTAAATATTCAATTGATATATGAAAAACTCCAATTTTGAAAAGTACAAAAATAAATTTCCTTTCTTTATTTCTCTAATTTGTATATTACAACAAAAATATCTTTTGACAATTAATCAAACATTAATAATCCAGTTGATTTTCTTATACTTTATACTAGAGCGAAATAAATCTTGCAACTTCATAAGTTTTACTTTAATATTATACATCTAGGTATGCTTAAGTATATATGTATTCAAAAAATATTAAATATCAAATGAAGTGGTGCTAATTGGTTTCAAATTCAAACGATGTTCCTTACACATAAATTACTTGCTCTGGAATAAAATTAAGTTTGCTGGCCAACATCAACTTTTTCTCCGATTAATCTTATTTAGTGAATTTTTCAAGTGACGAAAAATGACAAAAGTGTTCATCTTTTATAACATTTCGCCCTTATGATTGTAATGCTCACTCTCTATAATTTAAAGCAACAAATTTGTTGTACATATATATGTATATTATTGTTGTTTAATTTTGGGCACAATTCACTAATATAAATATCACTATAATATTACACACATTCAGTTTAACATTTTATTGAATCATGAAAACTAAATTTATGGTTTTTCAATGAAGAGTTAAATTAGAAAAACTGAGGTAGTTTGGTAGAGTGAAGTGTTGTTTTTCCGTCCAGTAGGCAGTAAATTCAATATCTGATTCAAACACAGAGACCATATTGAAAAGTCCTATGCATGCCAGAAGTTAGCAGTGGCAATTTCCTTCCATTTCTAGGTCATGGTGTTCAGAAGAAGGTAGCAGCTTAAACAGTGATCACGTTAGTTAGTTGTGAATCAGTATTAAGAGATGGTTTCTAAATTAATTTCATCTCTAGGAATTCTCAGTTGGAACAGTTACGTATTAATTTATCTGTCTCATTAATTAATAATTAAAATACTTTCTCTCTCCTGAAGACATTCAATTCTTCTCTAACAATATCAGTTACACCAATGGAAAAGTACTCTTTGGATGTGTCAGAAGTATCATTTGACCTCTACTGCGAATCTTACCATAGAATTTTGTGACTAATATGCACCAAATTCTAGGGTTAAGATTCGCAGGAATCATAATTGCTTTCTTGTGTACGATATGATTTTTTATTTCATTTAGCATGATTCCTTATTTGCAGATGTATATATATATAGTAGCTTACTAATCTTTGCTGCCAAAGAATTTAAAGAACTAATTTACTTCTTTTGCAGCCCGATGATCCAAACAATTTGAAAAATATCTCGATACAAGGGCTTGTAGTGATTAAAGTGCGTTGCTTTCGACTGTCCATGGCTAGAAATGTTGCTAAAAATTAATATGCAACAATCTTACAGGGTAAAGTTTGTATACGATCCATGTTGATAATTTTCATAATGAAACAATTTTACATGGATTAATCTATACATATAATATATCTTATCGTGGCCATTGTAGTAATCTGAAAAGAAATGTGTTATTAATCTCTTAGTTTCGCAATTTTGTATTTAATTTATGTTCGTAAAAGATTAAATCACGCTTAATATTTAAAACAATTGAAATCTTAAATCACTTTGATCGCATTGAAAATGGCGCAAAAGTTATCTCAACTATCTTTAAAAAAGCTATTAATTTAATAAAGTAATAAAGTGCATTATTGATATATATATATATATATATATATATATATATATATATATATATACATATATATATATGTGTGTGTGTGTGTGTGTGTGTGTGTGTAATTTTAGAAGCTTCTGAATGAAAATATAAATAATGGGCTGTGAAATTGTAATTACTTTTCTAATGGGATGAAACTTTTCTACTGTTTTCTCAATGAAATGAAACTCTCCTTTATTGCTTTCCCAGTGAAAGAAATTAATGTGAAATCGTTTCCGTAAATCCATTTCCGTATGAGATTGGATTTGAAATTATGCTGCTTCTAATTTTACAGCATAAATGGTTTGGAAGCTTATGAGGTGATAATTCGAGTTGAAATTACAATGATAATTAAAGACTAATTCAGATGTAAATCCAAGTCATCAAAAATGCACTAATTAACTCTATATACTATTTAGCGTAAAAGTAACTTTCAAATGTGTGAAAAATAGGACTTAGTTAATAATTGAAACACACTACTAATGGTCACTGAAATGTTTCATTAAATTATATGAATAGTATATTTGTAAGCAAAAGTTACTGTTGAATTATATCCTAAATATTGATTTGAATCTCTGCATTAAAACAAAAAACACATGTTAATATTTCGAGGTTAATTCAGTTTCATATATATCTTTTTAAACCTTATTTAGGCCGTTTAAGGACGCCAATTATCGAATGTATGAAATGAAAAGAAATGTGTTTTAATTCTTCACAAATTCAGTTAATGAGTGATATCTGTAAAATATCAACTATGTTATATAGGTTCTTTTAATAAAACTTATATAAAACTTTGTTATATAAAACTTAAGATTGTACCGCAGAGATCAATGGTTAAATTTAAAATTACATCCTCTTTTTTTTATTTTATTATTATTATTATTATTTTTTTTGTTTACATGATGCGTTTTTTTTTTTTTTTTTTTTTTTTTTTTGAAACACGGTGAATGACATTTTGGGAAATTGAGGTATTCACCTTTACTTGCAAATTAACTCTATATCTAAATAAACTTACCTTAAAAAATTTCAATATATTCTAGGACATTTTTAATGAAATTTCGTAGAATATATAGTCCCAAAGGTCAGATGGTATCATTTAGTACGCTTGTCTTTAGCTCAAAATCTCTTTAGTTTGATGCTCTCTTCAGATGTGGTTAAATTTAGATTTAAATCACAGATCTCGGTTAAAGTGGCCATTATTTACAAAAGATGATTACTAATAACAATAAAGAGTCCCTTTGTACTCGAATTGCAGTTTGATACCTTTCCTGTGTTTAAAAGAATTTAAACTAAAACCGCATCCAAGCTATGGTAAGATGCTAATCTCAACTTCTAAGTTTAATCCTAACCTAAGTATGGAAAAATTCATTCTTATAAGGTAAAGATGATGAAGTTTGTACTTCTGCTTTTCACATTTTTTTTATCAAGGTTGGTGCTTGAGAGTGGTAGTGCTTATCAAGGTCGATGCTTTCTTCCTTGCAACATAAAAATGTCCTTCTATCTAGTTAAAGTCCTTTCCTTAAAAGAAAATGAGCAATAAATTCTTAAAGAAGCTTTACAAAAGTTGTCCACTCGCAAACACGACGTATGTAATCGAATGCTAGGGCCTGATTGGTTATTCTTAAATAGGAAATAATTTATTCTTATTACGTCAGAATTGAATATTGAATTGCAAAAGAGATATATAGAGAATATAAATAAAATATATTATAAAAAAATATGCACTAAATTTATTTTTCGTATTCTCTTAAGTTAAAATTTTATCCATAAAATCACTAAAGCAAAATATGAGTATATGTGATGAAGGTGAAAAAATCCTCAAATATATTTAGAAAAATATTTAAATAAGAACATTTATTATATTACTGTTGAACATAATAAATGTTATTACAAATTCAATATTTTCTGAATGTTTTGGGGTAGTCTCGCAATCAGATTTTCATTAATTATTACAATTATTTTTGAATAAAATATTTGTACTCGTAACTATGCGAAACACTATAAATTCAGAAAAATGAATACCAAAGTATTTTAGAGTATTCTTCAAACATATTTATTTGATATAATTATTAAATCTAGACATCAGTATGTATATGGGATGTAATAAATATATTGCAATATTTAGGCAAATATTAAATGTTTAATAATATGTTTATGCTTAATAAACAGTTTTTACATTATCTTAAAAATAGGTGTGTTAATTTACTAGCAAAATCATATGAACTTATATATCAGTATATATGACAACGTAATAGATTTCCTCAAAAACAGAATATTCATATTTATTTAGAAAAACATAAATATTCCGCATATTTAGGAAAACTCACTTATAAGTAGAATAATTTGAGCTAAAAAATGCTCCATTAATTAACTTAATTAAAGTGTTCCTTTTTTAAAAGGTGTTTAAAATATATAATAAGCAAATTATATCTAATTAAGTTCTCTGAATAAGATTTTGGAAAATCTATATTCATCCGCGTAGAATAAAATATGCTGTCGAACCTTAATTATGGTAATTTTGTTCACAGAATAATGAGTGAAATTTCCATCAGAAAATACAAAATTGTAAGGAAAAATAACGCAGGTATCATGTCTGTACTTTAGGTAATTAGGAAAAAAAATTAGCATCTTGAAACAGTTTTCTTTCTTCCATTCTGTACACTGACAATATTTGTCATCTTTTAACTTAGATTTTTATTCTTCGTAACTAAGTTACTATTGTTTCATGATGAAGTTTTAATAAATAGTTAAGGAACACGTTGTATTTTTTAAACATAATAACTTTAAAAATTTTTTTCATGCTAACTATAACTGAAGTAAAGTATTTGAAAAGGAAACTTTGATTTTTATGGCTTCTGAAATCTTAAGATTTTTTTTAAAAAAAGTGTTCGATGTAACCTTTCATCTTGATATTTATATTTCGCGAAATATAGTTTTTTTAGGTCACAAAAGTTCCTTTATTGCTATTTATTCATAGAAAGGCTTCTTAAAAGTCGAAAAGAAAATGTCACTTTCATTAAATTGAAAAGTAAAACGAAGAGAATTTTTCATAAGTTGAAAGTAGAAACATCATTACTGTCTAAAAGAATGGTTTCTCATACTTTCAGAATGAGAGAAAAGAATATGGTAAGAATAGTATTTACATTAAATATATTTAACATATAAATCTATATTCATATAAATCTGCATATAATAATATTATGGTGCTCAAAATTTAATCCAAATCACGAATACTTGTTGCATTATATATAATTTAACTCTAAAAATATGTTCTTGTTGCAGTTTTAAAATATGCATATGAAATTATAGGAAAGTTACACATATCACCTGCTTAAAAAAATCGTTGCAATTTCTAAAAATATTAATTAAAAAGGAATGATAATAAATATTTTAAAGGTTAATTTCATTAAGCTACTCTCTTAATAATTAAGCAACACTACACCTGTACCTGAAATTCGCACTTCTATGAATTTATAATGAAGATCTTCGCTAACGCAGACCACACAAAACATTGGTAATGTTTTTAGCTTCAGTTTTACCACACAATAGGCAGTATCAAATAGTGATTCGACAGATTTCATTCATTAACTTTGAATCTTACAAATGAATCACAATGCTGATGAATGATTGCTTAGGAACTACTAAGCAGTAGTCTAAGGTCTGGTAGTCTGAAGGATGTAATTTATTTACAATTTCATGAAGCATGATCATAGCATGAATTGTTGAAAACATTCGTCTAAAGGATGTAATAACAAAGAAATACAGATTAAGCTGGTTAAGGGATGGACTTCTATCTTATTTTATAATAATGCTACTCGCTACAGTGGTGAAGCCGTAAGAATTGGTATTTGAACTTCTTTGTCATTCTTATTCACAAGACTTAACTCATATTGACTATCACTTCTCTCGAAATTTGGACAAAATTTCATTGGAAATCAGCTCAACTCAGTTAATTCTGTAAAATTGGTCTTTCGGGAATTCACTTATATTCTTGCAATATTATTTTAACATTAGTCTGAGTTACGCCGCTTAAATGGCAACAGTGTGCACACAATATGAGGGCAAGGCATGCATATAACTCCTTAAATTATTACAAGCTATAAACTAACTTTGCTTTTTTTTAATAATTTCATCACTGACTACAAAAAATTAAAAGAAAAAGTTTATTGTTAATTTTTTAGAAGTAAGAAAATATATATAAGCAAGAAAAAAAATGAGGGGTAACGTAATTGCGATACTTTGGGTTTGGCTTCTTATTTTTACTGATTACAGCCAACAAATCTACTGACACAGTCAAATACTTCTTGATTTTGATCAACTGTAAAAAACATAAGATCAGCAATTTCAGCGTGGATAGGCTCTCTTAATATGATGATCCTTCATTAATATTTTGGTTTCGAATCCTCCACATCCTGGCCAATCGAGTGAAGTCTTTCCACCTGTCCAGTCTGACTAATCAAAAGAGTATACATAAATTAAAACTTGTTTCATTAGAAACATTCGTAGCTGCTGATTGAAACACCAAATACAGTGGATTGTCTTGTTACTTAGAGGCTATCTTTTTGCTGATTGAAACACCAAATACAGTGGATTGTCTTGTTACTTAGAGGCTATGATTTTGTGTCGTGATTAGTATTTAATATCACACCATTTTGTTCAGACTTATTAACCTTTTTTTTTATTAATTTTATTTCTTACTATATCTTTATGTTATAGAAAGAAAAAATGAAAATTGAATATTTATTAATGTATGTACCATAAAATAATTTTTACGATAAGAAAAGGTTATTGAAAAAGGAAAAATTAAATTAACGTTCTCATTAAATGCAATGCTCATTAATGTCCATGTTTCATAGATCAAAAGGCAAGTTTATCCACTATTAACGCTACACAGAACATTAAAAACTAAGTATTTTTAATTGTTTTGAAACTGAAGAGATATTTACTTTTATAATAATAACATCTGTTTTATTAAATTTTATTGATCATCTAGAATTTTACTTTTCATAACCAAAACAATGTAAGAATTACAAATGAAAAAAATATTCAAGCATTTCATTCAGAATTCTTCAATTTTCATCAAGTTTTCTGAAGTCACATAGGAATATTCTTTTCATCTATGCAAAAAGAAATTGTAACAACTTTTTACAAATATAATACACTCAAAAACATTCAGAAATTTAGCACAGTTTTTTTTAAATTTTGTTTTTATATAGGATTTAACTCTCACTATCTTAATTAATGAAATTATATAATTAATAAATAATATATATATATATACAATAGAGTGAATGTGTGTACTAAGAAAAACGGTCAGTAAAATGTTTTTGTAGAATTTCTCTCAAGTATATTATAAGGAATCATAAATAACTCTTTTGCCTTTTTTTATCAGATATTTTTATTTACGTTAGATAAAAATATTATATTAATTTATTTTGTACTCCCCATATTACAAATAATCTTTTTTCCATTTTTCTGGCAGTTTATCAATTCCTTCTGAATAAAATATAAAGTTAATGATTTATTTTTTTTAAAAAGGGACAAGACTGAAATGTTAAAAAGCAAATTAGAATCGTTCAATTATGAAAAGTAAAATTTTGAAAAATCTGTTTTCATTAGTGTATAATACAAAGTCATCATCGGGGACCTAATTATGGCAGCTTAATCTTCGAATAACTAGGAAGAATTCTCTATGAGATTATGGAAAATTAAAAACTAATGAATTATATATGCCTACATATATATTTTTTTCAAATAAATAAGTGAAATATTAGATGTCAGTACTATTAATAATAATATAATTTTTGCAATAGCGTTAACAAAATCATTTAATATTTATACAAATTATCTGAAATATTTCTTTCTATGTGTCGGTTTCCTTTCGATATAAATTTTTTATAATGATATATAATTATAACATTTTTTGGATCAGGTTTAATATACGGTCAGCCTTGGCGAGTTTTTTTTTGGTGCCAAATTTGGCTAATATTTTTACTCGAATCCAGGTGAACTAGTATTTTGCCAACCGTATTTGTCATTAATTTCTCATGAATATTTACCGATTTATATTCTTTAATATAAAATTTAATCAAAAAAATTTATATATAATTTAACATATCAACTTTATATTATTTTACCATTGATAATTTGAAATCTATAAATCTGTGTTTTTCTGTTAATTTTGTAAAATTAGTTGATCATATTGTTATATACCAGCAATGTATGAAACATTTGTCATTATTTCAGCCATTTTCCTCCCGCCGTTTTTTCGGGTTGGAATTCGCCGTACGATCACCCTTGGCGACTTTCTTAAAATATCGTCTAGGGTGACCGTACGGAAAAATTTTACCCATTTTTTATATCTTATATCTGACCCTATTCCTTACATTGATTTTTTAAAACTATATTTTAGTATTAAGGTTTCCTAATAATTAATATTGCAATGTAGCCTGTAAAGAAAAACCTAATTTTCGCAATCAAAAGGCAGTGATTTTGATACCTGCAACAAATTAAGACTATTGCGTTGAAAGAAATCATACGGATGAAAATGTTTATGGATTTTTTTTTATACTGACACGGTATAAAAAGGACTAGCTTAAATATCAACCTCACTACTTCAAAGCATTTTAAAATTACGCTTTAGAGGTCTGAATTTTTATGATTCGTATAGCTGTCCAGAAACATATTGCAATATAATAACCTATCTTAACGAAATAACTGGGAGATGAAACATACCTAAGCAAAATAATGTTAAATATTTTCAATGTGCTTGCTATATCTTAAGTAAAATACTTTAAAGCTAGAATTTCTATTTCATGGTTTTTGCGTTAAAAGATTTTATTTAAAAAAAATGTTTGAAGTTTCCACACTGTAATATTTATTTACACAACGGTTCTTTGTTTTTCGGTCGAAAAAGCACTCCTATTCTTATTTATTCGGTAGTGCAGTTTCCTTGAAAATCGGTAGGAAAATGCAATCTTCATAAAAAAAAGTGAAGTGAAAGTAACAGTGTCTCTCATAAGTTGAGAATAGAAATTTCATTTCTTATACATAAAAATGGTCTGCTGCATAAAGAAGTGTCTGATAAAAGAAGAAAGGAAGTGATAAAAAGATTTTTCTTTGTTCTCAAAAGTGTCTTCTGTTTCTATATCTGCATGGAATTTATTTTGTATATATTTTACTTTAAACTTTGAGTATGTTCTTATATTTTATAGTAATGAGTTATAGTATAATACTTCTCAAAATGTCTAATTTCTCACTATTGTGTCGACAACTAATTTTTAATTAATTGCCAAAAATTATTGTTTAAATATTAAATAATTATCATAAATTAAAATTTAGTTTTTAAACTTTAAAATTACTTTTTCTTGTTAATTTGACTTATATCGAAAACCGATAACCGCATCCTAGGATAAAATTGAATCCAGGAAAAAAGCGATATTTCCAAGAATAAAAAAATGGTTCTATTTGAATCTATAGTTCTTATTTGTACGGATGAGGGCATGATAGCCAATGTTTGGCAAAGTTGCGAAAGCGGTTATTGTTGCTAAAACGGTAAGTTATCAAAATTTAAAACTATGGCCGTGATGTTGTTGTAGGTATATTAGAAGTGTTAATGGAATTAAAATATCTACTCAATGTTATCATCTCAACTTAAATTTAGACATTTGCGGGTGACAGCTTTGCTAGTGCATTGTGATTATCGAATATTTGGTAAAACAGCGTCATTCTAACATTGTTGGTGAGGGCGGAAGAACTTGAACGAATATTATCATCGACATTCGGCTAGAATATTAGTATTGATGTGGAGTCAATGTTGATGCATCAATAGGTATTGGTGTGTGAATTATTCAACATATCATTCTTGATTTAGGCTTTGGGAGTTGAAAGTCACATATGTTATTGATCACATTCTATACATACTCATGTCCATAAATTAAGGATATTTGAGAATCATCTTTAAATCAAAGTGAAAGGGAAAACGCCACCTGTAGAAATATCACGCACATGGTCCAGCTTTATATGTATATTAGGGGAAGTCCAGCATTATCTTTGGATTGGAGATATCTGGAAATGCGTTGCGTGATCTGACGAATCTTGTTTTGTCGGCTGATATCGGCCTGATGGATATATGTGTGAAGGCTTGAGAAACCTCATAATACTATGCTCCCTAGATTATATAGGGGATTTTCAATGAAGTTTGAATCTCTATTTTTATAAGGAATTCCTGATTTTTCTAGAGACAAATCTTATAGATATGTAAATGTCTTGTACATTCTTCAACACCCATTCATATCCATTGTGCATTCCGATCGATTCTGAAAACTACGGAAGGGCAATGTTAAAAAATGTTTCCAAATGACAACAGGATAATTTTTCTTATTTTAGATATAAGGTAAACAAGAAAGCTCTTGTAGTTTTCGCGCTGCCATTGAATGAAGTGATGATAAGTATTTAAATTAGTATATGAACTTGGTTGAGACAACATTCAATCATTAATAAGAACATTAGTCGTTATAAAAGCAGATCCATCACGCACATTTATTATTAATCGTGATTCGTGAAGTAGCGAAAAAGAAATAGATGCTTCGGAAGAACTCGTTCAGAGTTCTTTACTTTACGACTTCTAGGTAGGCTTATCAGTTGCTGCATCAAGACACCAAATATATCAAGCGTTTGGGGATAGTGCTTAGAATGAACGTATGGCAAGGTATAGGTTTCCCAAATTCAGTTTCGAAGATTTGTCCCCCTGTCATGAAGCTAGTGTCTTGGGGACTAGTCGTCAAGTGGTTCAGTATGAGTTACTTGTAAGGGGCAATCGGCTACTACGGGCTTTTACTCACAACAATTAGAATTTGTGCAACAAGCATTGCAGCAGAAAGAGTCAGCACTGCTTAATCACAGTGTGTACCATACAACGACTTGATTGAGAGACTTTGTGCGATTCTCCTATCTCACCCAACCTTACACCATAAAATTACCGCCTTTTTCATTCCCTGTACAATTATCTTCGTGGAAAATCGTTCAATGAATGAAACAGACTAGCGCCAAGCACTCCTTGAATTCTTTGGTCCAAAATCTCCGAGTTTTACCTCAAGTATTTTGCACAACTGGAGACACATTGTCAAGAAATGCTGCATGCTGATAGGGATTACTTCCAAGACTAATAATGGGAAACATTTCATGTAAGTCATGTTCTTTTGGATCCTTAAAAATGGTAAGAACTTTCGTGTTTACCTTGTACTTCAAGTAGCATTCTTGATCTCCAGACAGAAACATTATTAAATATATCTAAGATTCCTTGTCATGAGCCGTTCAAAAAATGCAGAATGGGGAAGAAAAGATCTCCATCATCTCGTACTTATTGAATTTGTGGATGGCTTTTAAACATTCCCAGTGGGGAATTGCTTCCATTTACACTGATCGTCTTTTTTTACATTAATCGAATTCATTCCCCATGATATTGAGGCAATTTTGCGTGTTTGCTTATTTCTGTTACCACATTAAGCAGCGGTACCTATTTGAATGAAATACAATTAGATGAACAGTATAAAAGCAGAGATTAAGTTTGATCATCACGATACATTTTAGGAAATCTGTTCAGACCGACTAAACATAAGTAATTACTTGAATAAGTTGAGATTTAAACTGGTTTTAGTTTTTCTGCATGCTATCCCAGCAGTAAAGATATACTAAATAATTAAATAACATAAAAGTCAGTTTAAAATAAAAGTAAAATATTATGGTTATTATAAAATATATTATTGTAATAAATATAAAAAGATTATGATAAATTATAACTGACACGTACCCTCTTAGATTTACATTCTTAGGCGATATCGGGTATTCAAATCAATTTATTCGTTACAAAATTTAATAAAAAAATAAAAAAAAACTTTTTTTCTCAATTTATCACGGAACTAAATGTATGTTTAGATTCATACTGTAAATCTTAATAGTTATTTAGATGTAATTAGTGTCATGCAATTTAGTAAATAATACATGAACATATTTAGCACACCTATCTGAAGATTTAATAATTTTTTTTTTTTTTTACCGTATGAAATAAATATTTATCCGCCTGTCTGTTCCAGCCGTCAGTAGAAACATAGCCAAATGATGCAAAAAGCATGACACAGGCTGGTTCACAATCATAAAGGCACAATAATATCTAAAGTTTAAAGGAAATGTTAGAATTATAGTATCCGAATGATCTATTAAGTTTGGTAATTTTATTTTTATCACTCAAAGATAATTATAGGAGATTTGATTGAGACCAAGATTTTTAAGTGAATCCCAAAAGAATTTCAAGCATTCACACTATAGATCGGATATAAACTCACCGAAGATTCTTTTTTATATAAATTCTGGATGCTTAAGCACTCATCTGTGAATTCGCTTAATAATTTAGCCTGGAAAAATCTGACATCCCGGATTTTCTTCAAGAAATGGGGAATATCTTTGCTCCCTTATTTTCAATTTTGCACATTTACAATTTTTATATGCACATTATTAAATACATTGCTTCTAAGACGGAAAAGTCAATATGCAACTACACAACATTTACAAATGTAGCACTTCAGCTTAAATTATGGACTTGATAACTTTGATTATTTTTAGTATGTCATCATGTGGCATTAAGAATAGTTTATAACATATTTGTGTATTTACTACTTGTAATAGCTGTAGCGAAATTTAAATTGTTTTGATATTTCCATAAGCTTGAGAGAAAACTAATCCAAAAGAGAAGTCAACTCTACAGCCATTATGTTTTAAATAAATTAACATTTTAAGCGTAAAATAAAAATTAAAACATAAAAGAACAAAGTGAAATATATTATTGTGTATAGTTGGAATAAAAAAATATCTATATTTTTCATGAAATATATGCAAAAAAAAAGTTTGACCTTACTATTGTAGAAATTTTTTTTACGTTCTTTACAAATAACAGGTACAGAATACCTTATATTTTAGTGTAAAAAAAAAAAAAAAAAAAAAAAACGTGGCGAGAAATTAAGCTTTTAGGTAAATTAAAATGTAGACGAATATTTTAATGCTAATTAACATAAAAGTTATGATTTCAAATTTTTGATATGATGTTTACAATATAGGAAACACAGCTAAATCCAAACAGAAAAGTGAAATTAACTACTTAACTGATTAACTTTATTATAGGAGTCTTACAGAAGTCTTGGTCTCATAGCTGTTTTATGACTTTTGGATGGAAACTCCGTTATTAAACGAGATTTAATAACGGTACTTAGGTTTTATGTTCAATACGGTACTTAATAAAATATTTTAATAACGGTATTTAATAAGAAGCTTTTAACAGCAAAAGGTGTCATTCAACCACAACAGCAATCAGTTTAGTTTCTTCTTAGGATACAACATTTTTATTCTAAATCAAGTACACCATCTTCTCCTTACAGTATAATTGCTAATTCGTCACCTTCCCAGCGTTTAGTTTTATATTCGAAACTTGAAGAAATGATAAAAGAACCAAGATATTTTACAGTATATCTTATTGAGTCACAAAAACTGTCATCAATTATTTTCTAAGATCTCACTCCAAACTGTTATTTGTAATGGTGATGTAATTATGCAATGATTACTATTGATGCTATTAATAATGGTAATTATTTCTTCTAAAACTGTAAAACCACCTAAAGTTGGTTATTACTTAACAGAATCAAGAAGTGATTCCATGTAATTTAAATATTTTTTCACCATACATTTGAATATGAATCCAGAAATGGTTAAAAGATTTTGAAATTATCGTTTTATGATTTGTGTGTCTTTTTAATGTCCATAAGGTATTTTCAGGAATTTTTTAAGATTTCATTTTGACTCGTCATCGTCGGATGAGAAAAATTCTGAAAAAAAAAAAAATAATAATAAATTTAAAATTACAAAGCTTCGGGTATTATTGCATTTTAGTTATGTTAATAGTTTTTCCATATTTTTTCCCACATTTCAATTCAAATTATCGATTTCAGTCATATAATGTAAAGAATTTTTGAAATACAAATATTTTTTTTTCAACGGCGGGCACTTGGGTGACGAACCGTATGCCACAACAAGGCCAGAAACTGCTACTCATTTCTCGTTACCCAGCGGGCACCTGTGAACCAAGTCACGGAGACGAGTAGCGTTGCCCGCGGCATACCACCACAAAAGCGTTTATAGGGTGGGCCACATTCATCACAGAAGAAAGGACAGTAAAACGCAGAGAGAACAGAAAGTAACAACCATGTCCGAACCCGGGACCCACAGCTCAGGAGAGAAACGCTAACCACTCAGCCATCGTTCTCGGCCATGTAACTAATTTTAAAATAGTAATTATTTTATAAAATCAATAAATTATTCTAATGTATCATGATAAAAGTATAATGATAAATTTTTTCCTCTATGTATCTACAAGAAAGTTTCATGAAATTTTCATGATCAAAAGTCAACTTTAGTTTAATCAGAGTTCTATTTAAAATACAAATAATTTAAAAGACATAATTATTTTATAGAATCAATAAATTATTCTAATGTATCATGATAAAAGTACAATGACATATTTTTTCCTCTATGTACTTACAAGAATGTTTCATAAAATTTTCATGAGGAAAAGTCAACTTCAGTTTAATCTGTTATATTTAAAATACAAATAATTTAAAAATAATAATTGTTTTCATAGAATCAATAAATTATTCTAATGTATCATGATGAAAGTATAATGATATATTTTTGCTCTATGTATCTACAAGAAAGTTTCATAAAATTTTCATGAGGAAAAGTCAACTTCAGTTTAATCTGTTATATTTATTCAATTGAAAAACAACAATTGCGGTTTTTTTTTGTTTTGTTTCAAACACTTACATTCATATATTTATGAATAAAAACTAGAGAATAAAAGTACGAATATTTGTACACCGTTGTAATCTTTTCTGGCTTATGAATTTCAATATATTTAACAACATACAAGCAAAAGTAAGGTTCTTTAGATCAAAATTATACTGTTTCGTTGATATAAAAGCAAGGCATTTTTTTTAATCTGAATCCACTTTGAATACGATATTTAGAATAAATATTTAAAAGTTAAATAAGTAAGAGATTTTGACTGTTGTAAATGTATTCATACTAAATATCGTATTTAAAATATAAAGGATATTTTAATATTCTTATAGTTACGATAAATTTGTCATAATAGTAATTCGTAAATATAATTTAAGATATGCTTTAGTACTGAATTTTCATTTGTCTAATAGGAAACATACTTATAATAACATTTCAAAATAAACACTATAACACAGAAAACTTTAGCTATAGTTTATAACAATTTATATTTAAATGTTTTACTATTTGTTAAAGTTTAGAAATGCTTAGCTTTATAATAGCAGGTAATATACTATCAACATTGATACCTTCGCAAATCGAAATGCATTCAATCTTTTGAAAGGAAGCTGAAAGTTTGCCAAATGTTTCTCAGAAAATGCGGTATTAAATTCAAATTCTACATGGAAATATTTTTGCTTATACTTTATTCATCATATATGAAATAAAATATCCTGAAAAATCTTTTTATAGATGCTTTGTCAATGGCAGAGTAGGGCTTAAGGCGGGATTATTTTAGTACGTTAGGAAGATTTATTTTATATTTTTTTTAAAAAAGAGGAAATATTTTTATATTATAAATAAATTTCTTAATATGAATACAAGCATAAGAAAATAGTTTTTTTCACTCAAATGCACATATTTTTAAGCAGAAACGCATTTCATTTTTCTCAATGCAAAATGCTTATATTTTGATTTTTGTTAAGAAACAAAATTAAATTTAATATCTCTATAATAAGTACAAGTTAATATTCCTTTATTGTATTATTTTCTATAAATCTAATGATTGCTTATTATAATAGTATATAAATAATGATATATTTTAAATTAACGATAAGCTTAATATATGATAGTTATATATATACATTAAAATTTAAAAGCTTCGAGAATAGGGATGAGGAATTAAAAGGTATCACAAAAGTGCAGTTTGATGGTTTTTGGAACAAAACAAAGAAGATATATTAGGCAAAGGAAAAAAATTAAGAAGCAATAAAAAAGCTCATCAGTATTTATAAAATAAGAAAGAATCATGGGAATGAATTAAAACATATGGGATATTAAGAATAAATTCTTAGCTAAATTTTGATAAAAACATTAAATCATTTACATTATATGCTACTGAATATTGTTTTTATTGTAAGTACACAAAGTACGGTACAAGTTTTCAACTGATAAAAAGAAAAAGAGCTCAAATCTCGGGGTTAATTTTATAATTAAATTTAATAATTAAACTCAGTTGCAAAACATGCAAATACTAGGACCAAAAGAGTAAATATATAAAAAATATAACAATAAAACGAATTTTCAGCAAACTCGTCCATTCTCTTTAGAATCCCGTTTCGTTTGGCTATTGTGCGCATAGAGACGCTTTTTTTCATATCTGTTACAAGATTTTCCAGTAAACATAAATTCTATCATGATAGCAATTTTGGCTTTTTTTTTCGCTTAATTGTAAAAAAGTGATAGATTTTAGAAAACTTTTAATCTCTTTAACATATCAAATTGGATCTTGGAAACTGGCAACAATCTTAGGAAACAAATTGGTATTTTTAATTTTATAACTTTGATTACATGAGAAAACAAGAAATTACGCTTAAAGTCGTCCAAAAAAAGTTATTTTAAAAATGTAATGACACTCTATATCAGTGTTTCTCAACAGCCGGTCCGCGAAATATCTAGCTATCTGTCCAAAGTATCATCTGCCGACAATCGGTATTAAAATAGCACTTACATTACAATAACAATCGTTTACTGGCTTCGAAAATAATATAATCCATGATAAAAATATAACAAACAGGCAACTATGTACCTAATCGCCTTTCATAAATTGCCGTGCCGTACACTTAATACACCAATTAGTGTGCTCTTGCCTGCCTTAAGTACCATTGATCATTTAAATGCTGAATATCTACCGTAATAATTTATAAAATTATTTTTATAAATTATTAATAGTTTTATGAATTATTAATAATTTGTAAAATTATTTTATTCTCCAATTATTCTTTCTAAGTTTTTTCTTCTTGATTTATTTATGTGAAAAACTGTGCAAATGGGATGAATTATTAAACTTACCTGCTGGCGAGAAGGTACCGAAATATTTTACCGATCTTTGGGGTAAATCCAATTGAGAAAAACTGCTGTATATCATGATGAAATAATAATTGAAATTGATATCACCGAAATCAATAAAATAATAGAATTCGAAAATGTAAATCAAATAATTGAATGCAGTATTATGTAATTAAACTAAAAATATATAATAGTCAAAATTAAAGTAAAATACAGGCGTCAACAACAAATGGTCTTCATGCTAGATTTGACGCGTCGTATATTTTATATGAAGGTACTCTACATCAATAAATAAAACAATATTAAGTAACATGAAGGGAAGAGGGGGTGGGACAGGAAATAGATGAGTAATGAAATTTTAACTTTTCTTTACATATATCATGCATTCTATATTGAAAAAATATTTATATTTCATATTGCTCATTCTTTTTTATAATAAGCGTATTTAAAATTGTAATTAGTTTTTATTCATACTGAAAAGTTAATATATTTTGTTATTCATTTTCATCTTAATAATTGTTTTTAAATCGTGATTAGTTAATATTCAGTGAAATTCATAATTTGTACCCTTAATCTCAATTAACTGTCTTTGAAAATTTTACCAAAGAAATTGATTTGCTTTAATATTTTGTATATTATGCATAGAACGGTTTGGCATGTCACTTCTATAGATTTGTTGATCTCTGGTGTAACAAATTTAAGTAAATAGATGTATTAGACAACAATAGTTAAATAATGCAATAAAGAAGTAAACTATTAACTAATTTAAGTATTAAAAAGAAATCATATACTGTATTATGAAATGTATATATAAACGTATACATTGCATCAAATAATTTAAATATTAGCTACGACTAAAATAGAATTACATTTTCTTCAATATTAATTTCATGTATGAAATTAGTACTCGTATGAAAAAAAGACAATTAGACAACAAACTAATATGGTATTAAACTAAACAATTCGTTATTTAACATTTAAAAATGATATTTATATGATATTATTAATAAATAACGAAAATTTTAGAAATAAATTTATATTTTCTTTGAAAGAGAATATTATATTGATATTGGATATATATATATATATATATATATATATATATATATATATATATATATATATATATATATATATATATATATATATATATATATATATATATATATATATATATATATATATATATAATTTTAAAGTATTCACATTTCTAAATTGTACTTTTATTTCTATCTACTCAAATTTTTCAATGTTATGCTTTAGTTTTCTGATAAATTGCTTTTCTATAATAGGAAAGTACTTATTTTCGCTTTTGTAACTCGAGAAAATACTTTTTTATCTAAATATTACATAACTTTTTAATTATGATTATAATTTATATTCATATGTTATTAATACTCTTTCTATAAATTAACTTAAAAATAACAATGAAATATTAATAATAAAATTAGAATTATGAAACATTGATTTAAATAATGTATAAAATATAATTCTTTTAAAAATTGAAAAAGTATCATTTTTGCAAACATTTGCTTATAGCTTTTCTTGCCTTGAAAATTCAAATTTCATCGAATGCACAGTAATAGAGTACTATTCTTTTGATCAAAAACTGAGATTTTAGTTTTTTGCATTATTTAAGCGATTAAAAGAATTGTTTTCTGCACAAAATTTTTTTTACCTATCCAATTTGGATCACTAAATTTTTGTGTCTTATAACGGGTTGAAACTTTGTAATGAAAAAAATTTTTTTTCTTCTTTTTCCACGTGGACAGTAATTTGTCAAGAATTTGACACGTTTTACATTCATTCATTGATTAAACTGAACTTGATTTATCATTAGTTCAAATAGAGTTTTGTATTAAATTGTCGCCAGAAAAAATTACTAATAAATAAGACCATTTAAGAGAAAGGAAAAAAATAAATAAAATATTGTTTCAAATAATGCTAAGGTTAATATTTATTAAGAAATAGATAAAAACCTAAGAACTGCAAACAATTCATATAAAATTATGTGAACGCATTTAAATATTACGCGATGTATTTCTTTTTAATAAATTCAATAATTTTCCCAAATTATCAAGCAATTTCATCTGAATTCAAGTATTAAAAACATAATATATTTCTTTTTCAGTATTTATATCCGTTTATATTTTTTGAGTACAAAAATATAAATATATTATTCACGAATGTGTGTGTTTAACAAGTTATCAATTTAAACTTTATTCCTTACAAATTAGGCTCATTTCAGTAACCCATTTGTTGAGTAGGAAATATTTTTAAATATAAATTAATTCTAATTGGTAGGTTAAAAAAAATCAAGATACGAAAATTTTACCTCTGTTTACATTTTTTATAATTCAATTTATTTAAAATTCTTTAAAAATACTTCTTTTGAGTACTAAAATCTAAATATATTATTGAAGAATGTGTAACAAGCTATTAACTTAAGCATTATTCTCTCATTACAAATTTGGCACATTTAAGTAACCCATTTGTTGAATAGGAAATATTTTTTAGTATAAATTAATTCTAATCGGTAGATTAAAAAAAAATCAAGATACGAAAATTTTACCTCTGTTTACATTTTTTGAAATTCAGTTTATTTAAAATTCTTTAAAAATTATTAAGTATTTAATTATTTATATTAAGTTAAACTATCATATTATGTCAGTAAAAGTATTGGTCTAATTCAAAACCAAGACTAGTTTTATCAACATTTAAAGCAATATTTTTTCTAAAAAGAAAATGTTTTAAATTTCTCTTTCAATCAACTTCTTAGTTTAAGGATTAAAAATATTTTTTAAATTAATCACATTCTTTGATAAAAGTTAGTGTTAACATGAAAATCTAGATTTTAGTAAACGCCATTGATTAATAGGCCTCTATAGAATATTTGAAATTTTTACCTTAATTATTAATTGATTTGATATAAAGAAATGAAAATATAACTGCTATGATAAACCTCTTGAAAGTTAACTTCGAAAAATGCAAATAATTCATTTTTCTTCGATGCTTTTTCTTCCCTTGTAACAGATTAAGTCCATAAAATATTTTTAAAATGTTTCATGGTCCCCTTATAATATAGTAATTTTCTATTTAAAGCATTCCCAATTAACATTGTTATTACAAATAGATTCTTTTTTTTTTCTTTCAAACTTTGAATTATATTTGTAATTCAAAGTTTGGGAAAATAAAGAATATTTAAAAAAAATATTAATTGAAGATTTGAATTATACATAGAGAAATTAAGAATGCTTCCTTCATTTCTCTGAAAGTTGAATTATTTAGAGAAATAATTCACAATTTCTCTAAATAATTCAATATTTTTTAATTTTTTCATAATTAAACTCTTCATTTCACTAAATAATTCAATTATTCTAATTAAATTATTTAGAGAAATGAAGAAGGGTAATTTTCTTTAATTTATCTCTATAACATTATATCATCAGTGACAACATTTTTTATAAGATGTTTTATTTTGCATTCACTTTTATTGTAAGCCAATTCTATTTTTCCATTACTTCAAATCAATCTTATAATTCTTGAATTATTCAGAGTTTTGTTGAATTTAAGAAGAATTCAGCAAAAATTCTTCTTTATTTCTTCAATGATATAAAATTACTTTAGATACTTCGTTTCATTACACTTTTTTTTTTTTAAATGGACCTTTGTTCTTCAAAGGTTTAAGTTTTAATTCTTGAACTATTTAAAAAATTAATAAATTTAAAAAAAAAGATATTTTTCTTAAATATATATAAATTTTATTCTTTTCTAATAATAGAGTTATTAATTTGAGAAATATATTTCTCCTAATAATAAAAAGATAATAGAATATTAAAACAAAAAGCTTCTTTTTATGAAAATGGCATCTACTGTTGCTTAAAAACTGATGAGTAAGCTATCTAGTTTTCATTCAACGTAAAAAAAAAAAAAAAAAAAAAAAAAAAAAAACAACATAAGAAGGCTAATATAATGTAATATTATAAAAAATTTCGAATCATATATATCTCGATAAATTTGGTAATAATTTATTTTAAGGTCAAATATGCTTGTCCTGGTATTTAATGTTATCAACTAAACAGAATACCTTAAAATATAGCTTTCTCATAAATTTAAATTTTGTAAAGTAAAATTGATTTTTTTGTCAATATTTCAGAATGTTCCATTAGAAGTACTCCAATAAATATTGCAATAAGTGACACTAACTATTTTTTTGCTTCAACATTTAGTATCCGAACAATATATCAAAGCTTGCGGAAGTGGCGAGAAGTTTTACCCGCAATAATAATTCTTTCTGTCTTGTTCCGTTGTTATTAAATTTCATGCGAGGTCAAAATATATATCTCTGGTATACAGTCAAGAAGAGATTTAATGAAAAAAAAAGTTCCTCTCATGATGAATCAAAGCGGACATTTTTCTATGATTCATTTAGAGTGTGGTGGAGGCGGTAGAAAGGGAAGAGGAAGGGAGGACATAAAAATAACATTTCAAATTTATAGCTTTGCATTCATAAAGTGGAAAAACGGAGAGTGAGGGAGGGGGAAGTAGAATGACTTCAACATTCATGGGAAAAACACCCAAAGGAATCATAAACAGTTGGCTACTATCTTTGTAAGACGATCGTAGTCGTTGCTCTTCAGTTAGGCTTGGCAAATCAAAGTGGGAAAAAAAAGTTCCAAAGGGGAAAAAAAGCAAGAAAAAAATCCCTAGATTAGCGTGAAATTTGATGGAGAGAGAAATTCCCCTGCGTGGGGGTTGTGTGGAATTAGAAGGAATCTCTCGCTCTTAAAAGGATTTCTATTCCAGCGGAAAAAGAAGTACGAAATATGTGTCTCCCATTTCGAATTTATCTCTCCGAGAACTGTACTTAACATTGTTTTGGCGTTGTATGCACTTTCTTGCAAATGAGCGTTTTATTTGGTTTTTTCCTTTCGTGTTCAGGAGATAAGGGGTTATTTTAACATGCCTTAATGAGAATTTATGGCTGTGAATTGAGTGAAGCAGAATCATTCCCCTACTGTTCGGACGAAAACCGTTGGAAATACATTCCAGTAGACGTCAGGAGAAAGAACATTTCTTTCTCTTCCTACAGCTAACAGAAAAGACAATTTTTTAAAAATAGTAAAGCGCGGAGCGTACACTAAACAAGAGATATTTGTAGCATTTTTGCTAGCAATAAAAAAATAACAACGTAAATAAAAACAGTTTATTCATTTTTTTAATAATCAATTTCAATATTCGGATACAAATAGTTTCTAATGAATTTTAATTTATTAAAAAATTTTTATTTCTAAAAAAATCAAAATAAACTGTAAATCGAACACTTTTTATAATGATTTGAAGTCATAAAACAATTTAAAAAATATTGTCATAGCATATTGAATAAAATAAACAATATGTTTACTATTTGATCATTATAATAGAGTGCAGAAAATTTTATTAAGTTAATTTTTCAAATCATTTTAATCATTCATTATATATATATATATATATTTATATACATATATACATATACATACATACATACATACATACATATATATATATATACATATATATATATATATATATATACATATATATATATATATATATATATATATATATATATATATATATATATATATATATATATATATATATATATATATATATATATATATATATATATATATATTTATATACATATATACATACATACATACATATATATATATATATGTATATATATCTGTGTGTGTATGTTTGTATGTTTTTGACTTACGTCTAAATTTTTGAATAATAATTCTGAATCAAATTGTATAATAAATAAAAGTGTAAATATAAATTTTCGTAGTGGTTCAGAATGTTAATCTTCAAGTTTTTAATTGATTTCTTTGAAATTTAATCGCTGTGTTGTATATGAATACACGCGTGTTTTGTATGTATATATATATTATTTTTCATTCTATTTTCTTAATATTTAGTGCATATTCGGTGAAATTCATTGTAGTGTTCAGTAGTATCTTTTTGTTTTCATTTAAATTCAAATGAGATGAAAAATTATCCTATTTAAACTGTTTTGTTTGATTTGAAATATTATTATATCATTCCAAGGAAATTAAATTGTGCTTAAATTGAAATAATTGCAAGCATTTTTTTCATTTATTTCCATTTTTAATATTTTAAAATTATATCTTTTTTTTTTTGAAATTTTTTTATTTTGAATGCATTGCTTTGCTTTAGCGCATGAAAACTGTGTCTCTCTAAGAAGGAAAAAATAATTTCACGAGCTGGTGGACCGTAAGTAGTGTAGCAAGTTATTGAAAAATAACGAGAAGCACTGAACGGGTGAAGCAGGCGTAGAAAGATTTAAACACATATAGGATAAGTACATGGCAACGTCTTCCCAACCGTATCTTCATTATGATGTTGTTGTGTCAATGAAGTACGTGCAAAAACCCTAAATGTCCCCGAAACAACCATGGTGATCATTACAACTTTATCTATAAAGTGAAGCTATACAGGATCCTCTATGCTGATGTTAAAAAGCTTGGTCAGCATTGCCGGGACAGTTGAAGAAATGTAGTGGAGACAGTTGGGCGTTATCCGGGTAGTGAGGACAAAGCCTGGTGTAATTCCTTTGTCCATCTGTAGAAATTCCCATGCTTTTCAAGAAATTTGTTCTAAGTCTGGCTATTATAGTTGAAATGGTTCTGTCTCTGTTTAATTCTGGAATGGAAATTTTTTTTAACTTGCTGGCAAATTAATTATTGGCAGGCAGTTGCTTTGGGGTCAATGAGGGTCAAGTATATGGATGTCTGAGGATAATTACGGGCCTCTTTGGCGAGCTCATCGGATATCTCGTTGCCAGGGATATCAACGAGCACCGGTATCCATTGTAATTTGCAGAATATTTGGATAACAATGATTTTGTGGATTAGCTCTATAACCTTATGGACAGAGTTGACACTTAACATCTTTGCATCGCATGAAGTAAGGATCTTAGGTCATAAAAATAATGATACCTTTAGATATTTGGTGAAATTAGATAGGGTAAATCCTTAATGCACACTTTATGACCTTAAGTTCACAAGAATTGTTAAAAGCAATTTTCGCAACAGGAATACTATGGCATTCCTGCTTACCATCTGGGCCGAAAAAGAGGAGTGGAAGCTGCGAGTTCTTTGTCTATGCGGTCGCCTTTCACTTTTATTTGTGCACCATGTTCTGTCTTGGTGCAGGATTGCAAAAGATTTAAGTTAGTTTTAGTCTGTGTAAATGGAAAGACGCAAGATTTGATACGGTTCTTTGAAAATTTCTAAAGATTCGTAACGGAGGTTGATATATTTCCTGATATCCTGATCTAACTGCAGGGTTGAAGATATTTTTAACCTGCACTTTCCACTCCAAGCATTGAAAGTTCTTCTTGAGATTTGGTGATTAGTTAGGCTTTGGATTTTATTAGTAAATTTAATAATGGCTAATTTTCTTTTGATTTCCAAAGGGATGAGGCTGCATTCCTTTTTAATTTTGACATTGTTCATTGATGTAACAGTCCCGGTGATGATTTTAGAGGCTTTGTACTGAACAGAATCATTCTTTTGCTGTAGACTAGGCTGATGCCCAAAGGGGTGCAGCATATTCACGAACG
Organism: Latrodectus elegans; assembly: GCA_030067965.1. Classification (NCBI taxonomy): domain Eukaryota; kingdom Metazoa; phylum Arthropoda; class Arachnida; order Araneae; family Theridiidae; genus Latrodectus; species Latrodectus elegans. The sequence goes on along the minus strand of CM057822.1, from coordinate 39,667,043 downwards.
CAGTCTCTTGAGAATTAGTTTTTTTTAAAGCTTTATTTGAAACATGAGTAAGGTGTTTTGAGAATCTCAGAGTTACGAAAAGTTAAACCAAGGTACTTTGGATTAGAAGTTTGTTCAATTCTTGTACCTGATAGCTTCATGATAGGTTGAAACAAGTTTCTATGCTTTTTATCAGTTTAGAAAATACAAAAGTTAGTTTTGCCTGCATTTATAGAGAACTTGAGTTCTTCTGACCAGGTTTCAAGGATTTGCATGCATTTATTTAGAACTTTTTGTGATAATTCTAGATTTTACTGGTGTGGAACACTTCAATATCATCGGCATAACAGGCAATTTTAACGTCTTTACAAATATGAGAGTAAATGGTATTCATATATAGAAGGAAAAGAAGTGGGCTGAGTACAGAGCCCTGCTAGACTCCCGTCCAGCTGTGGTGGGTAGCCGAGGAAGGGCCATTTATCATGACTTTGAACTTTATCTTCCTGAGAAAGTCATTAATCTATATTAGTGTATTGGATTTTATGCCCGTATAATGCAAGATGTTGATCAATTTCTGCCTCCTGACTCTGCCGAAAGCAGCAGAGAGATCTAAAAAGACCATGGTAGTTTTCTTATGGGGCTTATCTTGAAATTCTTCGATGATCGTCTGGAAAAGGTAGAAAAGCTGATGAATAGTACTGTGCTTGGCTCTGTATGTGGTCTGGTATGGGTGCAAAACATTTTTCTCAATTACCCAATCCATCAGTCTCATATGAATGATACGATCCTGGAGATTACAGAGTATACAGGTTAGAAAAATAGGTCTATAATTTTTACAATTGTTGCCGGATTTCTAGGCATTAGGATGGGAACAATTCCAGATTTATTCCTGGATTTAGGTCATTTGATTGATTGAAGATATTTGGCAAGTTTCTTTTAGTATTTTCACCAAAGTATGTGATCACTTGGCCAAAAATGAGATCGCGTCCGAAGAAATTATTTATCAAGGCATTTTATTCCAGATTCAAGTTCCTCTGGACTAAAGTCATAAGTGAAGATTCTATTTTCAGTAATTTTCTTGTTTCTTTTAAGAATGGATTGGGCTGTTAGAAGGGAGATGATATGTTATAGGAACGAAGAGATATTTTCTCTTTTGAAATATCGTATCAAGACAGTTACTTCAACGATGTGATTCAAAATATTTTTTTTTTTTATTTATTTCAAACCACTTTTTTATATTTTATTTCAAATCAATAATTAAACATTTTCCCGAGACTTAAGACTTTGAATAGATAAACATTTATATTTTCATTTCGATTTAAAAAAAGTATGATTAAACTTCTACAAATTCGAATTCAAAACATTTTCTGATAATAACTGTATGGTTTCCATTAATCATATATATATTTTAACATCCTGATACAGAAACGCACAGCCAGCTGAATAATTTGCTATCTTGCTGTTGATTTGCTTTCAACATCTACAGGGTTTGAATTTTACCTCGATTGCGGTTGCTTATAACGTGGTTCCAGAAGAATTATTCCTCATGTGTAAAAAGTGAGGATGCAGCGGTTATCAAGCACAAGCTCAAACCCGATTACAAAAAAGTGTGAAGTAAATTAATAATTATTTATTTTGTGTCTCTACCTCTTTTAACTTGATTGATTGAATCAATTTGAAATAATCTCTTTGAAAACCAATCATCATGGTGATAGAACTTCACAACGTAAAATAATGCTGAGAAACGTTTTGGACTATTTGTTTGTCAGAATATGAGAAATATATCGAAAATTTCAGGTCTTGTATCTATCGGGTATTATTTTGTGCGATATCATATTTTTTCCATTTTCATTCATTTATACTAGAAATTTTTTTAGTAATTTGCATTTTTAAATTATTGAGTCAATAATATTTAAGGTTTATTCTATCTAGTGAAATATAAAGCTGTTTACAATTTGGAAAGCATTTTGAAAACTACCTGATTTGACTACTTATATTATTTTTAAAACTGACTTACAAGTTTTGTTTATAGCAAAAATAATTCTTTGCTACTTCGTCTTAAAACATTTTTCAGAAAGTAACGAGATTTTCGAAAAATATTGAAAATCTCAAAAATCAATTTAATATTCGGAATATCCTAAAATAGTGACCAAGTGATTAATGACGTGTTTTATCTGATTATATCTAAAAAACGTCTTTTGTTGTGAATTCAAAATTTTGTCCAGACCACAGATCATAGATAATTGTGTAACTTTAATATGCTATGCAAATAAAAAAATTCAAAACATATTGAAATGTTCCAATGATAATGGGATTTGTGCAACAGAAACACAAGTGTTTCGATGAAAATGGAATACATTCCACAAAAATAGAAAAGTTTCCACAGAAATCTGTATGTTTAAAAAAAAAAAAAAAAAAGGGAAAATTTCAATACAAAGGGAATGTTTCAACTCCTAACGGAAAGATTAAGACGCAGCTGAAAATGTTTCCATATAAATACAAATATTACAAAGCCAAATGTTTTGATTAAAATATAAAAGTTTTGATTAAAATATAAATGTTTTGACTAAAATAAAAATGTTTCAATGAGAATATAATGATTCCATACAAACTGAGATTTTTCGAACACATGAAAGTATTTTGAAATGAATGGATAATTTTAATACAAATGCTTATTAGAAATGTTTTGATTCTTATTGAGAAATATAAATTGCGAGTAAAAAAATTCAATAAAAATAGAAAAATATTAGGAATTCTAATGAAAATGTTACAACGGAAATGGAAATGCTTTGACAGAAATGGAGCAGATTTAGACGCAAATCATCAATTATTTGTATTCTACTATGATGCAAATAACCTTCCTTCCTTTTTATGTTTCTTTAGAATATTGCAGAAGAATACTTACATGTAAATAATTTTATTCAGATTCATATTTCATGTGTGGAAAATGAAGTTCATAGATGAGAATCTGCTTTCATTTGTTTTTAAACACTGTACGTGTATTAAAAATGATTTAATTTTGATATTATTTAAAACTAGCTTGTTCTAAAAGTCAAAGAATTAGAGCTGTTTTTGTAAAATATCAGAAATCAGAGAGAGAGAGGTTATGAAAATTATTTAGAATAGATGAATAAAGTTAATTTACCCTTTAACTAGTAAGCAGTACAAAAAATAACTATTTATCCATTAAAAATTAATGAATAAATATTATTGTAATATTAGATTAAGTATTTAGAAATGTTTTTCTTCGAAGGTCTTAAGAAAAATCAACCTGCTTATCATTTTGCACCAAATACTCTACTAAATCTGATTGATATTAAAAGACTTGATTAAAATACGGGTTTATGTCTCTTTTCCAAAGTTTTTCACCATATCAGGTGAAAAGCATCAAACGCGATTGATTTTGACACCACGCAATGGGCAACTGGTAATGGCAACGTAATGGCAAAGTAACTGCCCAAAATCCGTGGATGGTTTGGTATTAATCTTTACGATGTATTATTACATTTTTAAACGGATTTTTCAGTGAGCTAGTTCTGTATTCAGGTGTCGCAAAGAGAAGGAAATTTCTCAAACAAATAGCAAATGGAAAAAAAAACAGTATCTCTCTTCTACTGCTCAGCAATTGCTTGAATCGAATCGCGGAACTTTTACCCTGTAAAATGCAATCGAACGGTTAATCGATGGTGAGATTACCGGACAAATACTTAAAACGCAGATAAGCTTTTTCAACAGAATCGTCAACATCTGAATCAGAAATATTGAATATCCAACTAACAAAATTAAGAACTACGCCTTTCTTTCCAAAACCTATCATTATTCCATACCTAAAAAGATATTTTTGTGTAAACGTAAAATACACAAAATATTTATTTTTACTTCTGTCAAAAACAAATTTTTTTTAATCAGAAATAAAATATTTTTAAAATTCAATTAAACTCTGAACTAGGAAAAATATATATTAAATTTATATTTTTATGATTCAAAAAAATCTTTATAATGTTACAGGTCAAAAAAGAATTCTACGGCATTTGTCAGTCAAAAGAAGACAACGAAATGGCGCACAGTATCAAAAAGAAGTTATACTTCCCATTCCTTTAAAACGTTTTCATACATTTTTTACAGTTTTGAATAAAAAATTATTCCACGAACTCAAAGAGAAAAAAATCCCGTGGAATCGAGTAAAAGATAAGGAGCTTTTTAATATGCATTGTGAATTTGTTCTGTGCTCTAAAATGCCACTTTTTTCACTCTTCTTCGTGTCTCTGTGGAAAGAGTGAGCACTCGAAAAATTCCAATCCATCAGAACACACACACGCACTTTAAACTACTTTAGAATTTTTTCTTCACTTCTGTTTAATTTATTTCTTTTTATTTCAACGGCATTACAAAGTAAAAGCGTGGTAAAAAAAGAAATAACTGAATAAATATTGAATGTTAATGTGAGCACTTAAAGAAATACAAAATAAATGATTATTCTAAGGGCAATAAGGTAAAAGAAGAATTACTTTTCATGAATTTTAAGTGCTCATAAACTTTGCGACTTTCTTTCTTTTAAAGAGCGTTGTCGGGAATTTTAACAGAGGAAAGAGGGTAATGAAAAAATCTTTTGTGTATAAAAGTAATTTATTTATAAAATTCTCAATAAAAGGTAAATTTTTTTGAAGGAAAAATGGTAAATATTTATTTTTTACAGAATAAATACAATAAATTAATTTATTTTACATTGAAATCTCCCATCAAATTCAAATTCAAGCAAAATATTACCTTTAAAAACAAATGTAAGAAATAAATATTAATTTATTTATCTTTATTTTGAATATTAGCTTGATTTATAAACTATTTATAAATAAAATTAGCTATGAATTTTGTTCCCAACTATTTCGTGAAAGAATAAAACACGTCAATTTGAAAATATGAAAGATATTAACTATCTATTTGATACATTTTCGTTTTCTAAACTAGAGAACGAAAAATAATTTAAAGATTTTCCTAATTTAGAAATATTTTTTCTTAGAAATTTTAGCAGATTCATGTACAAATATGTAATTATACTTTCTTATGAAATGGCTTTTTTGTAATTTTTCTTTACATTGTTTGAATAAAATTTGTTTTTGCTTTTCACCGTAATGTAGCATATTGAGAATTTGATGGCTATGGTTAGACGCTTAAAAAGTTACATAAATACATTATTTTAACTCATTAAAAATGTTAAATTAAAATACTTCTAATGATTTCTAAGCTACATGATTAAAATTATATCATCGTTTATAGTATGATTTTATATTGAATGCAATGAAGGTACTTTTTTTTAAATTGGTTTCAAAACAAGGTTTAAAAACTTGAGTTTTTTCTCTTTTACTTAAATTTTTGATTATATAGAGTTCTATGAAAATAAATTTTAGTACAAATTTAGTCAAGATTTTACATAATTAATAAATTATTTTTATTTCTTTTTTTGATTTTTAAAATGCTAGAATATCAGCTCACAGCTTGTATAAAACAATAAAATTCGGTGGAAGAATTACTATTTAAAAAGCCTTTAGAGAGTCAAAATTATAGGTTATATGTACTATTTAATAAAAATTACAAATTTACAAGATCACTTTTACAGAAAAAGTAAAAAGTGAGTTTCACACAATAATTTTGTAAACAATTTGAAAATAAGCTCTGTTTAATACAAATCACTTGTTATACTCCGATTTGCGAAAGTTTAGAGATGATAATGCAAGTTCATATATTTATTTACCTGGTTAATAGATAGTGGTTAAAATTTGGAAGTTTTTGACTGCTTAGAGTCTTCGAGCTATAGAAATAGGCAACTTTAATATATTGCAATAACTTTATTAACTGCATTTTAATACTATATAAATACCAAGGTAGAAGCCAAACGGTTAGATCTTAGGAATTTGATTCATGGACAAGTGTAACAACTCAGAATTCACTTTAAACTGTAGGTTTCAATCTTATTAATCAGGTGTAAAAATTGACCTTTGAAAAATAATATCCTTTGTAATTATATTCTGCATCAATCACTGTAATTATTTACTACCTAGTACTAAATTGTTCTTTTAATTTGAATTTTTGTAACAAATTAAAAGAACACTTTAATGTTCAATGTTTAATGTGTACTTTAAAGCACTTCAACGTGGATATTTATTGATAATTTAGTGGCAATGAACCTCACACACAAATACGTATGAATTTTCGTTCAAGTTTATAAACTTTTTCTTGGTGTTTCTGCATTAATGTCAAGCAGTATAAATTAAAGAAATGAAATCATTTCACCACATATTTTTATTAACTCAAATTTCTAATATAGAAATAAATATAATTTATTAAAAATAAATCCTTTTTGTTGGCAAAAGGATTCGTTTCTAAATGTTGAGAAGTTTTGCATTTATTACCCAACATGCCTTTACATTATTAAGAAAACACAATACGCATGAAATCAATACAAAAATAAAGACTCTATGTTATGTAAAATTATTAGCATATATCAATTCATTCATGTTAATCAAACCACTGTATATTAGCATATACAATGTGCTTAAATGTAAAAAATATAAAACAGCTTTCTCATATAAAAACCATACTTAAACGTTGCTACCAACTGAAATGTGGTTCTGATATCTCTTCAAAAATGAAGGAATTCTTGTCGGTAGAGCTTTGATGGAGATCACATTCTTGGTATATTAAACCAGGATTGCAGTTCATGGGATAATTTTAGGGTTGCTCAAGCCGATTTACATGTTATGATGATCTGCAAAATATAAATCGACGAGTTCAAAATCATAAGAAAAGCCATTCTGGATCTAAGCTACCCTCAATTACAAATTGACAAAAAAGCAGGCATGCCATTACGCATGGCTTTAGCGAATTGTGAATTGTACTGTCACGCTATAAGTCCTGAGTTAAAAAAAATGAGGTCGTTTGCATGACAACTGTGTCTGCATGAACAATGCAACAACATTTGCAACAGAATGGCCTTAATTATTCTTGGAGTAGTATTCTTGTCAGAAGCACCTAAAAGATTTGATGAATGGAAGCTTGGAAGTGAGAATGGTGTGACGTCATACTTTTTGGTGTGAATCCAGGTTTTTCTTACAGCATCATTATGAACTTAAGCTTATTTTGTGAGTTGGTGGAGTACGTACATTCTTTGATCACCATATTGTTTAATCGCCTAGGATGACGGTATGAGATCTCATTGGATACATGCTTCAGTGTTAGCTTATTTGCATTGATGACACAGTGAACAGCGGCCATTGCATTTCTTATACGTTAAGGCAAGTGGCTTCACCCTTTATTCTAGCATTGAGAGAGATTATAGATAAAAAATATGGACTTGGTACTCCAGCTAGCACATTCTCCAGATGTTACACCAAAAGAAAACACCAAGTTACTACATTATAACATGATCTAGGCAACTATATGCATACGTGCAATTCAATCTATCTTTCAATATCCAAGTGAGCAAATGCGGTCTCTTTTGTTAGAAAAGGTTGTTTTGGATATCATTTTTCAAAATTTAGGTTCCCAGATTTCTTGAAAACTTAATCATTTATTATTTTGAATATAATTTATTTGAAAAATAAATATAACTTTATTTAATATTTTTAGTGTAGCCGTTTTTAATGACTAACAGTGCCTAAATATCTTTTTTTTATCTTCTGTATAAATAGGCTGCTTTAAAACCAATATTGCAAACTATTTGTCAGATATAAAATTTAAAAATGGATAGGGTCTTTTAAAATCCCCTCAGACTAATTATTATGCTTTTACTGAAGCATTTATTAACATAGAAATGTTTTAAGGATCAAAGAAATACATTTTTAATCATTATTTTATTTTACTAACGAAATTACAAAATCTTTTAAAACACTGTATCATACACACACAAAGATATTTACTTTTAGTAAATATTTTAGGAGACACCAAAGGAATTATAGGTTTCTTGTTTGTCGAACTTTGTTGCGAAATATCACTGTACACATTTTTCAATAAAATAATTTCTTTTATAAAATGTCATTTTTAAGAGTTGTATGTCTATAGATGCAAACAACAAATTTATAACCTGGGATATAAATTTCCATATATAAAATAAAATATTTCTTTAATGTAATAGGGTAATACTTTAACGTAAGGAAAACTTACTTCAATATGTGTGTGTGTGTAAGAATAAATGAATAACTTTAACCTCTCTAGTTTCAGCTATTTCATACAAATTTATTCCAAAGAAAATATTCAATATATATATATATACAAATTATACATACATACATACATACATATATATATATATATATATATATATATATATATATATATTGAATATTTTCTTTGGAATAAATTTGTATGAAATAGCTGTATATATATATATATATATATATATATATGAAATTTTCTCTCTCTCTCTCTCTCTCACTAATACATATATATGTGTGTTTGCACTGCTGGCCTTTAAAATTACAATATTCTGAAGGAAAACAAACAAAAAGTATTTATTGGCTTATTCCAAGAAGACCAAATAATTAAACTAAATAGTAATTAATAATAGAATTTTTGAGGGCTTAAAAGAATGCAAAATTAGTCAAAACAGTTGCCATCTCAGTCAACTAAGATGGTTTTTCCTAGTTAGATATAAAGTCGAAATGGCCTCAGATGACATAAACTGCATCTTATATTATTCTGCTTTTAGTCCAAGTCACTATTTATTAACCGTAATGGCTACAAAGAGAAGTGGCGGACAAATTTTTCTGCAATCCATGACCAGATGTTTTTAATTGGTGAACAGTCTAGAAACATGACAGGACAATAAACTAGTACACTTTGTATTGAACAGGATTTTGTAACACGGGATCTTGGATTATCAAAATGAAAGATGGTTTACGCAAGCCTCTAAGGTGTGGCATAGCTATAAGATGTCAGAAAAATTCTGATAGACGTTCAAATTACAATCGATCTGATTGATTAGAGATATGCGTGTCGAATATCTCTTGTGACTGACCATTGTGACTGAACATTTGCGACTGACCCTTCCATCACACCAGGTGTAAAGCTCAGATGATGATTTCTTATGGATTCAGGTGGCAACCTCATAGTCAAGCCTCCAAAACCATATACGTATTTGGGAGTTCTTCTTAGAACTTCCAAATACGTATACGGCCAATCTAATGATATACACAGAACCGAGGTTTGTCTGAAAAACGACATTGTACCACTTGTGTCTTAGAACAGATTCCCGCTTATTTTGGAAATGATTTTCGAGTAAAGAGATGAAAGATGTTTTTGAAAACTATTTATAGGATTTTTAATTTTGCAAAGCTGTCAATTAAATTAGAACTAAATACAACGTATACCCCCGACACATCAAACTAAGAAAAAGGAATTGCTTAAGAAAGTCATATTGATTCAAACAAGACAAATTTTTCTAGATTTTCCTCATCCTGTATCCCTTGTTTTATTTCGTATCCTGACTTGTCCTGAAAGTTTGAAAGCCTAAATTCTTGAAACTTTACTTAAATACCACTTCTATTTATACGCTTCGCAACTTTGGCAGACAATGGATAAGAAAGATATTGAATATTGAACTATGTTATCTTATAATCTTATTGTTCATAAATATTGAGAAGTACGATTAAGTCATTTAGTAAATATTCCAGACATATATGGTTTTAAATTCAATAACTGTCTGGAATTTTTATGAATAAAATGAAATATCGTACTGTTTCTATATCCAGATTTGTCGTTGGTAGATTAAGTCCCCGTCAGTCCTTATGATGCATGACCTAGGAAAGCCTAAGTAATAGTCACCATGTTGATACCAACATCGTCAAGTTGGTTGGTTGGTTGGTTTGTTTGTCGCTCAACGGTCATTTTTTGCTCACGAGGGCTAATTAGACCGGGACCTACGGTTTAAAGTGGACCACTACAAACATCCATGCCCAAGGTGGGATTTGAACCCACGAACTGTTGAACCGAAGGCAAGAGCGCTAACCATTCGGCTGCCAGCTCGGCCCAACATCGTCAATGGGAGCGAAACTATTCTCGCTACAAACGTATCCTGACAATGAGTCTGATGTAATTATTGTGTTTTTTAAGGCCTATTCACACTATATACTGTACTCTAAGTCGTTACTCATGGGAGGACATTGAGACTCTGGAGTGGCAACATCACGGAATGCTTACCCAAAATTTCAAAACGCAATAATTCTTCTTTTTATAAATTCTGACATGTGTTGCAAACAGTTTTTCTTTTTACTTAAGACATTACATTGATTCTCTTTCTGTATGTTTGTGTGTGTATATATATATCAGGCAAATAAGAAAGTTCTTGCTGTTTACGTTTGAATGAAGGGAAAATAAGTATATTAATTAGTGTATGATATGGTTGAGACACCGGTCAGTCGAAAATAGAAATACCAGTCGTTATAAAAGCAGGCCCACCATGCACATTCATCATTTATAACTCATACAGTAGCAAGGAAAATTGGATGTGTCAAAGGAGATCGTTAGGGTTGTTTGCTTTACGACTTTAAAGTGGGTTTATCAGCTGGTGTATCCAGCCGCCGAATATCTAGAGCGTTTGGGATAATGCTGTGAATGAATGTACAGCAAGATATTGGTTCCACAAATTCAGGTCGGGAAATTTGCCCCTCTGTGATAAAGCCAATGACTAGTGGATTAATCGTAAAATGCCCTCTAAGCTGTTACTAACGGCCAAAAGGTGACTGCGGACATGTATTCTCAGCAATTGGAACTTGTGCAACATACATTGCAAAAGAAGAAAGCCAGTACTGGTTAATAGCAACAGTGTAATGTTCTTAGCCGATAACGAGACGCCGCATGTCACACGGGTGACCAGGAATATCATACAATGGCTTCGTTGGGAGACATTGTGTCTTCCTCCTTATTAACCTAACTTTGCACCATCAGATTATCATCACTTCTATTCCGTGGACAATCATCTTCGTGAAAAATCCTTCAGCAATGAATCAGCCTAGCGCCAAGTACTCACGGATTTCTTTGCGTCCAAAAGCTTTAGATGTTACCGCCATGTCATTCTATACCTGCAGACACGCTGTCAAAAGGTGTTGGATGACGATGGTGATCACTTTGAGGATTAATAATGGCTACACTTTCTAAAGATTATGTTTTTTTGACTCAATAAACACGGAAAGAATTTTCGTGTTTACCTTGTGTATATATATATATATATATATATATATATATATATATATATATATATATATATATATATATATATATATATATATACAGAAGCACACAAATTATGAGTTTCCTAGAAGACATCAAGAGATGGAAAAAGATCCAATGTCGAATATATCATGACATGTTAAAAATTTTCTGATAATCAGTAATTATACCTATTAAATTGAACACTTCAAATATGGTTTATTATACCAACCGTGTTTTTCCAATCATCCTATTCTGTTTTCAATATTTTAAAAGACCAAACATAAAACCTTCACAAATTTGTGTTATTCATTTAATCTTAAATTTCAAATAAATAGCTTAATGTACTTGAATCTACTGCTGCTTCTGGTTATTTTAATTTTAAATAATTGCACTTGCATATATTGGAGTTATATCTTTGGGTATTTAGCTCATTGTGTGCAAAACTATTTAAACATATCTGTGTTCACTGATAAGTGAATAGCAATTTTTTATAGATTGCTTTTAAGTTTCTTTTAGATTTCCTGCACGTTAATTTATATACATATATATATACATACGTACACACACACACACATATATATATATATATATATATATATATATATATATATATATATATAATAGATATATATATATATATATGGAATTGAAATGTCAAAATTATCTACATATATTTAAAAATCATAGTATATATATTAGTTTGGATGTCTTAAGCGATTGTATTAAATATTATTTAACCACGCTTAACACAGCAGAGTTCTTGCAAAAAGTGAATCAATCAGTTCCTCAAATCTATTTGAAAGAAAATAATTTTAATCAGTACTTTTTTAATCATTCAACTAGATATGGGCGTATTCTACAGATATTTAGTCCTTGCTGTAGAATATTTCTCTCACATCTAATATGTATCAGTTTTATTTCAAGCAACAAAAGTGTTGCGTATATACGAAGGCAACCTAATACAACCAAAGATTAGAGTATGAAATGGCTTATATATATATATATATATATATATATATATATATATATATATATATATATATATATATATATATATATATATATATATATATATATATATATATATATATATATATATATATATATATATATATATATATATATAAAATGCGTTTCATATTATCAAACATCTTACCACTGATATGAAAATTAGGGAGAAAAAGAAGAAAAAATAGTTCCAGAATAGGTATTAACCTAGTGATGTGATCATATTTCCAAAATGACGAAATAGCTCTTACCTGAATTCCACCAACTTGAAAAGGGTAAGAGTCAAGATAAGCACCGTCCCACTCGAAGGTATTCGGTGAATTGAAAAAGGTAAGTGGAAAGCTAATGAAATAACTAAACTAATTACTTATGGAAGAGAACATAATTATTTCCAAATGATTGATTGTGTGAATTTTTGGTGCTAGTAAAGTTTAGATTTTAATACAGTCATTTTTAACAACAAGACATAGGTGGCCTGATTGGTTAGAGCTTTGTTCTCATAATCGGAGGGTAGTGAGTTTGGATCCCGGCTTAGCGAAAGATTCGTCATGTTCGCTTAGGGTGGCTGTCACACGACTAAACTGGACGTAGTCGCAATGTTTTCCAAGTGAAATGATACCTCTGGAGGTGGCAAAGCCAAGCATCGGAGTTTTGGTTGGTACTTGCTTCAAAATCACGAAGACACCATCCGGCTGCTTCTGTCTAACTGGTAGAGCCAAATTTAGGGCTATGTATATCGAAGCATACTGGCGCAATAACAACAAGACATAGATGATGCAGAATTATTCTTGTATGCCCTTCGATTCGGGTGAATAACTGCATAATTTCCTGGTCTTTTCGTTTGCAATATGCTAGTTATCTTTATTTAAGGAACATTTTCTGGAAAGATAAGCGTTCTTGATGTCATTATCTGAAAAGAACTTTGTAAGGTTGATTTCGAGATAAAGAACAAAATCTGTGGGTACAAAATGGTAAAAATTTAAATTTTAACAAAATTAAATGTTTGAGTAAATTTTGATTGATAATTAATGTACATTTGTCATAATTTACGTACAATTTCTAATTTAATACATCAAAGATGATAAACTCAAAATGTTAAAATTTTGCCATTAAGGAAACTTTTTTGAACAAAGATAAAAAAATGAAGAATTTTAAAATATTTAAAATATATATAAAAAGACTTATATTTGGTGATAATTAAAGAGCAATAATATAAAAAAATGGAGTAATGTTTTTAAAATGCTTTTTACTTTTGAAATCAAAATGAAAGAATATTTTTCAAATATTAAGTTGAAAACAATTAATTGCATCAAAAATGAAAAATATAAAAAATGTAAAAAAAGCATTTCAAAATATTTCATTTTGATGCAGAATATTTTGGAATAAATTTATTTTTAATTTTTATTTATCTTATTAAATTTTTCAAATAAAGGAGATTAATTATGTTTTCAAATAAAATTAAATTGAAATGATGTAAAATATTTTTCAAAATGCATTTGAAATATTAAAAAAAAGTTTGTTTTAATTTTATATTATTTTGCTTGAAGATGTGTTGTCACTTCTTTAAATATTAAATATTTGATTCTAAAGCGAAATATCATCATTGCCATATATTTATGTGTATGATCTATTTTTACTTTTTTAAAATCTAATTAGTTTTCCTTTTATCAAATATACCATACAATTTTAGATTTAATAATTTAATTTCTGAATATATTAAAAAATATAAATATTATGAGAAATCACATTAATTTAAAAATAACATAAGAAATGATTTGCAATAAAATGGATTTCTTTTTGTAATAAAAATAGTTTTGTAATAAAAATTTAATTTTTGTGTCAGTATCCAATATCCATGAAATAAAGGTTAACAAATATTTTGTTATAAATAAGTATTTTTGAAATATTTAATTGAGGATAAATTTTTATATTATTACTCTAGAATAGGGGTTCCCAAACTTTTATTTTCTCGTGGACCACACTTTCAAAGTTTTACTATTTTCGGTAGACTTCCTGCTGCTACATTTCTACTGTATTACCAAAACTCCTAAAAATATAATCCTAAATTGAGGGTTTTAGGATGAAAAAAAAAGTAGCACATTTTCTTGTGTCCTATTTATTAAAATAATATATTTGTGGTTATACAAAATTATAAGCATTTATTATTACAAACAATTAACAATTTACAAAAAAATCAATATAATGAACTCTGAAATATAAATCATAATAACATATAGTCAGCATAAAAATAATCCTACATAATACATAGAATCAAATAGTCATACTTTTAATGAGGCATATACTTGATGAATAGAGAACAAATTATCAATATTTGGCTTAAGTTTTCTAAGAAGTAATCTCAAAAATTTCGTCGTTCTGTGATGTTCAATCTGCTCCATTTTTTGTTTATAGATTGGTAATGGCACTAAAATTTCTTTCGACAAAATATGACGTGGGAAACGCTATCAAAACTTTTCTCGCAATTTCTCACAATCCAAGATATTTTTCTGGGATTTCTCCCTGCAGCCAAAATGTTGGATAGCCTTTTTTTAAATTTAACCTTCAATTCGTCGTTGGTGCTGAGCTCTAGTAGCTCCTCTTGTAATACCACATTCGCCTCTTCCGCTTCATCAAATGGGTTTATGATCCATGGTGGTATTGCCATCGTCGGAATCAAATCTATTTTTAAAGTCATCATGCTGGGTATTTAAATGCTGAACGTAAGTCTGAATATCCTCTCATCAAGACATTCTATCTGTGACAGGAGCGAAAACTGGGAGAATACGCGGCGACTAATATTTCACTTCAATTTACCAAGAAAAGCCAAAATTAAACCCTTTGTTTTTATTAAATTAATCCTGTACCCTTGTAACAGCAAGTTAACGTCATTGAATCTTTTAAACAACATTGTTATATACGCAATGTTCGCTTTATGTTTGATTTGATTTTCTTTTAAATCTGGTGCTTTAGTTTCCAGAAACTCTATCATTGATTCGAAAAGTGAGTAAAATCTTGATAAGCATGCACCTTTCGACAACCAGCGTACTTCAGTATGTCAGAGTAATCGCTGGAAATCTTCATCATTTTCATCGCACAATAGTGCAAATAAACCTGTATTCAAAGCATTGCTTCTTATTTTATTAACTACGTTAATTACAAATTGAAGTGATTGGTACAATCTATCACTCAAATTTTTCTCTGCAAGGTGTTGTCGGTGGGTGACACAGGGAATTGCAATCAGTCCTGGTATTATTTTTCCTGCTATCCTTTTAAGATGGCTTATATCGTCGAACATAGCACGATATCGCCCGAACATGGCACGAGCTCCATCTGCTGCCACTGAAACAATGTTTGTAAATGGAATAGATTTTTCTGTAAAAAAAAAAAAAAAAAAAAAAAAAATCAGTCAGAATATTAAATATAGATTCGCCTTTAGTGTCCGACATCAAAGTTTTAGCGAATAGCAGCTCTTCATGGATTTCTTTGTCCATAACAAATCGAACAAATGCCAATAATAATGCTTCATTACCAGGCAAAGTAAACTCGTTCAATTGAATAGAAAAATGAATGGTTTGCAGATGAGTGGTTACACAAGAAGCTTTCTATATCAGAACTTATTTCATCAATACGTCTTTGCACAGTGTTGTTACTTAAAGGAATTCTTTTGAGTACATCAAATGGGTCAAATGAGTATGGAAGTTTGTCAGAACATTTTTTAAAACCCCTTCAATAGCGGGTAAAATTAACTCTTCTCCGATGGTGTGCGGTTTTTCAGATTTGCAAGGTGTTGTCGGGTATTATATAAGTAACGAAATATTGTAAGATGTCCTCAAGACATCATCGTTATTTTGAGACGTTGAAAGAAACATACTATTTACAGTAAATATCCTTTCATATTTTTTCTTCAATGTTTGAAAGTATTTCAGATCTTTACCTATTTTTTCAGGATGACACCTTTTTAAATGGTCTTCAAGATTTAATGGTTTCATAGAGTCATTGCTCACAACTTTGTTGCATAAAAGACACATGGGTAATCGTCTGTCTGCCGTTGATGTAAGAATACCAAATTTCAAACAATCAACACTGTAATGTGGAGTTTTCTTCTTAGATTCAGCCATTTTTCATATCATTTGTGATTTGTAAAGAAATGTTTGTTTTTATGCTATTTTACCAGAATATGGCTATTATACAAAACAGAGTAGAATTATAGCAATAAAAAAAATGCCAGCGGAAACACCGCTATTAATAAATCGCCGGCGTAAATAAATATTTTTAAACAAAAAAGTACCTAAAGTTTAATTTTCCTTGTCTTTTTACTCTTTTATAGAAGTTTTAAATGATCTCTAGTATTTAATGTTTATTACATAACTACTTACAACACTCAAATAGTAAAACAATTATGACAGATAAATTTCAATATACAATAAAAATGTGTAAAGCAAATAGGCAAATACTTACTTTTCCGGCACTGAAAAAACTGACATCGATTCACTCACAGTCACACTTTCATGTTCAAAATCCCAGAAACAAATAAATAATGTTTCGTTCTTGGTATTCGTATGTATACTAATGTAGATTGCAAGCACAGCGCAAGTCGCATTTCATCCCTTTGCAGGTCTAAACAAGCATCCTGGACGAGCTGCGCACGGGCAGCACTTTGCAAGTCTCGACATGTGGGGTACACTTGTACTATTATCTATTGTTCTATTCATTTCTGTGTTTGAATGGAGTCTCGAATGCTTTTGAGTATCTACCTAGTGAATGATGCTACCTGCCCACGTTGATGGTAAATCCAAGCCAAAATTTTTGTTCTTTACGTTGAAAACTAGAAAATTTTTCGTGGACCCCCTACTGACAATTTTTGAATCCCTGTTTTCTTTTCACATCTACGTAGATCCCCGTGTGGTCTCCTATGCTCTAGAATATAAGAATATATATGCAGTGAAACCTTGTTACAACAATATTTTAGGGACCAAATAAATATATTGTTTTAGAGAGGCATATTGTTATATCGAGGGCCTACATATTTTGAGCTTTTAATAAGAGTTTTTTTTTATTATTATTATTAGTTTAAGGTGCATACCATACTACTTTTAAGTCTATATTTAGAAGAAATTAATTTGTAAAATACTAATAATAGTGGTTTAAATGTTAAAAAAATAAATAAATAAGATAAATTCAGAAAATAAGCACAGAAATATTCACATACCTGAAAACACTTTTTATTGAAAATAAAAAAATATTTTTATTTGTTTATTCATGTTTTTAACTGTTATGTTCCTCAATACTGTATGCATTGAGTCTAGTGCACGAAAATGTTCTTCATTTGTCGACGGAAGGCTTGAAAAAATGTCCGTAGAGAATTCACAGATTGAAGAGCTTCCTGGGATGACAATAAGGACTGCGATGGACCTGTATTATCATCATCATCTTCACCATTGTTTCTTATATCATCAGTAATTTCAGAGAGAATATTTTCATCAGTAACTCCTACGAAAACCATAAAATCATCATCTGCTGTTAAATAGTCTTCTATACTAATTCCAAATTTTTTACCGCTTGTTTCCTCAAGTTGCGATACGGATTTTTTGATGTGCAAAACACATTCTTGATCATCTGAGAGATCATTGTCTATGGAATTTTCATCATTATCAGATTTCTTATCTTCCATAACACAAAGACCGGCCTTTTTCCAACAATTCCGAATGGTTTTTTCTGTTACTTCCCACCAACTTCCAGCAATATTGTCACACGCTTCCTTGACATTTACAGCTTTGAAAGGGTCTTCTACTTTATTTTCAAAGTTTACAAGTATGGAGTCCACCAACCGTTTCCTGTAATATCCTTTGAAGCACTCAATTATGCCCATATCAAGAGGCTGTAAAATTGAAGTGCAATTGGCAGGGAAAAAAACGATTTCGATATTTTGTAGCTTTGGAAATGACGTGTGAGCACCGGAGTTATCTTATCAACAAAACTATTTTTTTCTTTCTCTTCTTCATTTCATTGTCTAACTTCTGTAACCATTCGGAAAAAAATTAAGACGTCATCCAAGCCTTCTTATTTGCTTTATACTCCAAGGGAAGACTTTTCACGTTCTTGAAGCAACTTGGCTTCAATGATTTAACAATGAAGAGAGGTTGTATTCTATGCGTTCCTGTGCTATTTGTACACAAAAGAACAGTCAGTCTCTGTTTTGATTCCTTCCCTCCATAACACTTTTACCCCTTTAATGCCAATGTTCGATCGTGTAGGAGTTGGAAAAACAGCCCAGCTTCATATGCATTATAAATGTCTTCTAGAGCATACGTTTCTAAGATTTCTTTCATCTTGTTTTGCCGCCATTCATTTGCGTCGTTTATCGGGGCTGACTTTTTCTCTCCGTGAACTTCTTGGAAAGTTATTCCATGGCGATCGCGAAAACGCATTAACCAACCATTGCTAGCTTTGAAAGTTTCGTTCCCAAGCATTGTTGCAAATTTCCGTGCTTTTGCACATAATAAAAGTCCATTTATTGGGACATTTGTTGCTCTCATCTCTTGAAACCATTTTAAAACAGCAGCATCAATGTTTTCATTTGTCGCAGGATCAGAAACGTTGGAATATGACATTACATGTGATGAAGAAGATTCCGATTGCGACTATTTGCAAGATGCCCGACGTTGGACACGATTAACTGAAATTTAGATTGAAAAAATCGTTTTACAGGGGATTATTGTTCTAGAGAATATCGCAGTATTGAGGGGAGATTAACATTAGTTTATATGCAAAATCACTGGGACCACAAAACATTATTGTAGTAGAGGGAATTATTGTTGTATCGGGTATCGTTGTAGCGAGAGTTTACAGTATATACATATATATATATATATATATATATATATATATATATATATATATATATATATATATAATCTTATTTTAATATGTCATTCTACACTATGAGACTCCGTTAAAAACACCTAGAATATTTTCTATTGAATAGTGTTTTGTTTCACATAAATTTGTATTAATTTCTTTAATTTTTGACAAATGCTATTTACTTTTGTGAATGGGGGGGGGGGGAGCTATAGTTACTCAAATATATTAATATAAACAAATAAATTCTTAACATATAATTAAATATAATACGTAATAAGTCAGCATTGGTTTTAATAACTTACCTTAATAATAAAAATATAAGTTCCAAATTTTAATCCAACAAAACCTAGTTGTTGTTTCATTTTCAAGTCTAAATTATTCTCATTTCCAAGTATAACAAGATGTTTTGTCTTAAAGAAAGAGAGCAATTTAAAGTAATAAATGTGGAGTTACCGATTTTTGACTTTTTAAATTTTTAATTTAGTTACATTTTTGTAAACCAGGTCAATATTTGTTCTTACATATTGTTTTAAAATACTATAATACACTGAATATTCTCCTATCAATTACAAAAAATTAATATTACTTTAAAAAAAATTGAATTTTCTAAAATTTTTTAAAAGCAGAATTGGTATAATTTTATTATAAATTTCATGGTTACCACAAAAACCTCATAAAAGTCTCTTAATTCGTAAAAGAAATAGAAATTTTCCCACTCTTTAAATATAAAAACAAATTCATATCAATTATAAATTATAGCTACTGCAATATTATTTGTATATGAGTGTTACTCTGAAATTTTTAAGATACGCGCAGACGAGAATTTACAAATAAAAATAACGGTTTAATTTTAAAATACAAAGTATTTTAACAAAGAGGATGATTTTTCACTGACTTACTTCAACTTGTTTAGCGTAGAATAAATTTTAAACAGAAGAGAAAATGGGGTTGACGCGAGAACATTTTCGCGCTATGATTTTCTACGATTTTAAAGCAGGATTAAATCAAGAAGAATGCGTACAACGGTTTCAATTGGCATTTGGTGATGAATCTCCAGGTCGTGCTACTGTATTCAGATGGTTTAGAGAATTTAGAAGAGGTCGCCATTTTCTTCAGGATGAACACACAGGAAGGCCGCCATCTTCATTAATCTCGGATAATGTGTCTGCCATACGAAAAATGTTAATGGATGATAATCGCTGTACCTGTCAAATGATACAGAAGGAACTTAACACTGGATCCGAAGCCATACACAAAATCTTTCATGAAGAATTACATATGAAAAAGGTAGTTTGCTGTTGGGTTCCCCATAATCTAACTGAGCACAAAAAGAGGAGCGTGTCAGAATCAGTAAAAAAACTCTTTAATTGATAAATGATGGTGGTCACCGCATCATTTCTAAAATTGTAACAGGTGATGAAACGTACATACCATTTTTTGACGTTCCAACACGTCAAGAAAACAAAGTATGTGACTTTGAAGATGAATGATCCCACGCCGACAATGGTGAAAAAACAACGCTCACTGAAAAAAGTGATGTATGCCGTTTTCTTCAGAAGTACGGGTTTGGTCAAAGCCATAAAGTTGGAAGGACAGAAGACAGTAACAGCAAACTGGTATACCATTAAATGTCTTCCAGAAATTCTACAAGAACTGAATGTTAGGGGACTAATGCTTCACAATGACAATGCATCTTCACATACAGCTGGATTAACAGTTGAGTTTCTTAAACAAAAACAAATTAAAGTGATCGAACATCCGCCGTATTCACCTGATCTAGCTATGTCATTCTTTAATTTAAAAAAGAACTTACGTGGACATCGTTTTCATTCAGAAGAGATTCATATGGTTATAAATGCATTTTTTCAGCTATTCCAAGGAATGAATGAATGGCTTAAGGCATTTAACCTGTGAAAAATTCGTCTACAAAAGTGCATTGATGCTGGAGGAGACTACTTTGAACACACCTAAAATTTTTAAGTATACCTTTAAAAACCTAGTTGTATCTCAAAAATTTCAGAGTGATCCTCGTATAAATTTTTGAAAAATAAATAATTCTGAAACAAAACACATTATTATTGAAAATGTTTTTATTTGTAAATTCATAACAATTATAAAGACCCATTTGTTTTATTTACATATTGTCACGAATTTATAAAAATTAAGTTTGTAAAATATTTTCGCCTCTACTTTTGTGTGCTGTTTTATACTTCATTCACTAAATCTTGAAATGGAATATTAATGTATAAGTAAATAAAGCAAAGAAAAAGTTAAATTCTTTTACTAGTAAGTTTCTATCGATATTATTTACGGATATCAGCACATAATTTCAGCTCACTTCAATGTAATATTTCTCGAGAAATATAGACAGAAATAAAAATGAATCGAATAAAACCCCATTTTAAACGTATTCTCATAACAAGGAATTAACATTTCATATAATACCTGAATAAATTATTCAAATGAGTAAGTGTAGCATGCGAAATAAAAATTCGGAACCCATGAAATGCTTATCAAAAGCGTTTTGAATGATATTTGTATATCAGTCGACAGCAGCGACACCTCATAAAATTTCATAAATTATTTTATTTCTTTTTTTAATGCTTTTTAGATGAATGAAGTGTAAGAAGTCTTTATTCAACAGATTGTATTTTTGTAAAAAATATTTTCTAAAACATTGATATTTAACTAAATGATTAAGATTATATATATATATATATATATATATATATATATATATATATATATATATATATATATATATATATATATATATATATATATATATATATATATATATATATATATTGATAAAACAAATTTACCTTATTTAATATTTGATAATAAATATAATTAAAAGATACGTCGCTGCACTCTAACTTCATTAATATTCGCTTCCCGTATTACAACAAAAATCAATAAAAATGTTTTAAAAAATACACAACTTTTCTAAAAAGTTGAAATTTAAAGGTTATTATTTACGAAATTAAAAAGAATAAATTAATTCTTGATGTATTTATAACTTTTCCTTCTTAAAGTTCACATGTTACAAATAATAAATTATTTATATTTTAACATCATTTTACGAAGCAATTTAAAGTTTTTTTTTGAGATGAAATTTCCTTTTCAAATGTTTTGGGTACTTATTTTTAGTAACTTTTTGAATTATATTTTGACTTAGAAACATCAATTCATCGTCATGAAATTCAATTGGAATTTCATTTTTCAAAAGTTTTAATTATTTTGCATGCAATATTTAATGTCACATGTAAATTAAAATAGTCTGAATAAATATAAATAATATTTTAAGAATAAAAATTAAGAAACACAATTTTCTTTACTATTTTTAAATTAATGTAATTGTAATCTATGGTTGCTTGCTTTTAAATTTATTAACTATTATAATAAAATTATTTTAAAATTTAAGTAGCGCTTATCTAGTAAAATTAAATTAATTTGTAATGTTTATTTATAAATGTAAATATGTATCAAATTACTTTAACCGTTCCTTTATATTTAGGATAATTTATTATTCAAGAAAATGTAATATTTTTATATATTTTTACACCAGAGAAATAATGAATATATTTGCTAATCACTATCAGTTTAAATTTATAAAGATAAAAAACATTTTAAATGCTATATCGATTGTAAGTAGATACTCGTATAACTAAATCGGTATCATTAATGAAAAAAAAAATGACATAAACATGAAATATAAATTAAGCGGTTAGAACTGTTAAAAAATCTTATCGAATACAGTAAAATTTATTAAATAAATATTTAAAAATTCAAATCATTCTTGCTGATTTAAAACCATAAAGTAGATGATTTGTCTTGTCTTTCTCATTTTGCATTTTCTTCTCCTCTATTGTCAACATGTTATTGGCTTGAATCAATGGAAAAAGTCTTCTCAAACCGATGGCGTGATCTTTCTATAAGAAATCTTTTTACTAACGAAATGAACTTCAACAATATTTTTAACTTTGATTCCAACGAATTATAGCCATAGAGTCGTTACTTGACGTCGGTACCATGTCCAAATCACTTCGGCTATTGTTAAGAACATTTGGGTCAAAATGATTAAAAACGACTTCTTGAATCCTGGTTTAGGACTCTTGTAACAATCAATATTTTGTGCACAAAATGCTCATCAAAAAAAAAAAAAAAAAAAATTGAAAAAAAGAGAATTAGAGAAGCTTTAATGAATTTCAAGAGAACGTGAAATGACACCAAGGGAAGTTAGTGAGCCGGATTACCAGGCAAGAAGACTTGAATCGGTCAAATACACAAATTAGAAATGATAACAACTTCAGAAAATTTTGGAAGTAGTATCGCTAAAAGTTTGGAAACTAGTCAACTATAATAACAAGTAATTTTTATGATTTTCAAAACCTTTACAAACAGAAAAATTATAATTTAAAATGCTTTTTTATTCCTGGTGAAAATCATGAATAAATGTTTTCTCATCGCTGTGATGACACTCAGACATTCGATGGTGCACTTCGCCTTGTTTGCTGCCGCTCGAAGAATGCGATTTGAAGGGAGGCAGCAAATTCATCGATAAATCGGATTTATGGTAAATCCATTAACATACCAGTCCAATTAATATTATTCAAAAGCACATTCCAAATTAAATTAGTGTTTCCAAAATAAAATATGATAGTACCTGAAATAAAACTTCTAAATACTCCAAAATAAAAACCTAGAGAAATTTCATTTTTACAAGTACTGCAAATAATAAAAATGCATAACTAAAAATATTTAACATCATTAAATAGTATTATTTCAATCTTTTGTTTTTAAAAGAAGCTGTTCTTTTCGAGGGATACCATTGCTAATTGTATATAAAAAGAAATACAATTTTAGAAGACAGTTTTTGGAACTTCAACTTTATGTCTTAACAGAAAAAAATGAAAAGATATATTTAAGTAATATACTTGACTTAAATCAACACACTCCATATAAATCAGTTTGGTAAAATATGAACTCTTTTTAAATATTATCATATTTCTCTACGCAAGCTTAATTGCTCTAAGTTAATAAGTTTTTTGTAAGAAATCTATAAAAACATTCTCTTTTTATCTTTCAGGATGATAAATACGAAAACTGACAAAGTCATATAAGAGGATTGAAAATAAATAATTTATTATAAGTAATCATTAGTTTAAAAAAAAACTGATATTAATTAGAATAAAATTTTGCCATTTGCTCATGAAAAATGAGGAAAATATCAAAAGAATATAATTTATAAGTAACATAATTTAACATAATACAATATTTTGCGAGATAATTCCATTATATTTATGCCAAAAAGTTTAAAGAAATATCGCTTGAATAAAATTGACTATATGAGACAAAAATTATTTTAGGAATAAATTTATAAAAAGAATGCTGCATATAATAAAAATGAAATATTAGAAATCCATCGTCTTGTTAAACATGTTAACAAATGAATATGATGTTTGTTGTAAGTAAGATAATGTAGCTCATTATTCAGTTAAGATGTAATATTTTAAACTATAAAATTTCTGGTGTAATTTAGTTGATTTGCTTAAAAAATCCAAAAACTTAACTAAACTATTAATAACTGTTAGCTAATATCAGTTTCTAACATTTTTATATATACATCAGTTATATACATAAACTTTAAAAAATACCACAATATCTGGCGGAATTGATGCCCATAGGACAAAATTTATTTTAAAGTACAAAAATGCATGTGCTTTTCTATTTTATTTTAATAAATTTATAAATTTTTATATCCCTTTAACCCCACGATACTGTTTTGTATCCGAATACAAAAATAATTTCAAAATAATATTTATTTTTTATTTATTGGTGAGTACAGATGCTTATTAAACAGCAGTTTGAATGCAGAATTGGAAAGAAAACAAACTTTTAATTTGATTCTAATTAGTAATTGATCTAAATGGTGAATACTATCTTAGGTATAATGAAATAAAGCACTTACCACATGAATTCCTCAAGGCCTTCGTCTCAGAACCAGTGAGTAGGATTTTCTCATTTAAAGAGAAGTTTTACGAACGCGGAGTCTGAAGAAAAGGAATTCATTCCATTATTTCCCACCTGAAAGATCTTTAGAAGGTCTATAGAAAGCGCAGATCAATCGATATACACCTTTCTGGGAAGTTCATTGAAATTTCTCGGATTTTTTTCCTTGAAAATAATTAAAGGCAAAAGAAAGATGGAAATAATGAAATTATTGAATTAAATTTCTTATTATCTTATTTAAAGTTTTTGTTACCACTATAAGCCCAAAACAAAATTATAAATAAAATATTTTTTTAAATATCAAAGCATATATAGCAGTGTTTCTCATCTTTTTAGTATTCACGGCCCAATTTTCAATCATAATTTTCATTGCGCTCTCTCCCCCCCCGCATACAATAAAATACAATAATAATGTATTTTGGTGTTAAACATTTATACAACCTTAATTTTAAACTTTACAAATTACCAAAAATACGGAAATTTATTGACATTTTGCAACACCGATCCTCAGCATTGAAAAAACAAGAATCCTATGCCTTTTTATTGCTCTTGCCTCCCACCATGTAGGCATTCTCACGGTTTCGCGAGAAGTTTCTATTTGTCTGGTCATCTTAAAAGTTAAGTTAAGAGCGTGCGCAGTTGTGAACAAATGTTTTCTTATAGAAAGAAGGATAAAGTTCTATGACGCCAATTTCAATTCTAGATAATCTCATTCGAGTCGATCCTTCTATCACTGTTGAATCTATTCTGAATGTGTATGTTTTATATATTTTCGTGTAATTGCAATTCACCGTATTAAATATTCACAGAAGCAGACTTATGCAGATAAATTTTTAAGCGGGTGTAAGTGAGCATTAGACGATAGACAAGCATCAACAAGTACACAGACGAGCGTGGTCCCGAAAATAAAATCAAGAAAATATTCTCAAGAATACTTAATTTTGGGCTCACTAGTACTGAAGTAAATGAAGAAGAGATGCCCCTCTGTATCTTTTTTTCAGAAATGTTATCGGCAGACAGCATGAAACATAATAAACATAAACGACATTTAGAAACGCTTCATAGTGAGTATGTAAACAAACCCAGAGAATTCTTCGAATTAAAATTAAAATCATATGAAAAGCAAAAATCAAAAAATTTTGGCTGTGAATGAAAAAGCTTTAATTGCCTCTTACAAAGATTCATATAAAATATCCAGATGTAAAAAGCCTCTCACCATTGGTGAAGAGCTTATTCTGCCAGCCGCAATTCAGATTGTAGAAATTATGTTTGGAGATAATTTTGCAAAACAATTGAAATCCATACCTCTTTCAAATAATACTGTTGCCCGTCGAATTGCTGATATAGCTGAAGATGTAGAGTGTCAGCTTTTGTCAAAGCTGCGTGACAAATTGTTTTCAATACAACTCGATGAGGCAACAGATAATAATAAAGATGCCTATTTCATTGCATATATTAGATTTTGTGATGATTTGTCAGTAGTAGAAGTATTACTTTTCTGAAAACCAATAGAACTCAAAGCAACAGCACTCGCATTATTAGCAATCTTAAATGATTTTATGAACGAGGCAAACATAGAATGGAAAAATTTTGTCGGAATATGCACCGATGGTGCTCGTTCTATGTCCGGAAGATTCCAAAATATTCAACACTTGTGAAACAAAAATCACCACAGTGCATCTGACCACTTTGCATGATCCGCAGAGAAGCTTTGGCTTCCAAAGAAATGAGTCCTGGTTTGAATATTGTGTTAACTACGGTTGTAACCGTAGCAAATTATATAAAATTGGAACCCCTGAAATCAAAAATCTTTTCCGCACTTTGTAAAGACATGGGGGCAGTACATTCAGCGTTATTATTTTATTACGAGGCAAGATGGTTATCACGAGGGATATTTTTGCAACGTGTTTATGAATTAAGAGAAGAAATCAACGTTTTTCTAGAGGAGGAAAACATACCGGAAGCTGAGAATTTTCACGATAGTTTATTTGTGATGAAATTGAGCTCCATGGTTGACATATTCGAGAAATTAAATAATTTGAATCTTCAATTCCAAGGATCAAATACACATATATTGGATACGAGTGATAAAGTTAATGCTATTTAAAGGAAATTGGAATTATGGAGCAGAAATTTAAAGCAAGAAAACTTAACAATGTTTGCAAATTTCAATGATTATATTAAAACTTACAAGGCTGAAGTACAACATGTAAAGGTTGCTTTCGTAACCATTGAAAATCATTTAGCAATGCTAGCAAAAAATTTTAAAAAGTACTTTCTTGCTGACGACAAATTGATATCAAGTAACAAGTGGGTGAGGGATCCATTTCAAAATACTCCCGAAGGACTCTCAATTAAAGAGTAAGAAATCCTTATAAACTTCACGGCAAGCGGCGAAACCAAAAGATAATTGAGTAATAAATCACTCTTTGAATTTTGGACTGGAGTGGATGATGTGTTTTCTGCACTAAAAACAAGGGCATTTCGCATTCTACTACCATTTTCAACATCTTACCTTTGTGAAACTAAATTTTCTGCGGTGGCTTCTTTGAAGACAAAATATAGATCGCAGCTAAATATAGAAAAGAACTGAGAGTGTCTATTTCTAATATTAAATCCTCCTTCGAGAAACTTTGCTCTGAAAGACAGGCCCAAGGAAGTCATTAATTATTATTAAATTTGTTTTTAATTTAGTAAGTTGTTTTAATTTAATAAGTTAATTATTAAATACGTTGAAATGTATTTTGTTTTGTATGTGTGTGTGTTCTTTCCTTTCAGTCATTTAATCAATTTTTTTAAATAACATTTTCTCTGGGATATGCTCGCGCCCCCCTAGGGGAGCGCGCCCCACATGTTGAGAATCACTGACATATAGAATTAAATTGGTGGAGAAAATAATTTATGGTGTTTCGAAAGGCAACGGGTTTGATACTAGAATATCTGGTTGAAGCACTCGATGAAATCGAA
Source organism: Latrodectus elegans (assembly GCA_030067965.1). Lineage (NCBI taxonomy): Eukaryota > Metazoa > Arthropoda > Arachnida > Araneae > Theridiidae > Latrodectus > Latrodectus elegans. The sequence goes on along the minus strand of CM057822.1, from coordinate 39,639,011 downwards.
ATATTCCACCTATTTTCTGGTACTCCGCTGCTGATGTTTTATGAGCAGAGATGAGAATGCGAGCTCCGGTGGTAAATTCCTCAGTTGAATGAAAATACACAAATATAAAAAGCAACGTCAAAGAAGAGCAGAGATACCACAACAAAATTTATTTGGCAGACAGCAACGTACACAAAGATCAAATGTTTGAAATTAGAGCCTTTTGTAAAGTATGGGTGATGACAAAGTAGTTGTTATCGCAGCACGGCATACTTGGGCACTATCAGTTAAACGGAAACAACTGAGTTCGGATTTCGTAATCTAGAAACAAGAACTAAGCAAGTTACTCCTTAATGCTTTTCCACACAACGCGGACAAATCATTTTACTTGGAGGACACGGTTAACAGAATCTATTTGTCAAGTCCCAACCGCCAATAGTAAGCGCTTGTATTTTTGGTTAGCCGGGATTAACACTCACTAAATTCTCATAGTGAGAAAAATGCTCTAATCAACCAAGCCCCAGCTACCTTTATGAAATCAGTAGTGTAAGCAGCAATTGTTGGATATAACCACTGCCAAATTCCTAGCCATAGAATCAAAGAGGCTTTGGATGTATTTTTGGAGTACAGCAATCCATCGGTTTCAATATATTGGCAAAGTTGATTTGGGTAGCAGCAGGCAGTGCATCTTGGGCCAAATGATTTGCAAGAATGAATCTCACATGTTTTCATTTATCCATGTATAAGGAGAACAAGAAGATCAAAGAAGTCATTTAAACTACTGGTCACGGCAACTCTTAAGCATTGGGTGCCACATGTGGTCGCACATTAATCTGCCGAAATATGGTTGATGGCAAGCATTAAATGTACGAGAATACCCTAGGCTCCAACACTTCAAAGATACAGCACTAATTGCTCCATATACTACTAATAGATACTAAAATGATGCGGAAGTGAATCCATTGCCTTTCCAAATAATAATAAAGGGTGAAAAACAGCTGTGCTAACAGTTAAATTATCTCTGAGTACGTTGTTTCTTGATTTCAATCCGATCACCATGGTATTGTAGGTTGAACTAGTATTCGTGAGTAAAGGAAATGCTGTTTCATTGCATTATCTATATTCATCTCTCAGTGTAACATTAACCCTGTGGCTATGAGTCTATAGTAAATGGAGCAAAGTAGGCTTTGCGGACATTCCATTCAACTGCGAATGTCGTCTAATCGTATGAGCTGAACATAATGATCTATAACAGACTGAATCTGTTGTGCCATGCTTCACGATGTGACTGAATGATATGCTGCCGTGCACAATTTGCTTATCATCACATGCTGAAGTGTAATGAGGTTTTTTGTTTTCTCTTACATACATTGATTACAGATCCCTAGAACAATTGTTTGGTATCGTCTAATACGATCACCAATTTCTCTGAAGGTTGATTCGCAATCTTTATAGATTACTATTATTGATTGATCGAACTCGGACATTTACTCAATAACTTCTACAAAGCATTGATTAACAACTTTCGTGCGAGAACAAAAATAATAAAGTAATTGTGTGTGTGTGTACCTTATTTTTGAATGGGGAAGCTCTTTTTTTTTATAACTCTTGCAGATGGGACTAGAGTAACCGTTGTTTTGCGAATGCAATGCTAAATATTTACATATTAAATGCATGATGTAGTTTTCTTATGATTTGTATGCAGTTTTCAGAATGTTACATTCTGAGTGGCCAGCAGTGTATATAATGTATTTGGTACTGATAATTACTTCTGTTTCAAGAAATAGACAATTGAAAACGTGAGAAAAATATACCTTACGTAATCACTTGCAAGGATAGTAGAAAAATGGGAAACTCAAAATTAGAAAATCTATAATATTATTGAGAAAAACATCGATTCTAAATTTAGTAATTTTAATAGTATATTAAATTTGTAATCCCAATGTATATATAATTTGTATGTGAAGTGTATGCATGTCGTTGTAGCACCACGCTCTCCTGAAACTAGCCCTCAATAGAGAACTACCAGTTAGATATGTAGAAGCAGCCGGGTGGAATCTTCGTGATTTTGAAGCAAGGACAAAACAGAAGACCTTCAATACTTGGCCTGCTACCTTCAGAGGTACCATTTCAATCGGTTGAATTTGCTACCACGCTGAGTTTTAACGTGCATTTTGTGACCACGACGGATCTTCGGTTGAGCTGGGATTCTAGATCACTACCATCTGATTATGAGAACGAAGCCCTAACTAACCAGGCCACCTCGGCAAAAGTAAATGCATGCGTATCGCTGTACTTGAAAAAAAAAATAAATAAATAAATAAACTCCTGTCATCGGGGTACTCGGAAAAGAAGTCCCCAAATTTGAAAATTATTAGTTGGTCTATGGGATTTTCATTAATGTTTCTAATGTGATCCATTCAACTAATTATATTTGATATTTTTATCCAACCAGATGAAGCCTCTTTTAGAATTTCTTTTCTCTTTAAGTATTTTTAGGTATTAACTTCCCGCCACTTTTGTGGTTTGATACATTGGCTCAGATATCAGCTTTCACACCTGTTTTCATCGTTCTTCTTCTCTGTTCCAAAATAACAATGTGTTTTGTATAGTTTAGTCTTAATTTATTTTTATCGTCTAGGGACCATCACTCTTAGTATCACAGTAATGAAAACACTATGCAGTTTTTCTTATAATATATTATAAAATATTATTATGCAATAAAGTATATATCAATATAAATATTTCGTATTTTAAGATAAAAAATGTTTTAGTATCTAACTTAATAATAAACACCAATCTCAAAATCATATCCTCATAACAAAACGACTGAATAGGAGAAAATATCTACAAGAATTACGAAACATTTTATTTTAACTATCCCTTTTTTGCAGCTTTTTTTTTATTTTTCTGATGAATTTTTTTTTGATGATAATTCACGAGTGTTCATTTCTTTAATTTTTTTAAGCCATTAATAATATCTAAGAAATGTTTAATTTTGATTGTGCAAAATAAACTAAAATCATACAAAAATAATTTTAAACGGAAACTATTATGACAAGAAAAAAGGAAATTACTTTTTCGGAGAGTGGATTTTACCAGAATATTTTTCGTATTAAAATCATGATCGAATTGAAAATCAATTTTTTAAATTCAAGTATTTCAAATACAAGTGAAAATTTTAACTGTCAAAGTGATTTTTAAATTGCTTAATAACTATCACTTTTCAAAGCTGCATAAAATAGTTAATTAATATCTATATGTATATATATATATATATATATATATATATATATATATGTGTGTGTGTGTGTGTGTGTGTGTGTGTGTGTGTGTGTGTGTGTGTGTGTATGTATGTATATATATATATATATATATATATTTACATATATATATATATAATAAATTAACTAATATGACAAGAGAATCATACTAAAAACTAAATTTTCTTTTTAAACAAAAAGGTTTTAAATCTATGCAATTTAAAAAATAAATAAGATTATTTATAAATTTCATCTCAAATAAATTTAATCTTTATTTTAGCTCAAAACTGAAATCTAATTTATTAATTAAAGTTAATTGTATAATATTTCTTATAAGTTATTTATTTAACATTTTCTTCATTACAAGTATTGTAAAAACTAGTATTACAGATACAATAAAGTATAGGAGAAAATAATTACATATAAAATATAAAAAATTATGTTATAATTTCAAATTTCTTCAATGTAGAAATGAAATTTTATTAAATTACAATTGCGCATTTTCAACAATAATCAATAATTAATTTATAATCAAGAAAATTACAAGTGGGTAATAAATACACCATTTTTACTTAAATATATTTTCTCATATTCCTTATAAATTATCTTGATGCCTAAATGTTAAACATTTAGTTTCGATTTCTATTGCACTCATAGAAAAAAATATATATGAGTTTTTGTTTTTCTCCTTTTATAAAACTGTTTTGATAAAAGCTCTAGAATTCTCAGTCTATTTTTCTGATTTTTTCCAATTAATCCGGATTTTTTCCTCCATTATAATGAGGCTAAAAATTGTTTTATTTGTTTACTTTTGTAAAACTTTTATTCGAAATGTTTCTCCGTAAATGAATGTAAAATTATAATTCCTTGCCGTTTCTTGGGATTTTATGATGAATCGTTATTTTTTTTTCGTGTAAATTTATTCAAAATAGTTCTTCATTTTCATGTACTTTTAATTAAGAAAATGCATATTTACCACACAGTTCTTATTTTGTTTACGAACTCCAAGTTTTATAATTTTCTTTTATCATATGAAATTTTCAATCAAGTGAAACTATTATTTTATAAATTCATTGTATAAAATCGATTATGTTGAGAAAAAAGTTGGTTCTAGTAATTTTTAATAAAATTAAACTTGGATAAAAAAACTAAAGATGTTGAACAATATTTTTTACCAAAATATCTCAAAAATATCGAAAATACATCTTAAATATATTCAGTAAAATATTTTTTTATCTTGAACACGGGGTTGTAAAATCTATGAGTTTTCATTACTTAAAACTTTTTAGGCATCTTTCTGTTTTTGTTGATAGAAAATTAATGGAATCCACTCTTTATACATGTAAATTTACATCGATGAATCTACATAAAATGTCTATTGTTTAAAATTTTCTGTCGTATGTTTTTGTTAAGACGATAAGAAAAACAATAAAAGTTTTAGACAGTATAGAAACTTCATTTATAACTCGTAACCATTTATTCGTATTTTTTGCTTATTTTAAAAAAATAAAAAATCTAGAAGTGACGAATGCTAAAAATATGATTGCCTTTCAATAATGATTCACAACTAAAAATTTATAATTTTCGTTAACTTTAACAATTAAATCTTAGACTAATTATACAAATTTATTTTCTTTAGCAGAGTTTTTGGAAACTAAATTAGAGAATACAACAAAGGTGAAAGTATTATTTAAAAGAACTTGATTTTTAAAAATTATTTAGAGCAATGATACAATGTAAATGATAAGGTCTCGGAGGTCTGATTTGTTTCGGGCATTCGTCCTTGTTGTTGGCAGGTTGTGGGTTCGAGACTCGACCCAACTAAAGATCCGTTGTGTTCCCTAAGCACGGCTAAGGCATGTTAAAATGGATGCGTGGTTGAAATGCCTTCTGTATGAAGTGATACTTTTGAGGTTGGTATGAAAAGTATTCGAGGTTTTCTGCTTGGTCACTGTTTCTAAATTACGAAGTTTCCCACCCGACTGCTTCTATCTAACTGGTAGAGCCCAACACAGGACAAGGCTCAAAGTACCATGCTAATGCAACAGTTATGTAAATCATAAATGTGAATAATCAGAAAAGTTATTTTATTAGTCACATATTTACATCAAAATTATATTCAAAAACTGTAACCCTTTGAAATTATAAATAAAATATATTTAACACACACATTAAATAAAAACTAATATTATCATTATATTACAGTTTAAAAATTGAAGAAATTTCGTAACCTTTCAGATAATCCTTTTTCCTTTTTTAATCATGAAGTTCAATTATAAGTTTAATGATATATATAAGATTATATACATCAAAAAGTTATCGAAAGTTATTTCTGTTTCTATTCGTTACAACATTTCATAGTATGTAATAATACTAATTGTTATATTTATTTTTTTTATGTTAGAACATAATATTTTATGGAAGGCACTTTCAAAGTAGGATTCCGAAGCAAAATTAAGCTTTTAATTGATAACTCAAACGATGTGTTGTAAGTAATATAAATTTATACTTCAGCATTCAGAGACTGAATTAGAAGAAATTGTAAATAGATGTATAATTTAACGTACTGAAAATATTTTGTTTACTAAACTATTTGTTATAAATTGTACTTTTTTAAAATTAAGAACAAGAGTTAAACTAATTATGAAATTGTAAGTTTTTCTGTTAAATTTAATATTCTTCCTAAATCTCGACATACGAAGAATATAAGATTCAACAGCAAAATAATTTAATCCTATATAATTTCGTTACCTTAAACTTGGGTAGAAATAATGACAACAAATGAAAATTGGAGTTTATCCTCGTTCAACAATGGCTTATAAACCCAATAAATGACTTTTCGATAGAGTAAATAATATTGCCTTAAAATGTTTATCCAAGCAAATGAAACGCGAGATGCTACTCTTCCATATTGATTGCAATTTTGCGATGCGAGTTGTTGCGTTGCATAGTTACTTTCTTTCCAAAGACTTAGAAAGGACGATATTTTATCTTTGAAGTTTTCTAAAAAGAAACTAAATTAATGGAGCTTATTGGGATTCAGTGCTGGCTAATTCTTTACTGTTCAGTTTTCAATTGCGGATGAACTGAATCTTTTGTTTTCCCTAATGCATCATCGAATTTCTGATATTTGATTGTAGCTTTAACTAATCGAGGCTTTTATTCATCATTAAAATAAGGGGATTGTTTAGAAGACAAAATATTTAACGGTATAACGATTCGTTAATTTTTAGGAATGAAAGATTACAGTATGCAAGTTCTTGTATTTAGCTATTATTATAAAAGTGTTTCAATTTGCTTTAATGACTTAATATTTTAGTTTATTTTTTATCATAATATTTTTGACTGTTTTTATTAATTTCTTATTGTAAGTATTTTTGATTGTTACTCTTGAGAGCGATTTGTCTGTGCTTAATTATCTAATATTCCTAATTTCATTCATAGAAGATGCATTAGTTTAACGGTTGAAAACTATTTCAAGACTTCAAATGCGTAAGTCTTTTGCCTTTCAAGGGACATTATTTATAGAATGGATTACTATTCATATTTTGTAAGGATGAAAGTGGAAATTTTGAAGTATTAATTCTGAAAGGTATACATTCAGGAAGTAGTAGTCCTAATTTTTTTCTGTTTCTTGAAAGCATCTAATGACCCTCCCAAGGATTTCTATATCCTCTGCTCAATGTCAAAACATTCGTTTTCCATTGTTCAGAGGCTGGATTAGAGCTTCACTTTTTATTCCAAAGAGCACTATTCTAATTTTATGTCGCGGTAAGTTTATTTGAAATCACTTAATAGATATCTTAACACCTAGATATTACTGACAGAAAAAAAAAACAGTTAATTTTTGTAGAAATGTATTTAAATATTCGCTGGATTTGGTCTTCTAATAGAACTTTTCATTAATAATGAGAAGTATCAACAAAAGAGATTCAATATTCCTATCTACTTATTATCCAGCTAGCAGAAATCCAATGACCATAAGTGAGTTTTAAATAAATTTGGATAGACTTCATAGATTTGATTTTAACTATAAGCAAACTCTCCTCAGTGATTGCCAATGTATCCCATTCATTCATGGGGTCATGAATAAAATTAGAGGAAGTTAATTTTCTTAAACGTATAATTTATATATTATATGACATGCATTTTATTTGATACATAAATACATATTTTTTATATATTAATTCACCATTTATCAAAATTCAATTAAATTCAAACTTAAAGAATTTTTAAATTAAAACAATAAAATGAAAAAGAGTATAAAGAGGAAAAATTTGGGGCAAATAGCTAATGGTTTTTGTATCCTCATTATCTTTCATTGAAAAACTCACTGAAAATAATAGCAAAATTTTATTTAATGCGTATGCATCTTAAATTTTACAGTAAGATAAATTTCGAATCATGAAACAACACCACCCCGTCACATGACAGTCCGCAAGATAAATGAATCACCCTTTTTTAATGCCCTGTCTTTTTGGTCAATAATGATTTTAAAGTGTTATTACAAAATAGAATAATGTACATTTTCATAGGCTTTTAAGTGAGTCCTGATTCCTAAATTTCTCAATCATCACTTATTGTTAAATATAATCTGTCCATCAGAAGAAAACAATAAAAATGCTTCTTCAATAAATTAGTGATATGTTTATAAACAAGAAAGTAGAATTTTTTTTTAATATTTCTCTTCTTTATATTTACAACAGAATAATATTGAGTGCAAAAGGGCTTGCACATTTAAATAATAAAATACCTTTTTGCTTTTTTCACAAAATTTTTCGAACGAGGCAGGATTGAATTTCTTTTTGTATAATAGTTTCTTCTCTTCTAATTATAACAAATTTTGCATTTGCTTTCGTATATTTTGTGACATTTAACTTGATACACAACCCTTATTCGCTCAATAAGTTTGTGGGCTAATTTAACTACAATAGAAAGTGACACATCATTTCTGATTTCGTTTTCTTACTTGACATAAAATGAAGAGTATTAGTTTGTAGTTATGATTATAAAATATTGTCTTTTCCTCGTATTACTGACAAAATCGCAATAAATGCATGAGAAGATTATGAAACTGCATATAAAAAATATATTGATAGCCTACCAAATACAATAATGTAAATGAGTGTGTGAAATACACAAAAAAAATTATTGATAGCGCTTATTTTTCGATTTCCAGTTACATTACATTCTATATCAGCAAACAGATTTAGGCTTAATTGAAATAAATCATAAGACATCTCTTAGTCTAATAAATGAGTCCCGGAAATATATGGAGAGTTTGAGACTTTTTTATATTTATACCTTGCATATTATAGTCTATCAAAAGGAATTTTCCTACAGTGTAGGCTGTATTCACTTAAAAAAGAAGTCTGACAACATCCACTACGACTGATGTGTATGCAAACAAAAGAACTCTCCTCAACAATGAAGGAAATAGAACCAAGGATCTTATATTTTTGAGAATTCACTTCTACAGTTGTACCCATTGTGAGTCTTAAACAAAGCCATTAAAGGGAAAAATCAATTTCATGCTTCAAATTTTATTTTGTGTAATTTGATATTTTTCTATTCAAAGCCAAAGAGGTTTATACCTACCAAAACGAGTGACATAAAAAAGTTTGCTTGTATAAAAAATCTAAAACTGTCTTACAGAATCAGTATTTGCAGTCAAATGTTCCAATGAGCTGTATGAGCGGTTTCTCCTTTAAAGGAAATATTAATGATATTTTTTTATTTTAAAAATGAAACACAACTTGATCGTTTTTCATTCTCTTAAAATGAAATAGTCATATTTGTGACGATGGTTTTATGGAAAACATCAAATAGAATTGCTGGCTTCAAATATATAAAAGACATTATGTAACTAGTAGTATATGATTTAGGATGAAGGAAGGCCCAAAGGGCCACTTTCTGGCACTAAGGGCAGAAAGTGGCCCAAGTGTCCTTTGTAAATTAACATTTTTTAATAAATATAAAAATATATATTAGTGTTTCTACCTTTTCCCGTAAAATATAGAGAAAAATGGTGTAAATTAGTAACATTAAATTTTGAAATTAGGAAACTATTTATTGAACGCTGAATAGAATGCAATACAAAAATAGTTAAAATATTGAAAATTAAGTTGATGAGAGAAGGATGAAGAGCAAATGTACTGCTACCAATTTAGTAATCCTTGGCTCTATTTCATCAACAGTAATCTTAAATTACCGTGACGGATTATTTGCAAATGGTTTCTTTCTTTTTTGTGTTAAAAAAATTTATTACCGATCTGAAAACAAATATGAAGAAGGAAATGTAATTAAGAAATTCTGAATTATGAGCTGTATTTTAAGATAAGCTGTAAAAATCTCTTTTTCAGCCAGAATTGTTGGTAGCCACACTTTTGAATTTCAATTTCAATTCATCATTTGTAGTTTCTTCCATCAGTTCTTCTAACTGTGGAAATTCTGTGTTTACACTTGAAAAAGGATCTAAAATCCAATCAGGTATGTTGATTTTCAAAATATCATCAAATTGATGATTAAAATCTGAAGGCAGAGCATCTAAGTGTTAACAATGAGAAAGTATGCCTTTATATTTATTTTCCTCCTTGCAAATTCGGGAACTAACTCCATTCCCCTAGCTCAAAATTCCGTTTGTACAAATTTTTTTTTTTCCTCAAATGCAGAAATAACAGATTTTGTATTTATTAAATTCACTTCATCGCCTTGAAGTTGAAGATTGCTTTTATTAAATTTTTGAAACAAGTCTGTCAAGTAAGAAATAGGACTTTTGGATTGAATTTAATAACATCGTAAAACATTATTTTGTATTGAGAGTTCCAGAACCGCGTTAAAAAGTTTATAAAACCTTATAACAGGCACCCTTTAAACTACCAAGAAAATTATGTATAAAACAGCTGAAAACGTAAATTCTTCAACATTTTAAGTGCAAAGCTGTCTAAATAAACTGTCATCCAATGTGATTTGTTTCTGATTGTGTTGATACTTTTAATTACATATTGTAATGAATTATGTTGACATGCACTTAATTGTTTGGAAACTAGATATTGACAATGGATGATTAGTCACCCCCTTTTTTAAATAAAAAAAAAACTTTTGTAGCGCATTACCATCGCTAGAACAGCATCTGTGGTTACTGATAAGATATTACTCAAAAGTATTTCTTTTTCTTTAAAAAAATTCCTCAAATGCATGAAATATCGTTTAGTATCAGTTTGAAGATATTTTGCAAATGATAATACTTGGCAAATCCTAAAAGTGGCTTCATTTCCTGGCAAAATTGTCTCATCAAGATAAATAGGAAACTGATATATTTAAATATCCACGTAATAAATCTCAACATCTTGAGCCATTTCATCAATTATTCTTTGACTGTATTATTGTTCAACGAAATTTTCTTGATAATATAAGATGTTGGCTACTGTTGTTCTTGTCGAGTGCCAGCTAGGCTGGAAATATGGGGTGCGCTGCTCCACTTTTCCAACTGAACTATATTTTGGTTTGGAGTCCGACTCCTTCAGTACACACATGCCAAAGGTACCCGTTTATAGGGTAGGCAACCATTCACACCTCATTCATACAAGGAAAGGACAAAGACAGAATAGATAGAGAGAGAAATTACATCCATGTCCGTACCAGGATTCAAATCTAGGACCTCCTTATCCGCAATCAGGCACGCTGACCACTAGACAAGTTGGGCGGCAAGATGCTCGCTTGTGTACCATAATGCGTATTACTTTACTTATAGTCAGTAGCCGGACAACTTGTCTAGTGGTCAGCGTGCATGACTACGGATAGGGAGGTCCTGGGATCGAATTCCGGTTCAGGCATGGATGTACTTTCTCTCTCTCTATCCTGTCTTTGTCCTTTCCTTATGTGTGTGAATGAAGTATGAATTAAGCCTACCTTATAAACGGGTGCCTATGGCATGTGTGAGGGTGCGATGGTGGCCCACCCCCTGTGGTGTATCCGGTTCAACGCCTCGGCGGGTAAGAGTTCGCTGTGTCTGGCCGGTTCCTTGGTACAATAGATTAATAGACTCTGTTGCAGTTGTAACTGTCAACAATCTGCCATTGGAAAAAAAACTTATAGTCAGTATAATTAGTTCTTTACCAATAATTTGCGGTTTTTCCGATTTAGCAATCATTAGCAGCATATTGTAAGAAGCATACAAGCCATCGCCATTTGTGTGACTGCTGTTGAAATATGTTTTGCCAATGTCGGTTGTTTGTATAAATTTTTCTTTCAGTGTTCGAAAATAAGACAAATCATTACCTTTTTTATTACGATTGTGTTAAATGTTCTTGTAGTTTAGAAGGTTTCATAGCTTCCTTTTCTTCAAAGCTTTTCTGGCAAATCAGGCAAATTGGTAATGTATTGTATACAAGGCCGTATTTAAAATACTCGATTTTATATTGTTTACTCTTTCTCTTTGGTTGATAATGCACTAAAAATATACTTTCTATTTCTTTTTAAATTATATTTTCTCTTTTTTCACTCAAAAGAGCTTTTAATTCTTAATTAGATATTAAGTAACAGTAAAAAATAAATTGTTGAAATAATAAAATATGTATATATAAATATGTATATATATATTACAATTCGCCTTTTCATGTTATCAAATTTTTAACATGAAGATCTTGTCTTCAAATGAATCGTACAAAATTTATTCATTCAACCAGTTTGGAAATTCTTCGCGAGGGATTTATTTAAATTATTTTTCTGAAAGTATTAAGTTAATGAAAAGGATAGGGAAAAGTTTTCCGGAGACATTACGTAAATGGAGTCCATTAACTAAGATATCCGGGGAAAATCCGTTTCTTTGCTGATTACAATCTGCGCATAAAAGATAAACTTTCAAAGGAGCTTTCAATAAGAAAAGCAATGATAAATCGTAGGCAGTAAATGAAATTATTTATAAATAATATTCTTTCGTCAAAAAATTCATATAGGATTTCTTTTAATTTAAAAATATATATATTATTTATCATCCAACAATAGCGTTTTTAAATTATATATATATATATTATTCATAGTACATTTTTTATAAAATTAATAATCAAATACTAGATGGAGAATAATACATTGAAAATATCAAATGGAGAATAATAATATATTAATAAAGTTAGTCAAAAACCAAATTTATAAAATTATTAAATATTAGCTGGAGAATAATACATTGAAAATACCAAATGGGGAATAATAATATAGTTAGAAAATCAGTCAAAAACCAAATTGAGCATAATAATCAAATACTAAATGAATAATATTTTATTGAAAATACAAAATATAGTAGATAGTTGGAAAAATGTTCAATATTTATTTTAAAATTTGAAAGCAAATAGAATAAAGGAAAATGGAAATGGCCAGCTTCATCAGGGGGTGTTGAC